>CAWUFW010009552.1:335000-774153 GCA_963921515.1 Calotriton arnoldi
TCCACACACTGGCCATACAAGCAACAACAAAATTAATGAGGTTCTTGTTAATTGGGCTAAAAACTTGACAATCTACCACTTAAGCCCACGCAAAAAATAGAAATTTTGTGTCAGTACTTGATCCCTAAACTGTCATTTAAATTGGAAATGACAGGAACAGAAGCTAAAACTTTAAATGTTTTGGATCAAACAATAAAAAAGTATGTCAAACATGTTCTACACCTTCCTGCATACACATGTGATGGTCTCCTATATTCGAAAAGATCATTTGGGGGCCTCAGTACACCAAAACTATGTACAACAATTGGTCTAAACAAAATCAATAGTTTATTGTATCTCAGGGCAGCTCCAGATCTGTACATAGCTCATTCATTCATGTATGCAGGAGAAGTAATCAATGAAAAAATTGATAACATCATCAAAACACACAAACTCAACATTTTAGACAGTAGGTTTCTGAGTTATGATTTGAATTTGTTAGCAACATATGATTGGAGAAAAGAAGAATTTGAGAAATGGGCAAATCTCCCTGTCCAAGGTGATGGTATAAAATACTTAGCTAATAATCCAACCTCAAATTTTTGGATCAGCAAGCATAACAAAATGAAAGAAAACCAATACATAGCTGCGCTGATGTTAAGAGCAAATGTCTTATATACTAGAGAAACCATCACTAGGGGAAGAAATCGTACATTTGCTACATGTAGATACTGTAAAGATGTTTGCGAAACAATTTCACATATTTCAGGTGCATGTCCCAAAACCAAGGACATTAGGATAAAAAGACATAATAAAATTTTGGAATTGCTCATTGACAGAGCAAAAAGGTGAGGTTGGATGGCATATAGGGAACCTCATGTTAAGAATAATCAAGGTGAACTACGAAAACCAGATGTAGTGTTTACCAAAAATGGTACAGCTGTAGTAATTGATGTTTCAATTCGCTATGAAAACTCACAGAATTCCCTTGAATTAGCGTTTGAGAGTAAAGTTAAATACTATCAGGATCTGTCACAGCAAATCAAAGATCTCACCAAATGTAACACTGTGAAATTTCATGGCTTTATTGTTGGATGTCGTGGTATCTGGCCTCAATGTAACGATGTTGCTCTGGCTGATCTAGGTCTACAAATGTCATTCCCATGCAAGAAAAATGTTTGCCTGACTACTTTAATGGACACTCTTAAAATGTGCCAAGTATTCATGGACAATTAAATATCAAGCTTATGCACTTATTTACTTATTTGCAGCACACATGTCACCCTTATAAAGCATATTGTTTTACATTGTTCATAAGATTTAGTATAGATGTGAATATTATAGATGTGAATATTATAGATGTGAATTTTTTATAGAAGTGCATTTTTTTGGTTAGATGTGTAATTTATAGATGTGTATTTTTATAGATGTGTGCTTATAATAATTTAAATAGAAATGTGTACATCTTGATTATTGAAATGTCTTGAATGATGAATAGGTCTCAAATAATTACATACACATAATCACCGCATACCACACATTGATTATTGATGTCCTGCTAATCATATGTTAATTTCTCAGGACTGTTCGTAGACAATTTTAAATTGTTGGAATAGTACTGCACGGTGTACTATCTCTGGCCTATACGTGATCCCAGTTCCAGTGAGGACAGCTTACAATGTGGCTGTACTCCGGAGCGAACGAATGTTGCATTGTTGGAAGCAAAACCGATTTGACGCTGATGGGCAGCATAATAACCCAGAATGAGCCACCGCGAGGTGGTACAGAATAGCCAAATGCCTCGTCATCTAATTAGTGACGCGCATGAATGGATGAACGAGATTCCCACTGTCCCTACCTACTATCTCAGAGACACTCAGAGTAAGGGAACTGAGTAGCGCGCTGCCTTTTTTTAATCATTTAACCTGGTTTTAAAATATTGAAACTTTCCTATTGCTTTTTGCACTGTGTTATATATCTGTATTATAGTACCTGATCAGCTGGTAGCTGCACGCTGATTTCTCTAGCCCGCCCCGATCCACCCCGGCTGTGTGCCGTTTGTGTGGAGGGCGCGGCCAAGTAATACACTTCCGGGGGAAAGGCTGAGGAGGAGTTTCCCGCCCGGTACCTATTTAGATCGGATGTGCAGGCGACCGCGCAGAGACACTAAGAGTAAGGGAACTGAGTAGCGCGCTGCCTTTTTTTAATCGTTTAACCTGGTTTTAAAATATTGAAACTTTCCTATTGCTTTTTGCACTGTGTTATATATCTGTATTATAGTACCTGATCAGCTGGTAGCTGCACGCTGATTTCTCTAGCCCGCCCCGGTCCACCCCGGCTGTGTGCCGTTTGTGTGGAGGGCGCAGCCAAGTAATACACTTCCGGGGGAAAGGCTGAGGAGGAGTTTCCCGCCCGGTACCTATTTAGATCGGATGTGCAGGCGACCGCGCAGCGGACGCGCGCAGCGGGCGCGCCGCTGGCCCGTCTGCGCCCGTCCGCGCCTGTACGTCGCCTCTCGCCAGGAATGCTGGTCAGAGTACTTTGGGACGACATATTTATTCCAGGGCGGAGCTATTGGCTGCTAACTCTCTGGGTAAAGGCTGCAGCGGGCCTCGGTTGGGCCCCTTGGAAGGGCCTTTTTGTTGTCCCGGTTGCAGGTATGTCTCCTTTATGCCGCTGCATCCTTCATCTCCTCCTCCTCAGATTAGACCGCCAGTGAGAATTCTCCAGCTGAACGTGAGGTCTTTGGTTAAACACTACCTTGAAATCCATGATCTGGTCAAGGAGGAAGCTCCGGATGTGTTTTTTATTACGGAGACCTGGCTCAATGTAGACACGGTAGCCAAACCCAACCTAGCACTGCCTCCTGGCTACACCATCCTTACTGTCAACCGTGAGTCTCGAGGGGGTGGGATTGCGGTCATTTTTAAATCATGTTATTCTTGCAGCTTTGTCAAAGAAGTAATGGAGGGCTGCGAATGTGCACGATTCAGTATCACTCTCAGTGCCCATTTGACCATCTCGGGGCTACTAGTATATCGCCCTCCGGGGCTAGCTACGCATTTCAAAGCTGCCCTCCTAGAATCTACCTATGCACTTGCAATGGGTACAGCCAATTTCACCATTCTAGGGGATCTCAACCTGCATTTTGACCAGACGCAAGACGCCGCAGTTATCAGCGTGCTGGCGGACCTGGCAGCCTGCCAACTCCACCAACTGGTCCCTGGCCCCACTCATTCTGCGGGTCACTTGCTGGACCCTATTTATTTTAAATATTCCATCTGCTACGGTAGAGACCCCTAAACCTGTAGGTTGGTCTGACCATTCTTTGATAACCATGTCTTTTCCGGCACTTGAACCCCTTGTTAGGGACACGCATCCCCCCGTCTTCAGGCGCCCTGGGCGTAAACTGAGACTGGAGGATTTTCATGCGCTTCTCACTGCGAATTTTCTAGCACCACAGAACGATGCCGATGGGGCTTATAGTGACTTCTGTAATTGGATTGTCCAAACCCTGGACTCCCTCATCCCAGCTAAATGGATGAAAGGCCGCTCTGCGGACCCTAGCCCATGGTACAATGACACACTGGCCGCTCTGCGGAAAGAATGTAAGAAACTAGAGCGCATGTGGAGGAAAGACTATGACCCTATAACAAAAAAACCTATTGGGCTGCGATTAAATACTATCATAGAAATGTCTGTACCGCCCGGGCTGCCTACTATGCTAACGAAATACAATCAAGTCCTAACCCAGCTAAATGTATTTTTAAAATTTTGAAGGATCTGAGAGTAAGAAACAAATCCCAGGCCTCTGCGATCATTTCTGAGCAACAATGTGAAGCCCTGGCGCTGTTTTTGGTTAACAAGGTGGATACCATCTACCGGTCCTTTCCACAAAAGCCGTCTTCTACGGCCACTCTTTGCGGACCCTCCCCCTTGCACTCTCTGACAGCTATCCCCAGTATCTCACAGGAAGAGCTTACTCTCCTGAGTAAGAAAGTCAAATCTGGCTCTCCGGCCGACCCTCTAAAACCTGCCCAGTTTAGGGACTCACTGTCTCTCTTTTTGGCTCCTCTGTGCCAGATCATTAACACTTCATTTACCACTGCTGTGGTCCCTGTGCTCTGGAAACAGGCTAGGGTTCCTCCCATTCTTAAAAAACCCTCGTTGGACCCAGCAAAGCTGGAAAACTTCCGGCCAATCTCCCTCCTGCCGTGGGTAGCTAAGATTGCTGAGGCCCATGTCAACAACATCCTTACAAAATTTCTCAATACCAATAACATTCTGGACCCTTTGCAAAATGGTTTTCGTGCTGGTCACAGCACAGAGACAGCTCTTCTGGCTATGACTGAACACCTATGGACCATTCTGGACTCCGGTCATACTGCGGCACTGATTCTACTTGATCTCAGTGCCGCATTTGACACGGTTTCACACGCGACTCTGTTACAACGTCTGGAGGCTGCCGGGGTGGTGGGCCTCGCACTCGAATGGTTTAGGTCATTCTTGAGTGAAAGATCCTTCCGCGTGTCAGCCCCCCCGTTCCTCTCCCAGTCCCACTCCATTGGGCAAGGGGTACCCCAGGGCTCTGCTCTGAGCCCCGTATTGTTTAACTTATATGTCCAGCCTCTTGCTACGGTGGCCAGGAAGATGGGCCTCACTATGGTCTCCTATGCTGACGATACGCAGCTAGTGGTGGCCCTATCCGATGGTTCCCCTTTGGACGCCCTCAGGTTTGGAGCGGCCTGGCCGCCGTGGCAGAGTGGATGACCTCTAATTGCCTTCAGTTGAACGCCACTAAAACGGAGGTACTGTTGGTAGGGAAGGACAGGAACCTCTGGAATGAGCAATGGTGGCCAAGTGTGCTTGGAGACACCCCCACCCCTAAAATGGCGGTCAAGAACCTGGGGGTCTGGATGGATTCCACCCTCAGCTTCCAAGAACATACAAAAAAAGTCGCGGGCATTTGTTTTGGCCTCCTGCGGGGTCTCAAGCCGTTGCTGAGGTTTTTCAACCCGCCTACACGCCAGCTGATTGTCCAGTCTGCTATCCTATCCAGACTGGACTACGCTAACTCGCTCCTCTTAGGAGCCAATCAGGCTGAGGTAATGCGATTACAGCGTGTGCAGAATGCGGCTGCTAGAGCCCTCTTAGGGCTCCCACGTCACTGTTCCGCCTCTGACGCCGTTCGGCGGCTTCACTGGCTTCCGGCGGCCAAACGAATCCAATTCAAGGCACTTTGCCTATCTTTTAAGATCTTGAAACTAGCCTCACCCAGCCTCCTTGCCAATATGTTAACCCCTTACGAATCCACTCGTGAGCTGCGATCCTCGGGGCAGTACTTAGTCACTGTCCCCCGTGTGAAGCGTGTCCGGGCTGGTGGTCGATCATTCCACTACATGGCCGCTAAGCTATGGAATTCTCTGCCCCCTCAGATTCGCTGTTTAACTCACTTGTTGGCTTTCAGGAAAGCTATCAAAACCTTCCTCTTTCCGCCAGCTTAGGCCGCCTGCTCTTTTTTTTCCTGTTGCTTACCAGTTTCTCCTTTACCCTGCTACTTTCTGTGGCTGGCAGCGCCGGGACGCCTCTTCGCTGGGGCAGCTGTGCGCTATATAAATCTGGTTAACAATAACAATAACAATAACTATCTAGCGAAACCACAGCCAAGGGAACGGGCTTGGCAGAATCAGCGGGGAAAGAAGACCGTGTTGAGCTTGACTCTAGTCTGGCACTGTGAAGAGACATGAGAGGTGTAGGATAAGTGGGAGGCCCTCGGGCTGCCGGTAAAATACCACTACTCTTATTGTTTTTTCACTTACCCGGTGAAGCGGGGGGCGAGCCCCGTGGGGCTCTCGCTTCTGGCTCCAAGTGCCCGGCGCCCGCCGGGCGCGACCCGCTCCGGGGACAGTGGAATGTGGGGAGTTTGACTGGGGCGGTACACCTGTCAAACGATAACGCAGGTGTCCTAAGGCGAGCTCAGGGAGGACAGAAACCTCCCAGGAGCAGAAGGGCAAAAGCTCGCTTGATCTCGATTTTCAGTATGAATACAGACCGTGAAAGCGGGGCTTCACAATCCTTCTGACTTTTTGGGTTTCTAGCAGGAGGTGTCAGAAAAGTTACCACAGGGATAACTGGCTTGTGGTAGCCAAGTGTTCATAGCGACGTCGCTTTTTGATCCTTCGATGTCGGCTCTTGCTATCATTGTGAAGCAGAATTCACCAAGCGTTGGATTGTTCACCCACTAATAGGGAACTTGAGCTGGGTTTAGACCGACGTGAGACAGGTTAGTTTTACCCTACTGATGTGTTGTTGCAATAGTAATCCTGCTCAGTACGAGAGGAACCGCAGGTTCAGACATTTGGTGTATGTGCTTGGCTGAGGAGCCAATGGGGCGAAGCTACCATCTGTGGGATTATGACTGAACGCCTCTAAGTCAGAATCCCCCCTAAACCGCAACGATACCGCAGTGCCGTGGAGCCTCGGTTGGCCTGGGATAGCCAGCCTCTCTCGGGGGGCCGGTGCGTAGAGCCGCTCGCTTGGGGACCGGAGCGCGGACGGAAGGGGCCGCCTCCATCGCCCATAGTGCACCGCATGTTCGTGGGGCACCCGGTGCTAAATCATTCGTAGACGACCTGATTCTGGGTCAGGGTTTCGTAAGTAGCAGAGCAGCTACCTCGCTGCGATCTATTGAAAGTTATCCTCTGAGCCAAGCTTTTGTCTCTCCGTGCGTGGGCGCCCGTGGACGCCCTCCTCCACCACACCCAGGGGTGGGTCCCTCTGCTGCCGGGCCGGCGGGAGGGACGTGGAGGGGGTAATGCGGGTTCGCGGGAGGCTGCCTCCACCACGTGCCCTCCGGCACGGGGCCTCTCCCTCCTGTCCCTGCCCCACCGGGGTGCGGGGATGGGGGCCACCATCCCTTGCGGGTCGGCAGGGTGACCAGATGGCCTGGGCCGGCCGGGCCTCTCCTTCCCGCTGCTCCTGCCCCACTCGGGCAGGGAGGCAAGCAGCAGCCCTGGGGAAGGAGCCTTCCGAGCGGCTGCCTCGGTGCGCCTGGCCACCCCTCGCCGGACTGCAAGGGCGACTGGGTACGGCACCCTCCCAGGCCATCTGGGCGCTGGGTCGTCCCGGGCCATCTGGTCGCCTGGCTGAGCGACCAGATGGCCCTGCGGGCCGGGTGACCAGATGGCCCTGTGGGCCGGGTGACCAGATGGCCCTGCGGGCTGGGTGACCAGATGGCCGGCCTGCCGGCCAGCCGGGCTGCCTCCAACTTTTGTCCTTCCCCAAAGTTCTGTAAGCCCCCACTGCGGAGAAAAATGGGCTCCCCGGGCAGGCCGTCGGGGAGAGGACGTGGCCTGGGCTTAAACCTCCTTGGTTCCAGCCGAGGGTCTGGGTGCTGGTGACCAGGGAGTCCCCCGGGGCCCGGGGAGGCTCTCCCCGACCTGGCTAGGGATCGGAAGCTGGGACCAGGCCCGGGGCTTGAGCTCCGTCCGGCAGGCCCTGGAGTGCGGGAGCCCCCAATCCTGCAAGCCAGCCGAGGGTCCGGGCGCTGGGGACTGGGGTCCACCGGGGCCCAGGGAGGCTCTCCCCAGCCTGGCTAGGGTTCGGAAGCTGGGACAGGGCCTGGGCTCGAGCTCCATCTGGTGGGCCCCGGGGTACTGGAGCCCCCCTGTCCTGCAAGCCAGCCGAGGGTCCGGGCGCTGGGGACGGGGGTCCCCCGGGGCCCGGGGAGGCTCTCCCCAGCCTGGCTAGGGTTGGGAAGCTGGGACCGGGCCCGGGGCTCGTGCTCCGTCCCAGGGTCCCAGGGTGTGGGAGCCCCCAATCCTGCAAGCCTGCTGAGGGTCCGGGCGCTGGGGACGGGTGTCCACCGGGGCCCGGGGAGGCTCTCCCCGGCCTGGCTAGGGTTCGGAAGCTGGGACCGGGCCCGGGGCTCGTGCTCCGTCCGGCAGGCCCCGGGGTGCGGGAGCCCCCCGTCCTGCAAGCCAGCCGAGGGTCCGGGCGCTGGGGAAGGGTGTCCACCGGGGCCCGGGAAGGCTCTCCCCGACCTGGCTGCTTTCAGAAGCAGGGACCGGGCCAGGGAGCAGGGGTGGCTGGCTTTATCCGCTACGCTGGCGGAGCGTAGTTTTCTGCCCACCCCTAGCTAATATAACAGTTGTACCTCGGCACTCCTATGATTTATCATCACATTTATACTCGTAATACGAGCATCCGTTTTGCATACATTTTAGGCAGTTCAAATCACAGGAAAGACAGATCTTTGCATTCGAAATTTGCATACGTATTATTCTTTATTTTTTTTAATTTTTTTTTAAATAGTACGGACCATTATATGACAGTGCATTCTTAAATTAAACACAAGTTGTGAACATTTGTACATGAAGGAACAGCATGGTCCGGAGAATGAAGAAGTGGAGCACACACAACAGCTGACACGTGTTTCGTTACAAAGGTAACTTTTTCAAGGCTGTAAACAATAATAGTTACATAAGTATAAGCTTATATAACAAACCATATGCTTTATACATTTCAGCCTGTGTCAAATATGTAAGAATTGTGTTTCTTTGTTAGTTACCAAGGAAAAAAGGAGGCCCAAAGAAGAAAGAGAAAAAACTTCTCGAAGTAGAAATGTAAGAGTGATGAAAGACTTGCTGAAAATAACTCTGTCATATGTACAAGAAAAAAGTCATCGCTCATAAGCATGCAAAACCGAAAAAATAGGTAAGAAAACCCAGTTGTGTGATGACATTAAATTAAAAGAAATAAACATAGCCAAGATAAGGAAACTCTTGTGCATTTTATCAGAAAAAAAGTGAATGAGAAAAGTCTGTGCAGAGGTGAAAGAAGAGGTAAAATCCTAACTTTGAAGCGAAAATCTATAGCTCCTCAAAAATTTTGATTGTCCATTGAAGTTCAGAACAAAGCGTAAGTCCTATGTATTGTTGTGGTATCCGAAAGGCCTATATGATAGATAAGAGGTATCAGGTCTACTAATAAAGCAACACAGATCGTGTAAGTTTGAGAAAGCAATAGTGTCTTTTATATACCTGGAGGAACTAAAAATAAAGCCTGGTATTTGCTGAAGTTTCTTAACGACGAGACCAACCAGTCCCAGGAAAAGGGATGTATATCTAGTCAGAGAGTTTTATTATTAGCGATGGTAGGGCAATTGTAATGTAAAAACAATAATATCAAACTAGTCAGATGAAGTAGATAAGACTGATATGTCGAAAAATGAGAAGTAAACTTACATAAGTAATTCAGGGTATTTTATCAAATGAAAAAAGAGAGCCGGGAAGTGGGCTTGTCTGAGGCTGTAAATAGACGTCCCTGTAAATAGAAAGTGGTCCAATTCACACAAATAGTTAGTAAATGGTGATAAAACCATATATAAAATGAGTCCTGTGTAAAGACTTACTTTCCATATATTTTGACTAATGCATCACGTAGAGCTGTAGATGAGGCCAATAGGTCTGCCCATTTATCAAAGGACTATGGTAAGCCCCTCTAGAAAGAAAAGCGGAAGGAGAGATATTTCAGGAATTAATAGTAGAACACACATGTGGTCGCAAAATCGGGTCCGTGCCTATGAAATGCAGTATTTCAAGTGAAAAACCAAATCGCATTTAGTCCATTGATTCATCAGTTTAAAAATAAAATGATCCCTGTATGTAACCAGACAAACTTGAGGCACTAGATATTAAGGAAAGAAAGGGCTAAATTCAAAACGACTGACTTGAATTTCCAAGTATTATCGTGAGTAACTTCAGGGCTATATCTAAGCCACTGTAACGGAAAGAAGCATTGGCATAGCCAATAGGTCTCGCCTTTGGGACCTCATAAGTGTTTAGCCATGCAACAGTTAATGTTGTTGCATCAAGGATATTGTGCTGGATAACTAAACACTTATAAGGTCCCAAAGGCGAAACCTATTGGCTATGCCAATGCTTTTTTTTTGTATGCTGTTACCTGTTTATTGAGACAGCACATTTTTACTAGCATTAAACTCTGTAATAGGACCACGTTATTTGAAGCACATACAACCGGAATACTGCTGTAGGAAGTGCTATATAAAAATATAGACACACAGAAGTTATGGTGAGCCCCCTTGAGAAAGCTGGAATGAAAGGGGGTGTTCTAGAGTCGAATACCATCTGTAATCGCACAAGTATGAGAGACTCCATGCAGGGGACCGTGCGTGGGGTATATGGACAGGGGGTTCCATCAGCAGGGGGAACCAGAGCTCACCAAACAGGTGGGTGCTGACCCGGCAGGGGAACGAAACAGAGTATTCTACTGTACTGCAAGATTTATATAGCGCTTGGTGCCCATATGTGGGGCATTGAAGCACTAGCCTCCATGAATAGCACGCTACACCGTTTTAGTATGTTGTCTTTGTTTTGAAGCTGTATGGGAAGTGAGAAGAGGGCCTGACAAGGAGGAAGCAGCCCGAGAAGCCCAGCCAGGGCCAACACTTGAGACCACCCTCTGCCTCACTGTCTGACCAGGAGAGAGGGGAGCCGAGGAGGGAGGGGAAAGGGCATCATCTCTGTGCTTGCCATCATTGCATGAGGGTACCTAGTGCACCCCCGAGGCTAGCGGTTCATCTACGGCCTACTGCTCCAACCCTACAAGGTATCAGAGGAACCCACTATCTCTCACCGGCGAGAGGCGACTGGAGGGTTAACAGACCCTTGGAAGGAACTCCACTGTTGTTAGTTCAGGTAAAGAAAACCCGGTGTCCTGACTAGGGAAGTCAAACTGTGCAGAAAATGGCTTCTATAAAAGGGAAAAAACTGTGGTGAAGGACTCGTTTCAGCTTAAACGTTCTAAGTCCCGGGGATCCACGCAGTGGGTGCAGCACAAAGGAGGGCTGAGGATGCAGAGACATGCTGAAATACGTCCAGGGTCTCAAAGGGCGGAGCAGTGAGCCTTGCAACTGATAAAGGATGCTGCTACAAGCAGCAAAGCTACGGAGGGGTGGACTCGGGCACGGATGAAGTCAAAGGTGGGTCCCTCAAGCGTAGCAACCAGAGGCGGGTAAAGGCGGGGTCTGACTGATAAAGCCCAGTTGTTTTGTTTTTGGCTCGAGAAGGGTGGTAAATGCTGGATAGTATGTTAGCTGGCAGGTATATTAGCAGGTTGGGTGACCCCTCGCTTGTTATAGGACAGGAAACTGAGCCGCAGACCTCTTCTGTGCAGTAGAGTACGGCCGTGCTCCCACCGCTGTGCACACATCCGGCCCACGCTGCTGCACTGTAAGATGTAGTGAAGGCCGCAGGCGGCAGCAAAGTGGTTTTCAGAGGAACTCCTAATAGCCGGTGCGCAGAGCGGCGGTGCTCATCGCAGGCAGGCTGGCCACCTTCTCGCCTCAAACATCTGCGAAGAGAGCATAGAGGGGGGCACCCGTGGACACACAGCTGGGCAGCCGTCAGCCAAGACTATCAGAAGGGGGCAGAGACCCCAAGCTGCATGCACGAGAGAGCAGAAGTGCCGATGAACAGCCTCTGCGCGCTTGAAGGGCTCTTCCCGCCCAGTAAGATGCAGCCAGTGACAACGGCAAACCAGGGGTTAATACTGACCATTGAAAGGCGAGGGCAGAATCGCCTAACATTGGTTTCGGATGCTTGACTTCTTCTCATAGAAAGCCCAGGCGAAGCCCCGTCAAAATGAAACAAGCAGTGACTAGCGGCGGCAGATGAAGTGATTCGCCCAGAATCACGGAACGTTACGTTGAAGCCAAGACTTCCAAAATCGGCAGCTGTGGCCGTAATGCCACAACCTCGCCACTTTTCATAAGCTATGCACAGTGTACGCGCTGAAGCGATACTGTTGGGAATTCAGTGCTGTTTCGGCGCTTACCTCAGAAAAGGGACCGCTGATAATAGCAAGCAGTGGTAAACGGCGGTGGAAAATAAACAAGGAAGTAGTCGCTAAATTAATAGATAACGCCGAGCAGCGGAACTAAACTGTAGTTGGTCGGTGCTGCTTCCTGCAAAACGGAAGTGACATATCGGACCACCAGCCAATCAATGAGTGAGATAAGAAGAGCAATGCCAGATGTAACCAATGGCAAGCGACAAAACAAATAGAAACGCAATGGGTGGAGTTTCACCACTAATACTGATTACTTGATGCCTCGGAGAGGCAGCGCATGCGCTGCCTATGCGAGACCTAAAAAAGGGCGAGTCTTAGAGTTGAAAGTCCTAAACACATATTTAATTAGTCTAACGCTTGTGTCTTGAAAAACAAACAACTCCCCTTCCTAGCTAACTTAAGTACTAACCTGGCAAAATATTGTCGTGAGCCGAACCCCACTTCCCTCTGGTCTGTGTAAGGAAAGGTATGTGACGATTTGAGCGCTTTTTAAATACTCGCGGTACCGCTAATCATATCACCCGGAAGTGAACTCTGTCTGAAAAGGTTATAGTAGAAATCGAAAGCTTAATTCAAGAGAAAGTATTCCAAGAGATAACTGTCAAAGCAATGGTCGACATCGCGCCACATCAGGATACTCCGACAGCATTGGCAGGATTAGAATCCATATCCTGTGAGATCCGTGCCATCAGAGGCACAAGACTCACCATAGAGTTAAAGCTCCTTGGACATAAAGCAGCAGGGCATAAGAGGAGCCCATGAACAACAAAAATGGGGCCCAAAGAGCAGCACAGGCAGGCATGAACCTACACCCACCAAAACCCCTGGGGTGAGCATGTAAGGCCAAAACCATAGAGAAAGCAGGACTTGAACCAAAAACTAGCCAAACGAGAATGAAGGGAAGCGAAGAAGCCAAAAACAACTTGCAGTACACATATAGCAGCCAACCCACATGTCGAACAACCAGTCAGTGACAAACAGAGCTGGCTAGGGCCCCAGACGCTCAGAACGCCCAACGCAGACACAGAAAACATAGAAAGACCCCTCTGTGCACTCCCCAAAAAGGCACAAGCAACGGGGAAGCCATAACATAGTGCCAGGGCCAAAACCCTCCAGCATCACGAACCCATTGACATGGATAAAACAACTGAAGGAGCACCGGCAATGACAAGCAGCGCAGAAAAATGGAGCCGGCAGGTGCCTATGAGCACAGAAAAATGAGACCACACCCCATGGCCTGCTAAACGTGTGCCGCACCACAAGAAAAGAGAAACACGAAGCATGAGCAACAACAACCGGGCAGGCTGTGCCCCCCGAGAAGCAGCCACAACCAGGACACCCGCACTGGCCCACATAGAGAGCTCGCAGGCTGAACAGCTAGGCGCCAAGGAGACACCGCATCCCCGGCCAACCAGACATGCCCATCCTGGCCGGAGGAAGGCACCGCAGAATCCCGTCTGGCCAGAAAAGCTGAATCCCTGCCCACAGCTAGTCCGCCACACTGCAAGCAGATGTCAAAACACCACGCGTGCTCCCAGGGGATCCAACAGCACACACCAAAGAAGCCCACCAATCCCAGAAGCCCTGAAGCTAGCGAGAAACCCTTGAAAAGAATACCAGTAGATGCTTGAAAATGTGGAATATAGTGGTGAAAACAACAAATCTGCATAATACACCTTAAGATTGAAGAGCAAAATGTGTAATTGGAGAAAGCTAATGCACACTGAATTCCGAATCCCGGGTAACTGACATCACGGAGAAGTTCAAGTCGACTGAATTCTCCTGGGGAATCATTCCTGTACCAATATAGGGTTATTGGAATTTAGAACCCCACAAACCCCAAAGGGGTGCCTTGGCTCGCAGCCAACCCATTCAACCCTTCTCATGGTAAGTATCTCCATAATC
Source organism: Calotriton arnoldi (assembly GCA_963921515.1). Taxonomy (NCBI): domain Eukaryota; kingdom Metazoa; phylum Chordata; class Amphibia; order Caudata; family Salamandridae; genus Calotriton; species Calotriton arnoldi. Next base: position 348,756 of record CAWUFW010009552.1, read on the forward strand.
AGTAAATAAACACCAGAAACACCCATCAGGAATAGCACAGGGGACGCTACACACAGCAGCAGTACAGTGTGTCACCAGAAGCCAAGGAGTCTTCTACACGCACCACCCCACAGTCGGCAGGAGGAAAGCTAAGAAGAACCCGGCCCGGAGGCAAAAGAAAGGTGAAGGGTGGAGGCCCAGATGCTGCCATACCACAGGCCGACACCTCCTCCCTCAAGCACTTGCTGTATCATCTGCAGGCACTGGCAATCGTCCTCAGATTGGCTGCACACCTCAGTACGGCAGCAATCCTCATCACGGCCGCACCGCAAGCCAAGAGGAACCAGGAAGCCTAAAAGGGCCGGCCCCCGGAAGAAGAGCCCCAGCCACCAGGAACCAGTAAAACACTGTCTCACCGGCATGCACAGAACATGCCACGAGGACAGCCCCGTGGCATCCCCTGCGGCAGCGCATCATGGGAAACCAGCAGATCGGGCCGGCACTGCAATGCCCGACCAGCACATAAGTCCAACATCCCACGAACAGTGAAGAAACAGCTGCAGCACCACACACGGCTGGCACAGTATCGTGCAGTCTGGCAAGACTAAATTAAAACAGGAGGATTCGAGGGGTAGGGATTTTTTTATTGAATGGAAAAATCATATGGTATGGGTGTCTGGTGAGGCAGGATTGCCTCAATGCAGTAATGAATGAAAGCGAGGGAAGCGACAATGAGGTAATGATACTTACCCTTACCATCCTGGAAACGGAGTTACTCTAGCCCATGGCTGGAGTAAATCTCCTACCATTTCCAAGGTGGCAAAGGATCAGATTTGAGTTTGGGAAAAGCTACACGCATCCACGTTTGTAGGCTTTCCCAAACCTCTAAAGTAAATCACATGTTGAGATGCCCGTTTCCCACCCCTTGAATAGGATTTATGAGTGCAGATTTCTCCACACTCGTGGTGGATATACTGCACCTCTAAAACCGTTTACTCTTTGCAGGAAACACCATTGTGGATCCCTGGCAGGTGTAAAAATGCTAAATTACCTTTGTGAATCAAGCCCTGTGTGTCGAATTGCTAGTGAAAGTATGTATGTTGGGGGAATGTGAGCTGTGGATTGAAGGATGTTATTCTATAACTCAATGCTGTTTTTATCATCTGAGCTCATTGGACATATCAAACAAAGTGAGCACTGGTTGTGCTAATTTAAGGCATGGCCACTGACACAGTTTTGAACTTACAGATGTCTTAAAGAGCCGATGGTCTGGAACAGTGATATTTTCTACCTTAGGCAGTGCTAAGGGTAGTTTTTCTCTGGAGCATTGAAGGAAAGTGCTGCTTTTGGCTAAAAACGTAGCAGAATTTGTTGTCATCTCTAAAGTATTTAAAAGAACAAAATACAATAGTATACTACAAAGCAAAATAACAACACAACATAAAAATAGCAGGGCATGACATGACAAAACAGCACACAGCACGACACTCACAGTAAAATACAACAGTACAATAATACAGCACAAAGTAGCACACCACAAAACAAAATACCCCACCAAAACAAAATGCAACACAACAAATATGCACAGATATGTTTGTCACATATTATATTTACACAAATCTGCATTCAGAATACGATGGTAAACGATGTTTGCATCAAATCCAATTTACCACAAAAGACATGAAATAGTGACCGTTAAAAATATTGTATGATCAAGACACAAATTTGCTATTGGGTGGGATCACATTTGAATGTGACGTCTTGATGAATTCTGCTGTTCTGTTAGTTTTACATAATATGACTTTAGAGAAGGAGCTATCCACGTTCTCAGACTCTCACCAACACTGTAAATCATCAGGAAACAGTTAAAATCCACTCTCTAAAACACTGTATTTTCTCCCGCCCACCTAACCGGGCTGCACTCTCTCCACCAACCACACTCCATACTCTACCTGTATTGATGTATCCTCTTTGAAAGTAGCCATGAGTGGAACTTGCACCCTGCTGCCTGCTTTCAATTCTGGTGCTATGTCATGTGCACTACACTTTTAGGTCCCTTACACCCACGGCACCATACGGCAAGGAATAAAAGATCTCCGCCAAAGAGCCCCTCATAGGGTGCCTGTCAGGTATTGCAGCGCCGACCTGACGAGGAGCAAGCCCTGTGATGAAGCATGACACCCAGCTGGCTGGGTCTGTGAGGGCCCTAATTCCGAAAGGAGGGATCCCCCTTTCCCTCTTTTCCTAAGGGACAACCTTTTCTTCTCATCAGACCTCCCTCCCCCCTTTTTTGCCTAAATAGGAACTGCATACCCTCTTGTTTTCGATTTATTACGGGCAAGTATGCTGGACCTCAAAAAGCTGTTAGTCCCCTTCTTTTGGATAAGCTATGTCATGTGCACCACTGCCCCTCAGGGCAAGACTTGCTCTGTATGATCCAAAAGCTTTTATACTAGATTTTAGCCAAAACCTAAAATAAAATAAAATGTATTCCACGTTGTAGTTTTAGTGCTGGACTCTATTAATCAAACATGACAATATTGACACCCTCCTTGAAGATTCTGTGTGAATGTTAATTTACTTCCAGGAACCATATCTCTTTGCATTTGTTTCTTCCCCACCTAAAAATGAAAAGAATTTTGGCAAAACGCTTTCAGCAAACTCCAACAGCTATAAATTATGATTACTCAAAGGAGTCTTCATCTTAAACAATTTTGCACCTTGCAGAAACCTAGCTAGCATATTGAGATACAAATGTTTTATTATGAGTAAACACACATACAGTCGCCCAGGGCATAAACAGATCAAATGGTTGGCTGACTCATAATGGCCTGCGTAATTAATAGTACATTAACTTTGTATGCAAGGAGAAAAGGGATAAAAATATGCAAATTCTCAAATGCCTTTTTGAAGGGTCCTGTGAAAAGCTATACTTGCAAAAGAGGTCTCCCTCAAAACATAAACATGAAATCTTGAACGTTAATCTATTTTACTTCCACACAGGTGACGTGCATTTTGCGCGGGAATAGTTTGGCAGCACAGAGCATGCATTAGGGACTGGTTAATTGGATTTATATGGCACTGCGGGAGGGAGTGTTTGTTCTCTTTGCCCAATAGATGGCTTGGCTGCTCCCAGTCACAAGGGCTTAGAGAATTATGTTCCCGGCCCCTAAAGAGCCATATCCTAAAGCAGCAGGTTTCTCGCCATGGTGCACATGTTCTAACATATCGTGCTGTTGCTCACCCATCACAGTGTTCAATCTGACAGAAGACAGGCATTTACAATGGAATTAAATGTGCGCCATATGTATAATGAACATGTTTGTCTGGCTAAGCGCAGTAGACAAAGGCCTTCCGTGGCTCCCAACCTCCTGCTGTTAAATCCCTTTATCTGAACTCCAAGGAAAGACAGAGGGTGACCTTTCCCTTTCCCGCGCTCAAAAGGGAAAGTCTTTAGCTGCTAAGTAGGAGAAAAGCAAAGACACACACTTTGAAAACAATATGGAACCCGTGCAGGGGCATGTGTCTGCTTCACTGCTCCGCAAAAAGCGCTAACAACTGCACGTAGAAGTAGAGCTGTCTGAACTTCCAGAAACTGGCGGCCATCTTCCACTAAGTTTGGCATAAAACAGGGCAAATTCATTCTGCGTCGTGGCTGAGGCCTGAGTATGTGCATTTGTCTTATGTCTGAAATGATTGTGCAAGTGGGTTTGAAGCCCAACCACAATTTACGGTATTCTCTATGCCATGTTGAGGGATGTTTTGTGTCTCAAATAGTCGATGAGCTGTTATCTTTCACAGTGGTACATGGTTGCTTATCGATGAAATGCGTTGGCAAGTGTTGTAATTGGTAATGTGCTGTGTGTTTGTTGTTGTGTTGTTGCTTAACTTCAACTGCAGTATGCTGGTTTAGACATGCATTAACATTCTTATCACAAATTACCACTTCCAAAAATATGGTTTTATCATACAGTGATATATGGTGCTTGTGCCAAGCACTTCAGTATTTACCACCAAGGGAAACTAAGAATGCCAACCAAACAATGGTTTGTGATTTGGGGTTTGAAATCTAATTTGCAAAGTCAAATATACCTTTGTGTATTCCAACTTACATGTATATGTGGCATATGTAACTATCCTGCACAAGGTACATGGCAGCATTAAAAGCACCCACATTTCAGAGCATTTAGATGGCTTAAGTGCACCTTATTACTGTATAAAGCAGTGGTTGTGTACCACCACCTCATGACGTACCTTCACTATAATAGGCTGCATCCCAGTGTGTTCAGTTGCCTGATTAACATGCCATCTACTCATTCCTCTGTTAACCCCCCCCATCTACTCGCTCTCTGTTTTGAATACTGAACACAAGTGTAGGGTCTGCATTTATTCTCTTTGCTGATTTTCTTTCCTATAGTGCTCCTGCTTCCTTCAGCCCCACAATATTACACCCCTGCTCATTAAATCATGTTCCTGACAAAGCTTTATCTATGTTCCACGGTTTTGGAGGGGTAATTAGTGAGATTTTCTCAACTGGTGGTTTTTCTTGTTCTTCTCCACATTTTGCAACATAAGCCACCATTTACAAACAGTGGTGTAACTTAAGGCATCTGTAAGTTACATGTTATGCTTTGGTGTAAATTACACCTATTTGGGTTATTTATGATACTTCCTTACCCAGAAAGAACTTAAAGCTATTGGAGGAAACAAGGGCAATTATACCCCATTCACAAATAGAAATACTTCCATATTCATTGTTACACCTAGATGTTTGTATGCTGCTAAGTGCATAAAATGTGCACGTTTATCTTTAGAACATTTGAAAAAGATATTTAAACTTGAGATGCATATTTTTGTTCTTTTCTGTTTCAAATAGTTTTCTCTGGCATGGCTCCTCCCTATGACGGCTTCCGGGCCCACCATTGAAACCTGTGGGAATACTAGCACTTTCGCACTCCTCTAGCGTCAGAACTTTATCCTGGATGTTTTAGTTGTAACTTATATATGCACAGGAGTCTGGAAAATACATTTGCCTTGTTTTGGACCTCGCCATATCTACATAGGACTTCCCTGATCACTCTTCGGATGTATCTATCAGTCGGACCTCTGACATGTATAAAGACTGAAAACAAGTATGTATGTGTTTCAGAAACAGGAATTAAACACACACGTATATTTCATACAGTTACACCTTGTGAATAAAGAATTTAAGCACCCATAAGTTACACCATATTGCCAGTCGTAAGTCTGACACCTGGAAAAATCTGCTCCATGGGTAGATCAAAAGCTTTCTCCCCATCATTGGCGGGCGTTTTCATAACCCATCCAGACTGTTCAATTCACAGTCAGTGAGAGAGGAAAACGTGATTGAGCCCCAACTCTCCAAGGGAATCACTGCATCTTGGTCACAGATTAGAGGCACAAAAACCTCAAAGGAAAACTTCAAAGGGAGGAAATAGCGGCAGTAAAGAAGAGAAAAAAGGTTGGGTTCGAAAATGAGGTGCCTGTTACCAAGAGAACTGGGGAGTGCGACTTTATTTGTTAAAGTTCTCGAGATAAGACAGATTACATTCTATGTTAAGGAAGTTTAGTTAAATAGTCCTCCTGTTGCTGGAATCCGTATACAACTTGCAGGTCTCAGTTTCCACTCCAGCTCACTGCGATTTAGCCTTTCATTCGTCTAATATGGAAACAAAAACAGAAACGAAAGCAGGGCTGTAATGAAGGCTCCCTTCCTAACATTTTTGTTGCACATAGAAACAAACGCGGGGCTACATTAAAGACTCCCTTGCTATCCACCCTTCACTTCACTTGGTCCTGGATCAAGAACAGCCTTTAATATAGACCTGCTTTTCAGTGGGGGCTGCTATTTAAAGGAAGGGGGTGGGGGGGGGTCGCAGGCGGGAGGGGGGAGAGAATGAAAAAAATAATTAAACAATCACGTATCTGTGTGCTGCTGCCGCCTCTGGGTCCTCTTCACCCGCTTCCAGGACTCCAGGGAAGGAAGCAGGAACAGGAAGCACCCAGGCTTCCAGGCTCCCCTAAGCCAATCAAAATGCTGCAATGCAGCATTGTGACTAGTCTGAGCGCCGTGGTTCGGCGTTTAGACGGGGACAGGCATTACAGCCTGGGTGGAAAACATTCAAAGTGTGCATGATGGTTTGACCGGTCCGAGACCGTCATGCGCACTTAAGAGATTGTGAACCACTCCTCCTCCAGCTCCTCTATTTATTTATTTTTTTAGAGTTTTATATAGCGTGAAGATATCAGGTATCAGAGCGCTTTACATGAGCACCAGTTTCGTCACAGATGGACACACTCATTTTTGTTAGGCACGGGGAGATTAAGTGATTTGCCCAGAATCACTGGATGTTGAGCGTCCCTGCCGAGACTCGAACCCTGTTTCCCAGCTTCGAGGTCGACCGCTCTAGCCGTAAGGCTACATCCTCTCTATGAGAGCCCAGCACAGCCCTGCCACGCCTCGCCCCTATCCAGCTGAGCAACAACGGAAAAATAAAATGATAATAACAATGAATTATCATTTTATTTTATCCTATTTGACCTGTTCAGTGGGGCGAAGCTCCTCCCCCTTAGCGGTGGAGCCGACCCTGCTTCTTTTGTTTCTAAACTGAAGCATAAACGGAACCCATATGCTCTCACGATGCTGTTGTCAAATATACAGATGGAAACTGCACTGTGCAGGGCTGGTGTGCACTCGCCATGTTGTACAACAGAGTAGGATTTCCCATTTTGGCCAACAACATCAAGGCAAAAAGTGACCCAAAGCAGAGAATACAGTTTACCTTATAAAAATTCCCACAAATTATGTCATCTTAAAACTTACTTAGAGAACCTGGAAGTTTCGCGCTTTTTCTAGGTTGATGAATCTTTGCCACCATTTTAGAATAGAGCTTTACACAACAATGACATTAATAATTACAATTGATATCCAGTCAATAAAAAGAGGGTTGGTGAAGTTTAAAAAATGTATTTTCTCATTTTAGTATATTAGTCAGTATTTTCGTTCTTTTTATTTAAATTTTTGGCAAATCGATTACAGAAATAATAAGAAATGAGATTGGTTAGAACAAACATAGAGAAATAAAAACTGTGTATTCCATTCAGAATACAGTCCCTGTTCTAAACTAAAAGACCTATCTTATGCTAAAAAGAACCCATAAAGAGTTGCTTCTGGTAAAGAACAAGTAGATTTCGACCAAAGTCAGATTACTAAGAGGAGGCTCGAACTCCCCATAAAGTGTAGTTCTGGAGACTCAGCCGAGTTACCTGAACAGCTGTGGTAGCAACCGTCTATGTAGGTGACAAGGAGAGAATCACAGCTGTACCTATGATCAGTATAAAACAGAAAAATCTCCTCAAAAAGCGCAAGGAAAACAAAAAAATCACCATAAGCAGTAGCTTATGGCAAGATGGGCTAGCACAGCAAATTGCTAAGGGGCATGGCAAGGTAGGGGTGCATGGAATGAGAACCCCTCTAGCTAGGAACATGTACTATATAGAAAGCAGCTAAAGATGTTGCAAAAACAGGTGAATGTGTCATCAGCGTCCAATGGTGAGAGATCTTTCGATGGTTTTTCATCTTTGCCTCGGTTTCTCACGCTAAACGTCCACGCCAGAATGAAGTCAGTTAGAAATGGCTCTAATGTATTACAAGAACCTTTTGCAAGCTTACTCTGTTAGCTGTCTGGTGTCTCATCGTATAGCAATGAGCTACTCTATCAAATGAAACATTCGAATTCTGGTATGTCCTGGTTAGATCACAAAATGTGAGCTGCAGCAAGCATTGCCTGTCATTAATACATTTGTTCATTATGTATATGTGGCAAAGAATACAAATCTAAATACTGTGAAGTCATATGGTGTGAGGAAAGAGGGAATACATTTTTCAGGAACAACACATTTCACAAAAAGTCAAGCCCTAGAGTTCGATGATAACGTTAAATCACTATTTTATGAAAAGCATTTATATTCTTAAAGGGACAGAGTTGACTAAATGAATAGTGCGGCCTAGCAAGTGGAGAACGATAGAAATGAAAGCTTTCTGCAGAAAATAAACAAAAAATTTCACGTTTGTACGTTAAATGGAGGCACTTTTTCTAACGTTTAACGAAATTTGCGTAACAACTTTCAGCATCCCCATAGGATTTCCCATTTTGCCCAACAGTATCAAGGCAAATAGGGACCCAAGGCAGAGGATACAATTTAGTCTTAAAAAATGTATTCACATTACTTCTCTGTCAAACATTTAGCTAGAAGTAAAAGCCCACATGTTTCGCTTTAATGTGAAAACCCTATTTTTTAATGCTTGTTTAATACTTCAGTGCGTAAACATCCTTATTATACTTATGTTAGCACTTTTAAACAAATATACTGCTTTAGCCAATACTGGGGTACAGTGGAAGTCAGCTACTCCCAATGTTGTAGGCTTGGAAGTATTTTGCCTTCTAAAAATGAGTAATGACTCCCAAATTGTAGGCATGAAAATTCATGTCTTCCTCTTCAAATGCGTTACCTGAAACTCTGCTATCCTCCTCTTCTCAATTTAGGGCCTAATTCACAAAGCCATTTATGTTTGACAGCAATCTACAAAAGGATACCTGCCAAGCTTACATGGTTTTATTACTATGTAGTTTTTTTCCACAAGTGCATAGAAGTGTGTTTGGATCAATGTGTGGTCTGTCTTATATGTTTGTGATCATCCAGAAACTTGTGAGCATTCACAAACTTTTATCTAAGAAAGCAGGAAAATCTAGCTTAAAACATTGTTAACAGAAATAATAATTTGCCTAAAACATTAATGTACAAGCACACACAACAGAGTAAAATGTAGGAAAATGTGCTTTTATTAAACCTATAAAAGCTTGGATGCAGAGTTAACATTTAGCTTGTTTTCACAATGACACATAGCAAATTAGTGCAAAACACAGTAAGCTTCGATTCCTATCGTATTTCCATTGCTAGGCCCAGACTAGGCCTTACTTTTCTTTCTAGCTTTTCTTATTTTCTCTTTAATAAATAAATGGCTTTAAAGAAATGCTGAACCATGCACAAATCTGTTTAATAAATGACCCAAATGTGCATGTTTAGACTTGTCATTGCTGTAGAATGTGTTGACTTCATAAAATGTATTTCTATTTTCCAAACTACTTGTTCTCATTGTATTTAGATAGTTTAGCTTTCACATACTCATACAATGCTGAATAGTGAACAGTATATGTGAGAAGTTGGCCTGGTATATGCTGTCCACTACTTAAAGTGGGCACCCTGCACCAGCCCAAACAACCCTTATGGTGATTTAAGAGGTCAAAGGTAACCTTAGAAAGCTATGGAGAGCAGCCTTCAGGCTTAGTCTTGAAGGAATGCTAAGCAGCTTGTGTCACCAGAATGCAACCTTATCGTATTGGTTAAATGAAAGGAGAACCACACAGTAGTTATAAAAATATATATTTATTATTATAACACCTTAAATACCTCACAGTATCTGCTACACGCAGATAAACACAAAGCACACAATACTGTAGCACAGAAACAATCGTAAGTAGCACTAATACACAGTGGGCTCCCGGGGGAGACCAAACCATATGCTAAAATAGTGGTATAAGAACCATGACTCGAGTCAAGACAGTGTCTAGAGGATGTAGAATCGCTGGGACCCCAAGGAACCACCCAAGGTGAGTAAGTAGGGACCCCACGGAGGACGGGTGCAGTGTGAGAACACAACCACGTGCTACGTACAATTCAATGGGAGAGTCGCTGTTGCAATTTTAAAGTTTAAGGACCCTTCCCAGTGGATTACGAGGAAACCCTTTGGAACATAGAAGGTTGGAGAGCCACCCCACCCATGGATATAAAGTACCAGAGTTACCTATCCCAGGGAAGCCGGGTGCATAAGGCTGAAGTGGTGTCGGAAACCGCAGTCGTTCTCAATGGGAGTCTTCAAAGAAATGCCACTGCTGGAAATAAGAAAAGTGTCCCGTCAAATCTGCAGGTGGATTCTTGATGGAAGGAACCTGAAAGCAGAGGGGACAGAGTCTGGGTCACTCAGGAGTGACCAGGGGCTCGGTAGGCGAATGCCCACTGATGCCGGGTGCTTCAGGTGTGAAGAAGGAGACCTTGACTCTACAGCTGCAGGGACCAGGAGATGTCGAGGACAACCAGGAGCTGCATACGAGCTGTCCCACAAAGGATATCGAGTGCTGAGGGGGTCGTTGTCCGGTGGGAGCACCAACAAGCCTTGGCAGCGGCAACCCACGAAAAAGGTCAAAGAAGGTTACGGTCTGGACCAACAAGGCCCAGTGGACTCACCACAGCAAGGGCAGTCAGGGCAGGCCTGGAGCAACCAGGGGTGCCCAAGAAAATCAAGATTGTTCCTCAAGTGGACCCACAGGCCGAAGGCACAGGAGTCGCGATTGGACCTCTAGCAGTTTCACAAAGTCACAGCTTGCAGGGCACAGAGTGTGAAAAGGCCAGAGTTCTTTGTACAAAATGTGCGCAGAGGTTGGGGCTATCGACAGCCCAATGCACAAAGTTGGGGATGACCAACAAGCATATGCACTTGCAAAAGTACGCAATGCACAGGGGTTCAGGTTATGCGGTCCCCACGAGGGATACTGGCCTCAAACATGGTGAGAGGGCAGCTCAACCTTAAGGAACATAGAAACCCACCTCCTGTATTGCTGGAGCCTTCGGAGTTTGCAGGCACTCAGGATCAGCAGACCGGTCAGTTGTGTCACGGTGCCTGCAAACACAGGGGAGTGACTCCTTCACCCCAAGGGAGATACTTCAGTTGTCCTTGATGCTCCACAGGTCCTGCATGGAGCCTGTATGGTGCACGGGCACAAACAATGCTTTGGACGGAGAGGGAGACGAAGTCGGGCCCAGTCGAAGTCCAGCGAAGTCCAGGGTGTCCAGACGGTCGAAGGTCAGTGGTTTCTTGTTCAGAATCTTGTCCACGTCGAATCTAGGGTCCTACAGCCAGGTAAGCCCTTTTGTACCCACGGGAGAGCATTGGACAGATTCAGGGGACCCTCCCAGGGGAGGTTCAGGACAGGTGGGTGGTTACACCAATGTCCTTTGTCCAGTTTCGTGCCAGAGCAGGATCCAAATGCTCCCAGTACTGGTTTGAACTGGACTATGCACAGGGACACCAAGCGCACCCCTCTTGCAGACTTTCAGACACTTTGGAAGTGCACCCACCCAGCTCCAATACACTAAATCCTGTCTGGGAGGTGGTCACACCTCCCTGTGACAAGATGGCTATTTTGCTGCCTTCCTCTGCTCGAGCTTGGCCCAGCAGCAGGAGGGCAGAAATGTGTCTCTGGTCGGCAGCATCCATTTTGTGCTGTCCGGGTTGAGAAGGCTGGTACCGGGAAGACCAGGGACCCCACGAAGCTTGCTTCAGAAGGGTGGAGATATGATTCCAAGGTGTTTGATACCAAACACAACATGGTTTGTTGCAGCCGTTTTTGAGATAGCATTTTATGCAAGCATATAATGCAAATCTACCTATATGTCTGGCTGCGTCACCGACAACCCGTGAGAATCTCCGAAGGCTGAAGGGGTGCCCTGCTCATGCATGGGCACCCTCTCACGTAAAACCCAGCACCCTGCCTTCAGGATTGTCAAGGCCTGCTACAGGGGTGACTTATAGATTTTAAGTGTAGTGACCTATAGATATAGTAAACCTATATCTAAAGTAAGTAGTGCATGCACCATCTTACACAGGCTGCAATGGCAGGCCTGTAGTTCCATTTTGCATGGCCTCTCGTGGGTGGCATAATACATGCTTCAGCCCATGGGAGACCTCTGGGGTACCTATGCCCTGGGTACATGTGTGCCATATACTAGGGACTGGTAAGGGTACCCCAGTATCCAATCTGGAGTGTACCTAAGTACATGTCACAACATTTTAGGGAGAAAGCAGATAGACTGGGGTCCTGATTAGCAGGATCCCAGTCAGACTAGTCAAAAACCAGCAAAAGACCAGGCAAAAAGTGGGGGTAACTATGCAGTCAGATCCTACCTTCCTACAGTATATTAAAACAATAATGCTTATATTTAAGACGTGAAACCCATGATTTAACCAGGATGTTGCAAATAAAATGTTTCTGTCTTTAGAGTAGTTCATTGTTAGGCAGTGGAACACTGAATAGCTAATAGTTAGACAATGCTGAAGTTTCTCATGGGAACCCAAGGCAAATGTTACAAATACATGAATGTCTAGCAACTAACTGATACTCTTAAGTAGTACTCTGTTGACATTGTGTGTTTTTCATGGTAAACAAAGGAAGAAGCTGCTGACCATCGGACGGTTTCACTTCATTGGCTTGAAATGATCTAACACCGAAATGGATTGATACATGTGTTTTTGTGTTTTATAACAGTGCGTTTTTCCTAGCTAGGACAGACTCTTAGGGACATTTCGTTTGAGCTCAGACTCTTTTGACTTGAGAGATTCGCTGTAAGCTACTGCAGATGGCTCTCTGTTACTTGCTGCTTCGGCAGTGACCTTTTCTGATGTATTTTGTCTTATGCTTTTACGTGTGTAGCTACCACAGCATCTGTTGTTCGAATGCTGAGGCTCGGCTGAGCTTTCCTGAACTGCTCTTAATGGGGAGTTCGACTTCTAAATTGCTCCACTGATCTCCCTCTTTCCAAGAACTCTTCATGGGTTCTGCCTAAATTCTGAAATGAGTTATATACAATAGGGACTAAAATTATTTTATGGAACACACGTGTTGTCTATTTCATCATTTTGACTTAACCATAACCTTTTATTTGATATTTCTGTAAACAGATGTATCTGACTTACTAATTGAATACATTTGAGAAATAAAGATTTTGAGCCAATCCTAAACTCTCCTCATTGACTGAACTAATCAACTGTAATGATGATGTTTGTTAAAATATTTTCGAGTTGTGCTCCAAAGATTCATTTGCCTGAGGAAGAACATAGCGCAAAATTGGAGCCCACATTGTAAGTTAAGGGTTAAACTGTTTAAATTAAATCGACTTCTGCGCCAACAGTGTTCTGATAGCAGAGTATGATTCACACCCTGAATGGAGCTTTAAAATAATCTTAAATTAGAATAATATTCCTGATCCCTGAATCCAATGTCCAGAACTTGAAGATCTGACAAGGCGGTTATTAGAAAGTAGTTGCTGACTAAAGGTGTGAGTATTAATAGGGTGATGCATCGCTTGTTGTAATTGTGGTTTGAATTATATAGCAATGTTTGGAGGTTGAATGGATGAATGAGAGAGAGTATTGATAAATTGTTGAAGAAAAGAGGTTGAAGATTTCAGACTCGCTGCGGTCAAAAGATCCCAGGATACATGCATACATACATAATAGATGACTTGTTTACAGGATTTGAGGTGTAGAGTGTGAGGTACCATCAGCTATACCATTAAGATAGAGATACTAAGCATTGTTGTGATTGGTTAAAATTGGTCGATGTTAGTGAAACCTAATTGGGCCAATGGGAGAAGCTTCATTGATTTGGGTGATTTCACGCTGGTCGAGATTTCACTTGCGGGTGTTGAAAATTCTCTTGAGTGATTGTGATACTTTTATTTCCTTTAGTAGAGCAAACAAGAAGATGTTTTAAGGTGCTAATTGAAGAATTTGTTGAAATAGTGTGAATGCGAGAGATATTGTAAAGGAGAGTGAACTGCTGCAAGGAGTGAGAGTGTACGTCATTTTGTTTTGCATGGGATTGGTCAGTTGGTGTGTTTTCTCGCTGGAATTGGTTGCTGACATTGAAGTGCCACGCTGGGATTGAACAATAGAAAAGTGAATACTGAATTTGGATTTGTTGATGAAATGTAAGAAATTTATAGCAGTGATTGGATTGGTTGGTTGGAATTGACGTACATGGAACAAAATAATAACATTTAATTGAAGTTACCTTGTTTCTTATTAAATTGTGAAATGTTTTAAAGCAATAAATAATTTTGTGAGGGGAGGTGTTACAATACCAGTACGAAAATGTGAAGAGGCACCTCTCGAAGGAGCGTCTGCTTACATTATGACAACTGAACATTTGTTACATACATGTTCTTGGCTTTGCTAACGGTGTAAGATCACTAAGAAGGAAGGTGCATTGAGCTTTCCGAGATATGGAACATTTAGTACCAGAAATCTTGAAAATTTGAAACAAAAATTGTACAAGATTAAGCCACCACCTAGACCTACACAGTATGAAGCACTGAGCATATGGGAGAAGGTTGCAAGTGACAAAGAGAAGGAAAAATATCAGAGGAGGACAAAAAGACCGGTGCAGAATTATGCAGATGCACAATTGGATGAAGGACAGCATAGATGGAGAAAAGCTTTAATAGAGGGAAATATATTATACCCAGCTATTACTACAGAAACAGTTAAGAAGGGAAGGAAGACAATTCCAAATAGAAGGATGGGGATGAGATGGATACTTACTCAGGAGATGAGATTTTAGAAACAATATGAGCTTCAAGACCCCCACCATATGTGACTCCAATTGATCAAGGTGAATCAAGTGCAAGCAGAAGTAGCACAGTGGCTACTGCGCCTGTAGATTCAGGTGTAGCACATATTGAATGACCCTTACAAATACTCCAAATTATTCCACCAGTCATGGCTCGCCCACAGGTTGCTGTTCCTACTGGTACAAATACAACTACAGTGCATTGTACAGCCTGATAACTTCTGTAAATGCCCAGACTCTATCCAGTCATAGCAAGTGTCCCTCCAAATGTTGATTTAAGACCAGAAATTCAACAAGCTGCTGAAGGTACTCCTTCAACAGGATTTGTTCCGACTTCACAGAATTCTCAGATTGTTTTATGGAAACCTCCACAAATGATACAAGCATGAATAGATGGAGGGACGTTGGTTTTTACAACCCCCACGAATTCTGGTGACATAAGCTCTACCGAGGAGGGATATATTCCTGCTTGGTTAGAAGAAGCAGTGGGAATTAGAAAGATGGAAGGTGCAGAAGTGCAAGAGAGGTAAAATCCCGAGAAAGAAAAGCCTTTTAACATTTCTAAATTGAAGGTGGAATTGGAGGAAATAATAAGGGGGTGTTTATAATTCGAACACATAGAACAATATCAGAGGAAAGAATTAATTTATTTGTGTAAGGAGATTACAAGAAGAGCAGCCATGGTACATGACAAATTGACTGAATTAGCCCAGAAATATGAAATTCATCTTTGCCTAAATTTACATCTGCAGAGAAGCTATCAGGTCCATTTAGATGATCCAGCAATAGAAAAGTTGCAACTTTCTGGAATGCATATACATATTATGGAATTGGTCAAAATTAACCCTGGGCGGTGAACTCTGCTCCGCTCGCGGAGTTCCGAAAACGAAGCAGAGTTTTTTTCCTCGCTCGCGTTCACCAACGTCAAGTTGGCGAGCGCGAGCGAGGAAAATCCACCTCCCGGCGAGATTTTTACTCGTTCGCGATCGTCAACATCAAGTTGGCAAACGCGAGCGTGGAAAATAAACCTCCCGGTGTGATTTCTCAAAGCGGGGGGGGTCGGGTTTCTCATTGCGAGTGGTTGCGTATGCTCGCGACCGCTCGCGTTGAGAAACTGCAGGTTCGCGTTGAGAAAGCTGCTGCTCGAGTAAAAATCTACTCAAGCGGCAGAAAGGAAAGCAGTGCTCGCTTGCGCTGTGCATGGTGCCGTTCGTGATGATTGCACAGTGCGGACAAGCATCCAGCACTGAAAATCACCACGAACGACATTTTTCTATCGCACTTCGCCGCTTGCGGAGCTCCGCGTAGCGCGGCGGAGGTTTTTTCCACTTTGCGGAGTTTCGCGTAGCGCAACTCCGCGAACTCCGCCCAGGGTTAGTCAAAATCATTCGTAAATGGAGTGAGACTGAAAAGTTAGAAATTAATTGGGCAAAGAAGCATGAAAAAAAAAAGAGAGAAGCTGCAATTGCAGGGAAGCAATATTGGGAGAATGAGGGAGAAGCAACAGCCTATCCACTCAGAGAAATAGCAGGAGGAATGTATGTACATGTTAGCTGGAGTCAAGTTGAATTGGCAGCATTTACAAACAATTTTCCAAAATTGAGAGACAAGCCAGTGCCATGGTATGTATAAGTTGAACGGTTTATAAAGATTTCAAAGGTGCTATGGATGGATTTGGATATGTTTTTTGACATTGTAGTACCTGCTGATTTATGGACTGAATGTAAGACTGCGGTACAATGGCCGAAGAGGAGCTTGTGATGAATACTAAGACAAATGCACCAACTCCTGTAGTGATGGAGAAATATGAGGCAGTGATTACTTTCCTGAAGGGTAAAGTACCTCCAAAAGATATGGATTAAGTTAAAATTAAAAGAACTACCCAAGAACCAAAAGAAACAGTTAATAAATACAATGAAAGATTGTTACAGGTGTTTCGATAGCGCAGTGGATGAGAATATCCTGAGGAAAAGGATATGGGGATTTTTGTGTCACAATTTGCCTTAGGATTGAAACCAGAGATCTGGTCGGACATAACTCAAAGCATGATCTGCTGGCAGAACAAATCGCTGGATGACATTTTGAGATATGCAAAGTATTGCAGTGATGAGTTAGAAATGAAGCAGAAGAAAATTAAAGAGAAATTTATGCTGGCACAAACGAAGTTGGCTTATAACAGTTTCCAGAATCCTTCTTTTACGGAAAA
Source organism: Calotriton arnoldi (assembly GCA_963921515.1). NCBI lineage: Eukaryota > Metazoa > Chordata > Amphibia > Caudata > Salamandridae > Calotriton > Calotriton arnoldi. Next base: position 365,430 of record CAWUFW010009552.1, read on the forward strand.
TCAAGGAAAAATGCAGGGTGTTGCAGTTCCACAGGCTGGTTTTCAGGGAACTCAAGGAGGATTTAATGTGCCTCAAGCTAGAGGTGTTCCTGTGCGTACAGGTTCTGCAACTGATATTGCTGCTATGAAAAAGATTGCTCCCTGTCACATCTGTCATAGAATTGGACATTGCAAGAGGGAGTGTAGATATAATCCTGAAAATACTAGCAGAAATGTACAAATACCGAGAGCAGTGCAAATGCAAAATGTGCCTGCCCAACTGGTGCATATGCCTATGCAAGGACAAGTCCCCATGACACCTGTTTCACCAGCTCAAATAAACTCACAGAATGTTGGGAAACCCCAGATTAAATTTAAATCAAATGCTAATAATGAACACAAATGTGTTTCAAAATTCCATGCCACAATTCCAAAATACAAATCAAAATGTTTTGCAACAATACCCTTTTTTCGAAAATGATGGTTCAGGTTCAGATACATCCCAATGACGGTGCCTGAAAGGGGACAACAATTTGCATACTTGGCGTAGTCTTAGAGGTAGAATAGAGTGGCCCACATGTAGATGCTGAAGTATATGGTCACCCAGTATTATTTGTGATTGATACAGGAGCTACCTAATCCACCGTTAGAAAAGCAGAAGTCCCAGACTTACCTCTCTTGGCGAAAAATATCCAAGTTGTAAGAGTTACCAATAAACAGTTCATGAATCCCATTTCAGAAAAAGCGCCTGTTAAAATTGTTTCATTTGAACAAAAACATTAATTTGTTATTTGTGATTCGAGTCCTGTAATTCTATTAGGGAGAGATTTGCTGTGTAAGTTAAATTGCACCATTTACTGTACACCGGATGGTGTCGTGTTTCAAACGCATGATGAGGATGTGGATTTTAAAATGTTTAGGCAACAGACAAACATATAAATTTTTCCCTTACTAACGGTTGATGAATTACCTGTTGATTTTAAAGATACTGTAAATACAGAAGTTTGGGATTTCACAGGAAAAGTCATTGGACTCATTAAAGGTGTAGAACCACCCCGAATCACTGTAAAATCTTATGCAGTGTACCATATCATTTGACACCAAAAACTATTGTAGGAATAACACCAGAAATCAAATGCATGTTGCAAAAAGGAATTTCAAGAGAGTTAATTGGAAGTCCATGTGACTCTCCAACTATGGGATTGTAGAAGCCCAATGGGAAAACAGAATAGTTCAAGATTTGAGAAAAATGTATGTGATCGTTGTTCCATGTTGTCCCGTGGTACCGAATTTAGCCACCATATTGTTTCATATTCCGTGTTCTGCAGAATGGTTTATAGTCATTGACGTATGTTAGGCTTTCTTCTCAGTGCCATTGCATGAAGATAGCCAATACCTTTTCTCATATGTGTTCCAGCAGAAAGTATTAGCATTGTGTTGTGTGCCACAAGGGTATACAGGGGGCCCATCCATTTTTAACCAGATTCTGAAAAGAAATCTGGAGACTTTGCAAATGCCATACAGATCGATACTTGTTCAGTATATCAATGATATTCTTGTGGCATCAAAAAACAAGAAGCTTGTAAACAAGACACCATTGCCTTACTGAATCACCTGGATGAGAATGGGCACAACGTGTCTCCAGGGAAGCTGCAGTACTGTCGGAGAGAAGTTCAATATCTGGGACACATCATTGTGAAAGGAGCTAGAAAGGTGTCACCAGAAAGAGTGGAAGTGATCTTACAGGTGAGCCCACCACGAACTCAAAAGGAAGTCAGAATGTTTTTGGGAATGGTTGGCTACTGCAGACAGTGGATATCAAACTTTTTCTTAATGGCAAAACATTTACTAAGGTTGATACACAGAGATGTGTCTGATCCGATTACATGGGACAATGATTGCACAAAAGCATTCCTAGAGTTGGAAGAAAAATTGTGTCGCGCCCCCGCACTAGGAATGCCAGACTATTCAAAAGAATTCACATTTTTTTGCAGTGAGAGGGAAGGGTGCATTTCTCTCCTACAATTGATCCTGTAGGGGCAAGTCTTCCCGGCTGACTTCAAACGGTTGCCGTAGTGAGCACTAGTCTGGAAAAGAGTGGGAACATAGTGATGGGCTACCCTCTAATTGTTATGTTCCCACAAACGGTGGAGCTATTATTAACGAGAACAAAGACTCAGTAAATGACACACAATTGATTGACCAATTACGAGCGAACTATATTGTCTTCCGATAATGTTGTTTTAAAGAGATGCCAAATTTTAATCCCTCAACACTGTTGCCTATAAATGATGTTACTTGTGATAAAGTTGAGCGTGATTGCCTAGATGTAACGGAATTAATCACCAAACCAAGACTCGACATTAAGGATGAACCCATAATTGAGCCTGACATTGTTCTTTTTGTAGATGGCTCATGTCTAAGAGGTAACGATGGCACATTAAGAGCAGCATATGCTGTGTGCACTATAAATGATATTGTCGAAGCTTCATGGCTTCAAAAGTTACCTCGGCACAAGTTGCTGAATTGTTTGCCCTTACTAGAGCATGCAGTTTAGCTGCATACATGAAAGTCACCATTTTTACAGATAGCCAGTATGGATTTGGTGTTGTCCATGATTTTGGGCAATTGTGGTCACAGAGAGGATCTTTTACTTCCTCAGGTACACCCATCAGAAATGGAATGCACATCAAGGATTTACTGGAAGCTTTATAATTTCCGGGAGAGATTTCAGTGGTTAAATGTGCAGCTCATCAAAGTGGCAATGGTTATGTTGCCATGGGTAATAGATATGTGGATTCAGTTGCAATGTATTGCGCTTTGTTGGCCTGTACATTTAATGGGAATTTCACATGAGTCCGAAGAGGAAACTTCATTTACCATGTTGAGGATTGTCACTGACTTGCGATGAATTAAAGAGGGTGCAGGAGAATGTTTCAGAAGCAGAACAGAGCAGCTGGATAAAGGTAGGTTCTGAGAAAAATGCAAACGACATTTGGATGTCTGCTGATGGGAGACCTGCGTTACCAGATAGTCTGTTATTTCCAATGACACTGTAGTAACATGGGTCCACGCACTTAGGTAGGGATACCATGGTGAGACTTTTCAGAAAAGGATGGTACAACCCCAGGTTTTGAATAACAGCTGAAGAAATTTGTCATAGGTGCGTGATATGTCAACAGATGAATGCAGGAATGAAAACACATGTTACACTGACATATATAGGGAGATCAGGTGGTCCTTTCAACAGAATACAGATGGATTTCATCGAGATGGCTGCTTACAATGGGCTGAAATATGTCCTGGTCATAGTGTGTATCTTCTCGACATGGGTGGAAGACTACCTAACAAGTACAAATAGCAGCCTCACTGTAGCAAAACTTGCGAGAATTGATACCAAGGCACAGAATGCCATTTTCTCTTGAATCAGATAGAGGAACTAATTTTAATAATGAGGTTCCGAAAGTGATTTGTACAACACTACAGACGGAGCAAAGACTGCATTGCAGTTACAGACCAGAAGCTTCTGGAATCGTAGAAGAGGTCAAGGGAACTATCAATTCTCAATTGACAAAAGTTTGTGCTTCAACATCTTTGAAATGGCCAGATGCATTGCCTTTAGTGTTAATAAGAATTCAAAGTACCCCTGACAGGAACACTGGGTTGTCACCCCACGGGATACTGATGAGGAGGGCCATGAGATTACCAGCTGTGTCTGCAAATGCTCTTTTGAATACCACTGATGACATTATTTTGGATTACTGCAAGGTATAAGCTGATGTGGTCCATTCTATCTCGCATCAGGTTTCAGCTGCAATACAAGATCCCCATCAAAAACCATGCCATAACCTCAGTCCTGGTAATTGGGTCGTGATCAAGAAGCACGTTCGGGAGACTTGTCTAGAACCCAGATGGAAAGGCCCCTTCCAGATAATCCTGACAACAAATACTGCTGTTAAGTGTGCTGGCATTCCAAACTGGATTCATGACTCTCACATGAAAAAAGTTAGAAATCCAGGAGAAGCGATTGTGGTCTATGATCCTGAAAGAAGAACGATGGTGACTGCACTACCACCTGAACGACCGTCAAGACCAGTAGCACCGTTGCCGGTACAATGGCAAGATGGAGAGAGGGGTGAAGATCAACTAACTGAGAGACAAATTCAAGTGCCTACGCAAAGTGGTACTGAAGTCTCTAATGAAAGAGAAGCAGAGACTGATCAGCAGAACAGAAGTGCCACCAAATTGTATCAGTACAATGAGTAGATCCAGGGGAAGGAACAAGTACTGGGTCGAGAAGAATAAATCATAGAGCTGAATAGGCACAGACCTATGAACAAGGAAAACAAAGAAGAAGCTCTTCAATAGCTTGTATACCAGAGACTTTACTGGAAGAAACTGAGTCCAGTAATGAAAGTTATTTAGAATAAATTCAGCAGTCTCTGAGATCAAAAGAGCAAGAGTACATTGTCGAAGATACTCAGCACCTGAGTAGTCATATTACCTGGACAAAGCACTGAATGTCACCTTGGAGGATTTGTGTGATGTGAACTCTGAACTGTTTGAACCTCCATGAAAATAATATGAAAAATTTGATGGTAGAACATTTTTGACAAAAGAAAACGAAAGGAGATGCTAAAATGCTAGAAAATTTTTAAAGAGAAAAACGATTTTTACTGTTAGGCCTTTATTATTTTAATTCTTTTTTTACAGAAGATCAACCTAGGTCCGAGTGAGCTGTAGAAGAGTAGGGATAACATTTTGGAAGAACACAGAGTAGGATTAAGGATTGTCTGATTAGTAATTGAACTGCTGAAGATTTAACATTGTCAAGAAAGCTGCTATAACTTGCAAGGAGCTACTGAATTCAAATTGCATTGGGTCTGACTTGAAAGGAATGTGTTGCATTAGAAATAAGTGTAAATATATTATGTGTTCAATATTCGTAATAACAGTAATAATGATTACACTAGTGTTAAAAGGATTTTACTTAACCCCAGAGTCAGAGTCCAAAGCAAAGAACTTTACTAAACCACATAAATGCATTAGAGAGGAAGATCAATTAAGGTTTTCTTTTACAAATTACATGAAACATGATTTTTCTACTAATGTTTACTTTATGTTAGTACAAGAATACACTAATGCTATGGATGCAAAGGATTGTTATGTTTGCACGTTTTTACCAATGTCTGCTTCAGAAGAACTGTTGGACGTGGCCCTTTTTGCAGGGTTATCCCCAAACTTTTTGCCTTCCTCCTGTATTTGTCTGGCCCTATTTTTGTTGGCTTTAGGACTCTGGGCACTTTACCACTGCTAATCAGTTCTAAAGTGCATGTGCTCTATCCTTTAGACATGGTATGATTGGTTTACACCTGTTAGGCATATTTAATTTACCTGTAAGTCCCTTGTACAGTGGTATTCCATTTACCTAGAGTCTGCAGGTTGAGTGCTACTAGTGGGCCTGCAGCGCAACAAACAGAAGTAGCCTTTCAAAACCGTCTCAGGCCTGCCACTTAAAGGGCCTAGGTACGCAGTTTACTGCCACATTGACTTGGCATTTAAAGTTACTTGCCAAGCCGGAAACTTCCCTTTTACTACATATAGGTCACCACAAAGGTGGGCCCAAGGTTACCCTATGGGCAGGGTGCTGTGTAGGTAAGAGGTAAGACATAAGAGGTAGGACATGTGCTTTTATTATGTGGCATGTCCTAGTAGTGACAAACAGCCTATTTGGTTTCTCACTGCTGTGAGGCCTATTCCTCTTATACGCTAGCATTGGGAATTCCCTTAAAGGTACTAAGGTGGTAATTCCTAATCTCAAAGGAGTAGCCCTGCCATGTTTGATATGTTTGGAACAGTGGTGATAAATCCTGCTTACTGGTGTAGGTGGATTTTTCATTACTATTGTAGAAATGCCACTTCTAGTAAGTGGGCATTTCTCCGTCCTTAGGACTCCATGTGCTTTGCAGTCTGACTCCAATCCATGTCTGGGCCAGGTTAACAGATACACTTTGTGCTTACTTTCCAGACAGCCATCACACAGGGAGGGTTGGGTGTGACAGGGTTGCATCTGCATTCATCTGCATTCTGATGGTCTTCCTAGGCTGGGAGAGAGGGAACTGGGGCGCACATACATTTGTATAGGCTGTGTCCTGGCCTCACACAAATGGCTGATTAACCCCCTGCTGTAGGTCTGGAGCCAGGGCTGAGTTGAAAGGGGGTTTTGTGTACTTTTAAAGGTTCTTTTGAAGTTCCCCCTAGATCAAAGACATTTTAAGTATAAGTACAGGGGCTCTGACCTCATGTTTTTAGACACTGCATGGACTCGTAACCAGATGCTGCTGGCTCTACAGACTGCACATTGCAAAAAGGAACTGTTATGTTGCCAGGAAGAACTGCCATTGAACTGACTTGCTTGTTGTGCTGACCTGTGGCCTGCTGGGCTGCAAGAAGGACTGTCACTTTTCTGCAAGGACCCTGATGTGCTGGCCTGCTGCCTGTTCTCTGCTCTAGTTCCCCCAGTGCTCTCCCAGGACGGGTGGGCTGGCCTCCTTCCTGTTCAGTTGGGACCTCAAGGAATCCAGGACAACACTGAATTGTGTCCGAGAGCAGCGTGGGTTTTCCACTCCTGGTGACCAGCATGTGGCAGGCACTTTAGGCTCCCTATATGAGAAGCGCGTATTGAGCGCTTTGTCTCCAGCACATGGGGAGCGCGCCGTTGACCCAAAACGGAAGCACGTGGTGAGCACTTGATTTGGGGATTTGATTAATCCCAAGGAAAAGCGGGAGGAGAGCGCTCCTTTCTTAAACCAGCACATGGTGAAGCGCTGCTACCAGTTCCTGGCTCCATGAGAGAAGCGCGGTGCTTATTTTTACTGTGCCCCCCTTCAGCACGGGGGACCGCGACATGCAGGGCCTGGGGAAAAAGGGCCGCCTAGGGGTGCCATCACTCCCAGTGTAGATCCCGTGGCCGGCCATTTAAAACTGCCCAGTGGGGCCCAGAATCCATCTCTGGGACGACTCGAGGCACTGGGGCAGCACTCTCCTTAGGTTGGATTATTGCTCACACAGAGACTACTACCACTCGGGTATACAGCTCACAAGTACCACTAGGATAACACACGACTGGAGAGAAGATATACATCAGAAACTATGAGACCAATCTTATATAGATAGGTCCAATAGTACAGCCCTGAAGAAGTCTGCTGTGACCCTTCCAGTGTATGACGAAACATGTGTTGGCATGGGCAAGTTGAACGACTGTTTTGAAAATAAAAAATACTTTTGATACTTTCTACACAACACAGATTTAATTTTGAGTGCTCAGAGACTTCTCTATAACCTTTGGACGTGTTCCAGCACAGGAAGACTTGATGGCTCTTCCTATCCTCGAAGCACCATATACTGAAGCAAATCATCTGACAGAGAATTGTGAACTGTCTCATTACTGTAGTGTGTGTGCTATGATTCAAAGCCACCAATTTATTCAGTTTCATTACGAGGGCAAGAATAATCTCATAGCCCCAGACCCACCTTCGTTTTCAGAGCCTCAGTGACCGCGGGCTGTTTCTCTGCTTCGCCTGCTCACACCGGTGCGTGGTTCCAGGTTCGGGGCTCAGTGGGGCCTGGTTATTTGACTGGGAGAAGTCCTTTATGTCCCCAGCCTCGCAGGGGAGAAGTGTGGGTGGCCCATCGGTTTCCCGTGGTGTGGGCCCCGTCCCCCATCGGCCTTGGTCCTCGTTGTTGTGGGGACATTGCGACCACTTTGCACTATAGAGGGGAAACCGCTGAAGAGGACCCCTGTGGATGGCGTGGTGCCATATGTGAAAGCAGAACTGCTAGAGGACTCAAAGAGGACTCCATAATACGTGTAGTTGGCGCATAGGTGACCCTGTGCCCTACGGTGTGCTTCCTAAATACGCCTGTTTCAGCTGGGGTCATTAGAACCTACCTTAACCCTCCTAAAGGGTGCGCAGAGGCGTTGGGCCCTATTTTCATGTTTATATGTGGGATTTATGTGTTTGCCCCTAAACAAGTCGGTATTACCAGAAAAGTATTGATGGTAGGATGAGGATGTTGTACCTTTTCATAATCTGACCCACATTACATGCCCTGATAGTACGATGTATGTCGTTGTATGCCTTGCATTGTCAGGATAATGAGTACTATTTCAGGAGGTGCATAGTATGCACAGTATTTATGATTCATGTTGTTTTGGTCTATGGTTATTTATAATATTTTTATATAGCATTGTGTGGAGTCTCCTTTTGTGGTGTATTTATTGTGTTATTGGCGTGAGTGTGTTGCACAAATGCTTTACACATTGCCACTGGGGATATGCCTGACTGCTCTGGCCAAGCTACCAAGGGGGTGAGCACGGGTTATTCTGAGGGTGTAACTTTCTTGCCCTGACTAGAGAGGTGGGTGCTGCCTGGCTTAGGTGCATACCCTAGCCAACCAGAAACCCTAGTTCTAACAAGAAGTAACATACTACCACATGTCTCTATCATACGCTATTTCATATAGTATCTTGCTTGCATTAGTTTACAGATGAGGACACTATGATTATTTCTATTTTAACTATGATCTTATTCTTTCTAGAGTTTCCTTTCGTAGTAAAAATGAATTTAAATCCGCAAGCAAAAGAAATGGATACAGCTTTGTATTACTTCTTCCCACATGGACCTATCGATAGTGTTAAGTCTCACAAAAATAATTCAGCATGTTTAATGGGACCGATGGAGAAAATATGAATTATGGCTTTATAGGAGAGATACACACACATAACACAAATTAACAATAAGAATAGCAATGTTTTTAAGAATGTTTGGAAAAAGGAAGATGATGAATTTAGAAAGAAAATGGTTTACCCAAAATTAAGACTAGACAGCCAACACAAAGGGAAAATTTGCATTTACAGAAGAAAAATTCCCAAATGCGACAGACATGTTGGAATTCGTGGTTGTGAACACACATTGAATTAACAGGAGGGACATGGCAAATTTTGCAAGTAGAAGTAAATGCGATCCCTGGTGTTTATTAAATTTGTGGACAGAATGCTTATTTCTTGTTACCTGTTAATCGGGAAGGTATTTGCTATTTAGGTGTATTAATTCCTAAAATGTATCATGAACAAAGCTTAAATGGACTAACTATGACACCAGCAAATAGACATAAACGAGATACAGAAACTGGAGCTGAATTAGTGGCAGACATATTTGGGGCAATCATTCCACCCGTAGGTGTTATATTAAATGACGAAAAGATTAAAAAGTTGACAAAATGGCAACAAGCACATCTGGAGCTTTACTCATAGTTAATAATGAGTTAATTGCTATGCGGTCCATGGTTCTTCAGAATTGACTTGCACTAGATGTTCTACTCACAGAAAAGACTGGAGTCTGCAAAATGCTTAAATTAACTCACTGTTGCTCATAAATACCTGATGAAAGCAAGGAAATAAAAGGATTTGCAAAGAATATTTCAGATTTAGAACTTGAATTAAAGGAATTGGACACACCTAGGATTTTTGAAAATTTTGGAAAAGGTTTTTATACAATTTGAAATTGGTTTTCAATGGCAGAGAAAGGTATATTGAAGGCTATTCTAATGCCATTAATAATTATAGGACTTTGACAAATTTTCTTTTATGCTTTGTTCATGAGCCGTAGATTTATTTTACGCAGAAGGAGAGAAAGAGAATAGAGAAAGTTATTTGAAAAGGGATGGGGACTGAATGCAGCATTATAAATGATGATTACATGAAATCATCAGAGGTCAGAAAAGAAAATGACGTGACTCAACTGATGATGAAAGTGCACTCTCAAAAGAACTCACATGAGAACTACATTTTTGTGATGGTTAAGATAACCATCAGATGGGAGATTTGATAGAGCAGGAACATCTAGCTTGCAACTTTATTAACAGAATTGATAATTTGCCTTACACATTAATGTAGAAGCACACAAAATAGAGTAAAATGTAGAAAAATGTGCCTTCATTAAACCTATAAAAGCTTGGGTGCAGAGTTAACATTTAGCTTGTTTTCAAAATGACACGTAGAAAATTAGTGCAAAACGCAGTGAGCTTCCATTTCTATCGTATTTCCATTGCTAGGCCCAGATTAGGCCTTACTTTTCTTTCTATCCTTTCTTATTTTCTCTTTAACAAATAATTGGCTTTAGAGAAATGCTGAACCATGCACAAATGTGTTTAATAAATGACCAAAATGTGACCTGTATAGACATGTCATCGCTGTAGAATATGTTGACTTCATAAAATGTATTTCTATTTTCCAAACTTCATGTTCTCATTGTATTTAGATAGTCTAGCTTTCACATACTAATACAATGCTCAATAGTGAAGTGTGTATTAAAACAATAATACTTACATGAAGATGTGAAACCCATGATTTAACCAGGATGTTGCAAATAAAATTGTTTTTGTCTCTAGAGTAGTTCATTGTTACACAGTAGAACACTGAATATCTAATAGTTAGACAATGCTGAGGTTTCTTATGGGAACCAAAGGCAAATGTTACAAGTACATGAATGTCTAGAATCTAACCGAAACTCTTAAGTAGTACCCTGTTGATATTGTATGTTTCTTGTGGGAAACAAGGAAGAAGCTGCTGACCACCAGACAGTTTCTCTTCATTGGCTTGAGATGATCTAACAAAGAAATGGATTGATACATGTTTTTGTGTTTTATAACAGTGCATGTTTCCTAGTTAGGGCAGACTCCTAGGGACATTTATTTTGAGCTCAGTCTCTTTTGACTTGAGAGATTCGCTGTAAGCTACTGCTGACGGCTCTTAGTTACTTGCCACTTTGGCAGTGACCTTTTCTGATTTATTTTCTCTTCTCATGCTTTTACGGGTGTAGCTACCTGTAGGAAAGTGGCCTTTTTGACATGGTCACCACAACATTATGCCAGGATTTTTTCATGATTTTGACTGGAAGTGCTACTTGTGAGGACATATCAGCATGAAACGATATGCCCCTGTGCTGGTCAGCTTTATTGCTGCCAGTACAAGTGAACAGGGGAGCCATTTTAAGTACATGTGCTGGACGCTGGTGAAAACGAGTTCTCCAGCTACATGATGGCCTCCCTGAAAATGGGGATGTTTGGTATCAAACATCTTGCATTAATAAACCCACACTGATGACAGTGTTGGATTTATTGATACAGGCCCTCAAATAGCACCTTAGCTACTGGTGTGCTGACTGTCTGGTTTTTGCCAGCGTGCATCCAGAGACAAGTTTCTGACCCCAAGGGTGAGGGCTTTTGCTCTCAGGAGGCCAGGAAGTGGTCATATAGGGGACATAGTGACCCCAGGGGTCGGTAGCCCATTGACTACTACCCTACACTCCCATATCCAAATCCAGTATTTAGGGGAGTGCTTGGCACCAGAAAATCAGATCCTGATGACCCACGAAGAAGAAGGACACTGAAGAGCCGCGAAAGCAAAGTCTGAAGAAGAGCTACGGACTTGGCACCAGCCCTGTCAGCCTGTCTGCTGTTCCCAGTCGAATTGTGCCAAAAACGTCTTGTCCTGCAAGCTGTCATACCTCCAAAGCCTGGGAGGACTGCCTGCCTTCAATAAAGACTCAAGAGCTCCTGTGGAGCAGCGGAGCTGCTCTATTGAATCTTGCAGGCATCCTGAGAAGAACCGTGAGGACTCAAGAACCTCCAAAACCCGATGTCACCAAGCACCCCTGCACCCGAGACCCCCAGCCCATGTCAAAGTTATCCCACTGTGTCAGCATGGTCCCCAAGCCCTCAAGAAACAGAGTCCACTTTGGTTTCACCCCTCGTGAGCTCCCCGTCACCTGCAGCCTCTGGTTGGAGGCCCCCTCAACTATGAGTGCTCCTGGACATAAAAAAAGCAACACCTCAAAGACCGTCTGCACCTGGCCTCCTGGGCCCGAAGAGAAATGGACCACTGGTGTCCCCACGGCCCCTAGCATTGCAAGACTTGAACCCTCCTGTGGGTTCAGCCTGACTGGCTGCCCAGTCAAAACCTACGGCCTCTTTTCATGCAGACCGATCCCCATAGACTAACATTGGGCACCAGACGTTGCATTGCACCACTGCACCCGGTCGCCCTCGTGCTGCTGGAGGTGACCTGCTGGTGCTGCCTTGGACCTTGCCCAATACTCACCTAAAGTCCCGGAGATTGGTTTCGTAAGTCGTTGTACTGCACTTGAATGCCGAAACTGTTTTTACTCCCATAGTATTTCTCTTGCAAAATGTACTTACCTGATCATATTGATTCGGGTGCCCAAACATACCTAAAGATATGTGTTATTTTTATAAATTGGTGTGGATCTTCTTATTGAATTGTGTGCATCATTTATTGACTATTGTGTGTATTTGCAGATGTATTACACTCCTCTCTGATAAGCCTAAGGCTCCCTGACAACACTACCCCCTAGAATAGCGTTGGGATTGCTAGAGCAAGCCCCTGTCCACTCATAAGGGAACCCCTGGACTCTTTGCACGATATACCTCATTGTGATATATCATATAAAAATCCAGCTTCCTACATTGATGGTGCAGCGGTGGGATACAAGGCTTGATATCTGCTGTACCACTGGGTTAATGAGTGATACCATGAAGGAATCCAAAATTGTCGTTAGTTAAAAGCATTTTTTCCAATTTCATTTTTTTTTATTGTTTAAAATCTAGCTGTTAGGGCCTTTTACCTTTGCTAGGTCCCACAGTGAAACAGTTTAGAATTTAAAAAGTATATTAGTAGCTAGGCCCAACAGTTATTTTAGAATTTTTTGTCATTTTCTAAAAAGGTTCCAACTTTAGTAACAATGTCTTAAACAGAGTTCAGGAGCTCGACCTGACCCCTCACCTGCAGCTTTCAATGTGGCAGCTAAGGGCCCTCTGTAAAACTTATAAAATCGAAACTGGCTCAACTCCTACCAAGGCAAAGCCCCAGGAGCTCTCGGCAGAGTATGAGAAAGAGCATCCAGAGAATGACACTGAGCTTTCACTCCCGTGGAGAGAAGACCTCTCAGAGGAGGATCTCACTCTCGAGAGACTAACCAAGCGGGCTGATTTAGAAGCCAAAATACTGGCTATAGAGAAAGAAAGAGCTGAGATGGGCTTTGGAGCCATCTCTGGTGGCAGCAAAATAATAAATAGGGATCAAGAAGAAGCATTTGACCCTCAGATCCCCAAAGGGATTGTCCCTAAATACACTGAGGGTGATGATCTCACCAAATGGTTTACAGAGGGCTTGTAAAATGAAGGAACTCAATCAAAAGTATTGGGGCTCTCTTCTCTGGGAGCTGTTCTCAGAAAAGTGAATGGATAAGCTCCTGACACTGAATGAGACAGATGCTGAGTCTTAAGATATCATGAAGGATACCCTGGTTGAAGGCTTTGGACTCACCACTGCGGAATACAGGATCAGGTTCAGGAGGACTCGAAAAACCCAGAGTCAGACCTGGGTAGATTTTGTAGACTTTTCAGTGAAAACACTAGGTGGCTGGTTGAAAGGTAACAATATGCAAGACTATGATGGGCTTTATAATCTTATTATGAAAAAGCATCTGTTGAGTAATTGTGTTCCAGAGAAATTACACCAGTACTTGGTAGACCTAGGTCCACTTCCTCTTCAAGATTTGGGGAAAAAGTAGACCACTGGGTCAAGACAAGGGTAACCAAGACAACTCATGGTGGGGTGACCAAAGGAAACGGGTTGCTAAGCACCCCCAAGGGGGGATGGTGACGAGACTAAAAATAAAAATAAAGAGTCTTCTCATGGCCCCCAAAAACCTATTCAGGAGAGTGGACCCTGAGCCAATACACAGTCTAAGGTTGGGTACCAGAGTAAGAACTGGGATCCCAAGAAGGCTTGGTGCCATGATTGCAAAGCCAATGGTTACCCAATTGGACACCTTAGATGTCCCATCAAAAGGAATCGCCCTAGTGCACCTGCAGCAACTGCAGTGGTAAGTCTCCAGATGGGATCCCAGGTGAGCCCTGACCGTGTCAGAGAGCTCACTGAAGTAACTTTAGTGTCAGACGTTCGCATGGATGTAGCTGTCTAGGCTGTCTGGCCCATTAGCATGGAAAAATACAGAAAACAGCCTCATATTAATTTGACCTGAGTTGAAGCACTAAAAGATACAGGTGCAAGTGTCACTATGGTGACTGAGAAACTGATACTCAGAACAGTATCTGACTGGTGATACACTTACCGTCGTCAATGCTGACAACCAAACTAAGGTCCATCTCACCGCAATGATGTCCTTAGAATGGGGAGGTTTACTGACCAAAAGAAGGTGGTGGTATCCTCTGCAATTCCTGTTGCCTGTCTGCTAGGAAATGATCTGGAGCCCTCAGCATGGGCTGAGGTCTAAAGAAAGAACAATGCAGCTATGCTGGGTATACCTGAATGGGCATGTGTGAAAACCAGAGAACAATGCAAAGCCCTTGGTGAAAAAGAGGAGTTGGAGCCTGAAATGATGGCCCAGCCCTCCAAGAGAAAAGGCAGGAAGACTAGGAAACCAGCTTCAAATCAGCCACAAGCTCAGGTCCCCTCTCATCAGGGAGAAGACCTGTCATCCCTGCTGGGAACTGAACCCCAGGAACTTGGGCCTTACACGGCAGAGCTCCTGGGTTCAGGGGGACTTTCTAGGGAAGAGCTGTGGCATGGTCAGAGAACCTGTCCCACTCTTGAAAGCCTGAGACAGCAAGCTGCTGATCAGGAAAAGGGAGATGTCAGTGGCTCACACAGAACCTATTGGGAGGAGGGACTCCTTTACAATGAGGCCAGAGACCCCAAACCTAGTGCCAATTGAAGAGTGTTAGTGCCTCAGATGTATAGAGAGTTTCTGCTCACTTTGGCTCATGACATCCCTTTAGCTGGGCATCTTGACCAGGCCAAAACTTGGACTAGGTTAGTTACTCACTTCTACTGGCCAGGTATGTCCCAGAAGGTGAAGGAGTTTTGCAACTCTGGTTCCTCCTGCCAAGCCAGTGGCAAAGCATGTGGCCACACAAGGCCCGCTTAATTTCACTTCCAGTGGTTGGCATTCCCTTTGAAAGAGTAGGGGTTGATGTTGTTGCCCCCCTGGACCCTCCAACAGCATCAGGGAATAGATTTATACTGGGGGTAGTGGATAATGCTACCAAGTACCCTGAAGCAATTCCCCTTAGGACTACTACTGCTCCTGCAGTGGCTAAGGCCCTCATTGGTATCTTTACAAGAGTGGGTTTTCCTAAGGGGGTGGGGTCAGACAGAGGTACAAACTCCAAGTCTGGCTACCTGAAGGCAATGTGGGCTGAATGCTGGGTGGCATACAAGTTTACAACTCCCTGTCACCCACAAACAAATGGTTTAGTTGAGAGATTCAACAAAACCATGAAAGGTATGATTGGTGGGCTCCCTGAAATACTCTGTAGGAGATGTGATGTCTTACTGCCATGCCTCATTTTCACCTACAGAGAGGTACCACTGAAGGGAGTAGTGTTTTCCCACTTTGAACTTCTGTTTGGTCATCCTTTAAGGGGACCATTGTGTCTACTGAAGGAAGGCTGGGAGAGACCTCCCAAAGGGCCTAAGCTTGACATAGTGGACTATGTACTTGGCCTTCATTCTAGGACGGCTGAATACATGAAAAAAGCACCCGAAAACCTTGAGGCCAGCGAAGAGCTTCAGAAGCTCTGCTATGACTAAATGGCTGCACTGGTGGAGCACCAACCGGGGCAGGAGGTGTGGGTTTTGGAGCCTGTGGCTCCTAGGGTCCCCCAGGACAAATGGAATGGGCCCTATCCTATTCTAGAAAGAAAAGGGGAGGTCACATATCTGGTGGGCATTGGCTCTTGCAGGAACCCCAAGAGGGTCATCCATTTCAACCACCTTAAACCATATCATGAAAGGGATGAGATGGCCATGCTGATGCTCACTGATGAGGATCAGGAGGAAGACAGCTAACCTCTCCCTGACCTCCTCTCTCACAACCCTGAAGATGGGTCAGTGGAAGGAGTTGTCTTTTCAGACAACCTCTCTGTCCAACAACAGACTGACTGCAGGCAAATCCTGCAAAGGTGTGCTGAGCTCTTCTCTTTGAACCATGGTCAGAGAAACTGGTGTACACATGATGTGGACACTAGGGACAGCCTACCTGTCAAAACTAAAATCTACAGGCAGTCTGATCAAGTCAAAGAGAGCATCAAAGCTGAAGTAAGCAAGATGATGGAATTGGGAGTCATTGAATCCCCTGAGAGCCCCTGGGCCAGCCCAGTTGTCTTAGTCCCAAACCCTCACACCAACAATGGAAAATCCAAGCTGAGATTTTGTGTATAGGGGTCGCAACGCAGTAACCAAGACAGATGCACACCCAATTCCTTGGGCTGATGAATTGAGTGACAGGTTAGGGGCAGCCAAATTTCTCAGCACATTTGATTTGACATCAGGGTGCTGGCAGATTGGTCTGCACAGGAGCAAAAGAAAAATCTGCATTCTCAACCCCAGATGGGCATTATCAGTTCACTGCTATGCCCTTTGGACTAAAGAATGCCCCTGCCACCTTTCAAAGGTTGGTAAACAAAGTCCTTGCTGGGTTGGAGACCTTTAGTGTGTCATATCAAGACGATATTGCTGTTTTTAGCTCCATTTGGCAGGATCACCTTGGAAAGGTCCTTGAGGCTCTGCAGAGTGCAGGCCTCACTATCAAGGCAAGCAAGTGCGAGATAGGGCAGGGCTCTGTTGTATACTTGGGCAACCTTGTAGTTAGAGACCAAGTTCAACCCTTACAACCCCAAAATCCAGAAAATTGTGAACTGGGTAGCTCCAACAACCCAGACTCAAGTCAGGGCATTCCTTGGCTTGCTTGGTACTACAGGACGTTTGTGAAGGGATATGGGTCAATTGTGCCCCCCCCTCACAGAATTGACCTCCAAGAAAATGCCAAAGAAAGAAAACTGGACAGTGAGCTGTCAAAAGGCTTTTGACACTCTGAAGGAAGCGATGTGCTCAGCACCCCTTCTGAAAGCTCCAGATTTTTCAAAGCAGTTCAAAGTGCAGACGGGTGCCTCTGAACATGGGTTAGGAGTGGTATTATCCTAAACCAATGAGTATGACCAACCTGCTGCTTTCATTAGCAGGAGGTTCCTCCCCAGAGAGCAGCATTGGAGTGCCAATGAGAGGGAAGCCTTTGCTGTGGTTTGGCCCCTGAAGAAGTTGAGGCCATACTTGTTTGGCTCTCACTTCCTTGTTCAAACTGACCACCGGCCTCTCAGATGACTGATGCAAATGAAAGGTGAAAACCCCAAACTGCTGAGGTGGTCCATTTCCCTACAGGGGATGGACTATACAGTGGAGCACAGACTTGGGACTGACCATGCCAATGCAGATGGCCTTTCCAGGTTTTTCCACTTAGAAGATGAAGACTCTCTATGGAAAGGTTAGTCTCATTCTGTTTTGTTTGGGAGGCGGTTATGTAGGAAAGAGCCCTTTTTGACATGGCCACTCCTACTTTTTGCCTGGTATTTGATGTGATTTTGACTGGAAGTGCACTGGGTTCCTGCTAACCAGGTCCCCAGTGCCAGATCTCTTTCCAAAAACTGTGCAATTGTACTCCAATTGGCAATAACTTTAGCACTCCATTTAAGTCCCTAATAAGTGGTACCCCTGGTACCTAGGGCAAGGAGGCCAAAGAGGGTCCTTAAGAACCTCAGCATGAATTGTGCCACCCTAAAGGACCCCTCTACAAACACATACAGACTGCCACTGCAGGCTGCATGTCTTGGTGCAGAAAAAAGTGAAAGTACAACATGGTACATATCCCTGTGTGCCATGTCCACAAACGCTGCATGCAGTATAGCTAAGTCACCCCCACAGCAGGCCTTACGGCCCTAAGGCAGGGTTCACTCTGCTACATGTGAGGACATATCTGCATGAGCCGATATGCCCTTGTGCTGGTCAGTTCTATTGCTGCCAGTACAAGTGAACAGGGGAGCCATTTTAAGTACATTTGAATTTTTAGAATTTTAGAAAATGTATGAAGCGCATGGCTACTCAATAAAGTGTCCCAGCACTACAGGTTTGTGTTGGACAATAGTGATAATGAGTTCCCCAGCTACATGCTGGCTTCACTGAAAATTGGGATGTTTGGTATCAAACATCTATCTCATATAAATAAACCCACACTGATGCCAGTGGCTGATTTATTGATACAGGCCCCCAGAGGGCACCTTAGAGGTGCCCCCTAAGAACCTACCAGCTACTGGTGTGCTGACTGGCTGATTTTCACCAGCCAGACACCAGAGACAAGTTTCTGACCTCCAAGGGTGAGGGCCTTTGCTCTTAGGAGGCCAGAAACCAAGCCTGCTTGGGCAGAGGGTGCTTACACCCTCGCCAATAAGATGACCTTTAGATTAGCATTCTAAGGTAGGGGAGCTTCAAAGCGCCCACCACCTTTGAAATGCAAATCTGGCTTCTCTCACAGGAGAGGAAGCCAACCCTCTTTGTCCAGAGTCCTTTGGCACCTGGACAGGCAGGAAAATTTGCTAGTCAAATAGGTGTGTGCACCCACAGGCCAGTACCAGCCCTAAGGTGGGCTACCTGAAGTGGAGGCGACTTTTCAGAGTTAGCCATTTTGGTGATGGCAAACGTAGGAACTCTGGGACAGTGTTGTGCCCACTTCCCACAGGAAGTGGTCATATAAGGGGCATAGTGACCCCAGGTGTAGGTAGGCCATTGGCTACTACCCTACATGACCTAACGTCCCTAAATCCAGTATTTAGGGGAGTCCCTGGAACCAGAAAATCAGATCCTGATGACCTACGAAGAAGGACACTAAAGAGCTGTGAAAGCAAAGACTGAAGAATAGCAACTGACTTAGTGCCAGCCCGGCCGACCTGTCTGCTGTACCCGTCTAATTGCACCAAAGACGTCTCGTCCTACAAGCTGTCATACCTTCAATGCATGGTAGGACTTCCTGCCTTCAATAAAGAATCAAGAACTCCTGTGGAGCGGCAGAGCTGCTCTCCTGCATTCTGTAGGCACCCCAAGAAAAACCGTGAGGACTCAGTAACCGTCAAAACCCGCCGCCGCCAAACACGACTGAACTCAAGCCCCCCAGCCCATGTCGAAGTGGGCCCACAGTCTCAGCATGCTCCCTGAGCCCTCAAGAGACAGAGTCCACTTTGGCTTCACCCCTCATAAACTCCTTGACATCGCCTGCAGCCTCTGGTTGAAGACCCCTTCAACCGCGAGTGCTCCTGGATGAAGAAACCAGACACCTCAAAGACCCTCTGCACCCGGCCCAAGGAGAAGAGGACCAGTGATGTCCCCTCATCCCCTAGCATTGCAAGACTTGAACCCTTCTGTTGGTTCAGCCCGATTGGCCTCCTAGTCAAAACCTGAGCCTCTTTTCAAGCAGACCGATCCCAATAGACTAACATTGGGCATCCAACGCTGTATTGCACTACTGCACCCGGCCGCCCTCGTGCCGCTGGAGGTGACCTGCTGGTGCTGCCTTGGACCTTGCCCGATACCCATCTCAAGTCCCAGAGATTAGTCTTGTAAGTCGCTGTATTGTACCTGAATGCCATACTTGTTTTTACTACCATAGGATAATATTGCAGCTTATGAAAAAAATGCACCCGGTCGACTTTATAAAATGTAAAGTATTTCTCTTACAAAACGTACTTACCTGATCGTATTGATTTGGGTGCTTAAGCATACCTAAAGATAGATGTTAATTTTTATAAATTGGTGGATCTCCTTATTGAGTCGTGTGCATCATTTATAGACTATAGTGTGTATTTACAGATGTCTAATGCTCCTCTCTGATAAGCTGAAGGCTGCTCGACCACGCTACCCCCTAGAAGAGCACCTTGCGATAGCCAGAGCAAGCCTCTGTCCACTCATAAGGGAACCCCTGGACTCTTTGCACGATATACCTCATTGTGGTATATCATATAAAGAGCCAGCTTCCTACACTACCGCAGCACCTGTTGGTCACATATGGAGGCTCGGCTGAGTTTTCCTGAACTGCTCTTTATGGGGAGTTCAATTTCTAAAATGCTCCACTGATCTCACTCTTTCCAAGAACTCTTCATTGGTTCTGCCTAAATTCTGAACTCATCTATATAGAATAGGGACAAAAATTCCTATTTGGAACACGCTTGTTATCAATTGCCTTATTTTGACTTAACCACAACCTTTTGTTTGATATTTCTGTAAATGTAAACTGATCCTAAACGCTCATCATTGACTGAACTAATCAACTGTAATGATGATGTTTGTTAAGATATTTTTGATTTATACTCCAGTCTAAAATGGTGGCAAAGATTCATTCACCTGAGGTAGAACATATCGCAGACTTAGAGCCCACATTGTAAGTTACTGGTTGAACTGATTAAATTAAATTGACTTCTGCGCCAGCATATCTGATCTTTTACCTACCCTGGAAACAGTCTGAGTTTTACTCTAGGCAATGTTTCCTCCAGCCAGTGGCTGGAATAAGTCTCCTTCCGGGGCACAAAGGGGAAGGGATTGCCCTCAAACTCAGTCGAGTGTAGGGGAAGTACTTTCTCCACATGGAAAACATTTTTCCCTGTGGAGATTGTTTTTAAATGTGCATTTACACATTGGGCTTGTGTTTTACCACAGTGAGTAATTGCCCCATAGCTACAATCTGCAGCTCGGAAAATAGCAGCTTTTAAAAAAACACATGATGATTTAGTAGCATGGCTGCAAAGCTGCAAGTGCACAGCTTTCCAACTGTGCTACTGGTGAGTTTTCTCTGAATTGGGGAAAATCATAAATCTGCACTGTGACAAACTGTACTTCTGTAATGGAAATTCTGGAATTCCAATGTGAATTAGGCCCTTACAAGGCCATTTAGACTCTGGTTGGAGGCCCCTTCCACTTCCCTGGCAGAGGGCTGCCCATTGAATTTAGAGATCCACACCAATCGGGTGGGGAGCTCTATGCCTTCAGTGGAACCACCCATGTGGCAGCTTCATTGAAGGCACTGAATATTGCAGAGCAGGTGTTATGTTTGCTGTGCCCACTCAGGAAAGCTCTTTTTGTTTTCCAGAAACAAACTACCAAAACAATGGACTTGGAAAATAGTTTTTTTCTCCTTGGTTATCTGGGTCATTGTTTGATTTCCCTGCTTGGTACCACCATGTCATGCATGATCATCTCAGCCAGAGACATCTGCTGACAGTCACTCCACTGTCCATAAGGTGGGCAACTGTCCCCTTGTCTGGTCAGCCATGAGGGGACAGGCTTCCAGATCAGAGATTTAAAGCAGCAAAGCTAGAAGAGGCTTCACAAGTGTGAACCTTGTGGATTCCAACCTCTAAATGAGACAAAGAATCACAAATGTTTCAGAATGGGAGCCCTGTGCGTTTATTCTAAATCATGCCATTAGTCCATTGTTGCCAAACCAATCCTACACGAAGTTGCCATCCCTTGAACCAGAAAGCAGGCAACAAAGGCAATTATATAGAGTCTGGAAAATGTAGGACTTTTGCCAAAAACTAGAGGATCTCTTGTTTGACCTATTTAGAGGGTATACTCATGTAGACACTCTAAATAGGGTGGATGGGATATCAGTCAATTTTTTAGCAAATCTCTAAATAACCCTGAAAGTCCTTTAAATTGGTCAGAATATAACTTTTCCCAGTAAGTGGTGACACATCCTATCATAGTCTTCAACAAATGGGAACCCTGCCATACATAGCCTTCAACAAATGGGACCTGTGCTACATTCACTAAAGTATGAGACAAAACCTTAGTTTATAAAAAAATGTATACTATACCAAAAGTATACTATACCAGAAGTGTATACTATTCCATCCTATCCTATCCTATCTTATCCCATCCTATCCTATCCTATCCTGTCCTATACCATACCATACCATGTATACTATACAACACATCCATCTCCAAGTGCATGTTTGCCTATCATTGCAAGGCAGTGGCTGCTTTGAGGTGATATACCAGCTCGCAATAAACAGAGTAATTAAAATATAAGGCATTTATTATAACCTCTCACCCATCCTCCCCTGGCAATGATTCACAGGTTAAGGAAAACACATATTACACAAAATTGTAATACATTGTTATGCTAGCTTCATTTTATGCTTGTAAATCTTCATGTCAAAATCAGTGGCAACTTATCACCCATAGCACATACCTGTGACATATTAATATGTATGCTATTGGACATCAATGCATTTTCTAATCCAGGATGTAAAAGGTTTTGATCAACTTATATTGATCAGGGTGATCACTATACAAAAAGCAACAAATAAAAAAGATATCATCACACATTCCCACTGCTCATGACATCACTGAACAAACCTCAAATTACATAATCAGTGACATAACTGCTCAGGTCACATATGATCAGCAATAACTTTGTCAAAGAAATCATTCTGTAATCATTGAAATATGTGATGTTAGGGAATTGCAGAAAATAATTAAAGTCCACACTATATACCCTTGATAAAGGGGAAATATCCAACAGTCTCTGAAATTTAATTCTGTGGAGAAAGGGTTGAGATCACAAAATGCGCTTGAACGATATAATGCTTGCATAAAATGTGCTAGGCACAAGTGGACTTTGTGTACCCAGGTTACAGGGAGATGGACAGCTTCACTCAGTGCTGTGGATACTTTATGCAGTTTGGAAGGGGTTAGATCTCAAAGTGCTACTGAAGCTTGTCCTTTTGTAAGGGAGTGTTACCACCTGTGTAGCTATGGCTAGGTCGGATTTTCCATTGTAAAGCCTGTTTTTTCCTAACTCTTCAAAAAAGACCATCCAATTTAGGTTCAGAATCGCATGTTTTGTGCAGATTTGCAGTGGGTTGGGGGTCACAAAAGGGTAATTAAAATGTGACATTTCAAATTTTAACTCCAATAGGAATTTCTGCTGTCTGGTACAGAAAAAATAGCTGAAAGAATTACATGAAACCTAGGATGAAAGTAGATCTTTACTCTAGGTAATGCTTTTGCATGGTTTGGTGTAAATCTGCCAATAGTTTTTGAAACATTAATGTTAGAAAAGTGTCTCAAAAAGGCCTCAAATTCAAGTGACCTGTGAATTAAGTCGGAGATATTTGGACAGCAAATCTGTGATTAGCCTACAAATCTAGGTTCGTGGACCATTTGTTGAACGGAATAAAAAAAAAAATACTTGAATCTGATTGGCTGAGAGAGCTTTTTCTCCTGTCAAACAATGTTGGTCTGTGAACACTAAGCTGGCTCCATGAACCTAAAGCTCTCTGATTCATTTGCCACAACTGGAGGACCATTGTTGTGGAGCCCATTACAGGATGTGTCCCCACAACTTGAACAGTAAAAATGAAGGAACTATAAGGGGCAGGAGGAGCAACTGCTGGTTTCCTGGCTCAGGCAGGGGTCCCTACAGGGACTCTGATTGAAAAATGTAAAAAGTAAAATACTGATTTTGCCATGTGGTTTGAAAATCCCAAGGCTGGGTATGTGGCTCCTAAAGTGACCCTCTTACATCCACCAACCAAGGTGAGGGATCTGCAAACCCATTGCAAGAGGTCTTGCATGCTTGTTGGACCTTCTGCGTGCTTTACAGACCCATTACTGGGTCCATTAACTCTGAAGAAGGTCCAACAAGGGTCCATGAGACACACGCCCACAGTCAGGGCCCTCAAAGCCGTATACATTTAAAAAAAAAAAAAGAAAAAAAGGTCTGGCCATCAGTCAGTGTCAAAAAGTGGGCCTGGAGATACTATTTACAGTTTATCGCTTAATATGAGTCAAACACAGTGGAGCTATACTCCAACCCAATTGGGTTAAGTTTTTGTCAGAGAAGGAAAAGCTGGCAATCATCTTCGAATGTCGGCGTTGTCTGGACGGAATCTGCATGCACGTAAAGAACACGAAATGTGCAACATTCTGACAAGGAGCTACAATTCCCAGCAGGCCATGATCACTCACATATTCTGGAGTGACTGTGGCCACCATGGATCTCTGGGTATAAGCTACTTCGTGTCCATGGCCACTTTGCTAGGCAATCATGCTACAATGTTGCTGCAGCCAGGGCGTTGCTACATGCATCTCAGATGTCCAGGTCAAGACCTGTTGCTTCCTATGGATTTGTATTGATGGACATTAGGAATACAGAGAAGCAGTCAAAAATCTGAATCCAACCAGATATAGATCTGTGAAACGTTTTAGAAAAACAGAGGCAAAAGATTAAAATCTGGTTCCTGTAACAAAGGCCTGCCACACATCTTTCAGGCAGCCAACTCCCGCTCTACACAACCTTTGACAGTGTGCAGCAGGTGTTGTCTCAGAACCTGACTTATGGCATGGGCCTACAGCACTCACCTGCGCCCAACCTCAAAGGCGGCCAACCCACTTGGCCTTATCTAGCATGAATTGTCCAAAAGGTAGCCAACCCTCACTGTGCATGGCATTTCGTCACTGATATCTGCCTACAGCCAGGCTCTACACCTACTGGTTCCAACCTCAAGGGTAGCCAATCCCTGCTGCTTACACAGATGTGCACTACATGGGCTGGCTCTATGCCCAACTGCCAGGCAGCACAGCTCTGCTGTGCACAGCCTTCAGCCACGTGCAGCAGGGGTTGGATGCAACACCCACCTGATCCCATATCCAAGGCAGCAAAGCCCCAATGTGCAAGGTATTTGGACATACATACCAAGAGCTGGACAAAGTGCCTGCAGTCAGCTGACCATCCTTGTGCAAGGACTGGTCCATGCAGTTGAATGTTTCTAAAATAGAAGAGTTCAGAGATCCCATGTCGTGTACATCAGGGGAAGTCTGTGAGGAGAGTGGAAGTTTGGCTTCAGGGCTTGGCCACCGGACAGGCCTTGTGGCCAATTCCCATTATAAATAGAAGGAAATAAATCAGTTATGATAATAATAAAACCTTAACTCCCTCTCAAAACCAGGAAATATGAAAGATCAAGTGCATATGCAAAGTGACATTAGCGAGCATAAGTTTGAAAAATTTGTGTGACTAAGCTGAAGTGATAAAGCCAATTGATAACTGGGCAATCATTTGTCTGGCAAGTATTGATATTCAGTCAAAGCATATGGCATTGAGGACAGGATCACTAGGTTTTTTAAAATGCTCACCATGTCACCCTACATCATAAAATGATCCTTACATCACTTTGGATGTATCTTGGTATGTATTTATTATGTATATATGTGGTGTATGTATCGTCAAATCTAGCCTAAAATGGAGCAGGGTGCTGTACAGGGTCAAAGGAAAATACACAGTCAACATGTGATGGGTGCCGTAGCTGGTTTCTAAGAGCAAAAGTGTACTAAAACTGCAGTATCATGCTGTGTTGTTTAAAGAACTGTATCTTTACCTCTTTCCTAAATTGGTGCAGCAGAGCCGGGACAGTTGTGATAAAGACAGGGATTTTTTCATACCCTGTATGATTTTAAGTTCTATATTGTACAGTGCTGTTGCACCTCTGGTCCATTTTATAATATCACTTTACTGATACCGATAGTAATATAAGTGATGATGTAGTTTGAAATGTTATGTACAAAGTGAAATCAGAGATTACAAAGAGTGCAAGGCAGTGGTGGAAGTTAACTGTAGAATACTAACCTAAACTGTGAATTTCCAGTTTCTTTTGTGTTATAGTCACTATTGTTCCTGCTGTAGTGTTGTGTGATCATGTGCAGTAGAACCCTTGTGGTCCTAGATGGACTCCTTATAAAGTTATGTAATCAGTTGGGAGGAATTTGGGTGTGTCAGGGTGTGGTCAGTAAAGCCTATGACGCAGTACGTTCAGTTAACTGTTGCATGGCAAAGAACAAAGACATGTAATACAGAGCTTCATGTATGGCGTAGTCATTTGCGTGCTCCAGAGCTGGGGTGGATGCTACAACTGGCGATGAGAAGGGGATACGTGCCCGAAGAAATGAGACTGCTCTCCCTGAGAGTCTCCAGAGGTCCAGCAAACTGCTCATGCGTGCCACATGTGCCCCAAGAAGCAAGCTACGGTTGGTGTATGTGGAGTCCAAGCGCCACTGTAGCTTGTGCAAAGCCCTCGATGAAGGTGAAGGCCCTACAAAGGAGCACTGTCAGAAAACCTGCCAGAAGCCTACTGGAAAGGCCGAAAAGAAGAGCTACTGCACCACAGTGTAACAGAGAGCCATCATCAATACAAAGCAGAAACGCTCAAGGCAGCCACAACCAGGTACAAAGAAACGCTAAAGGCACGACAGCCAGGTGCAAGAAAGTGCTACAGGCAGAGAGGACCGTGCGCAAAGAAACACTAAAGGCAGCGACGACCAGGTATGGTACACAAAGTTGAGAGTGGTGACGAACATGTGCAAGAGATGAAACCGTTACTCACCATCAAGAAAGAAGATGGCGCCGTATGATATCAGCCTTGGCGTGACGACCCAGATGAAAGCACATAGCTGATGCTTACAGAAGGTGCAGGTCCGAATGAGCAGTAACCATTGACGGGACAGAATATACTCTCGATGTCAGAAAGCTCCAACACCTGTTATGATGCTGCAGTGTTCCTGAAACCACCACCGCCATTCAATACCTCCAAAAAGCAGAATATTGGCACCAGATGGGCTGCATGGATCGAAAAGTTCGATTAATTCATAGATGCTCTAGAAGATGTGGATGACAAAAAGATCTTCAAATACTTAAATAACCTTGCAGGTCATGGTGTGAAAGAAGTGATAAAGAAAATATCATAAGCTGATGAAATATTGTATAGTCAAATCAAGGAAACGTTGAAAGTCAAATTCAATCCAATGCCGAATGTCGACTATGAAAGATAGATTTTTAACCAGGCAAGACAGCAAGCTGGTGGAATGATAGATGAGTTTGTTGAAAGACTTGATACACTCATCAAGCATTGCAAGTTCAGTGAATTCAATAATGAAGAAGCTATGCGTCTTAGAGTCATCGATGGTTGCATCTCCGATTTATTCAGACGACGTATGCTGAGAGAGACACTCAGTCTAGAAAAGGTACTCATGGCTGTGAGAGTTGAGGAACGTGCAGATTGACAGGCTGCTGATATGTAAGCTGGAACAACCCAGAATTAATCAGCGTTGATCATGAAAAGTAAGCAGAAACACAAAGTGGAGGCCCCGAACACGATGTCGCCAAAGAAAAAGAAATTGTGTTTCAGATGTGGATTCTCGTTTCCACATGAAGGTAAATCTCCCGCCATTGGACAGTTATGGAAAGGCTGTGAGACAGAAAACCATTTCATAACAGCCTGAAAAGCAAAAGAGAAACTAAGTGCATCACGACAAGAAGAGAAAATGGGTGCCAGAAAGTTCCAGAAGCATTCTAGCCATACCCACAAGGCCAAACGGCAACATCAACTGAGGCAAGTGAAGACTAAACGAAGTCGATCATCATCAAAGTAATTTTCCAAAAGCTCCTCAGCATCATCATTGAGCAACAGTGAAGAAGATAGATGTGCAATGCTGATGTTGACCACAGAAAGGCATGCCCATGTAGGATTGGCTGCTTGCAATGAAGAACACAAGTCAAAGAGAGATTGTCACTTGAAGCGATCCAACTCATTTGGCCGATGCCCTAAGATCACGCTAAAGGTGAATTGCTGCCCTAAAAGTTTCATTATAAACAGTGGTGCATTGATCAATATCATGCTGGCTGAAAAATACAATGAACTGTCTCGAGTACCATGTCTAACACCATCGAAAACAAAGGTGTACACGTGGGCTGCTTCCACGCCATTGCAAAGTCAAGGGTCGTTTGTAGCGACCATGAGATGTAAGAAAACAACAGTGCAAGCACCAATTCATGTTCTCAAAGGTACTTCATCGAGTGTATGTCTACTCAGTTTCAGCACTGCTGTTGAAATGGGACTGATAGCCATCAACTACAACCTCAATGCACATTCTGAAATAGTAAGTCAGTTCCCATCGCTTTTTCATGGACTAGGGAAACTTAAGACAATGACGGTACAACTTCACATAAATGTGGACATTCCTCCTGTTGCTAGGGGACACCGTCAGATTGCTTTTCATGTACAGGAGGCCATTGAGAAAGAACTGGAAACATTATTAAAGGATGATATCATCGAGCGCTCTACTGGTCCAACAGCATGGGTTTTACCTATAGTGGTAGCGCCAAAAAAGGACAGTGGAGGTGTAGTGCACATTTGTTTTGATATGCGCCAGGCCAACAAAGCAATCGAGAGAGAAAGACATTCAGGTCCACAAAGAGCGGACATGATTACACATTTGAATGTTGCCAAAGCCTTTTCCTGTCTTAATTTGAACAAAGGATACCATCAACTCGAACTGAAGAGAATTTTAGGTACATTACTACTTTTTCAACTCATGTTGGCTTGTTCAGATACAAAAGGTGTGTCGTCTGCTGCAGAAATCTTTCAGGATGTCATTCGCCGAGTAATTCAACCTGTCACACATGCTTTTACCTACAGTGATGATATATTAGTGTTTGGGGCCAAACGAAAGGAACATGACCAAGCTCTTATGCAAGTGTGTTATTTGCTCACCGATGCAGGTTTCACATTAAATGCAGAAAAGTGTGAGTTTCACAAAACTCAAATTCTTTGGGCATAATTTCTCTGAAGCAGGAATGACTTCTGACCATGAAAAAGTACAAGCGTTGTCATCCACCTGACCCCTGCAATATGTAACCGTTCTGCGATCCTTCTTAGGCATGGCCAGCTATTGTTCCAGATACATTCGTGATTTTGCCAC
The DNA here is from genome assembly GCA_963921515.1 of Calotriton arnoldi. Classification (NCBI taxonomy): domain Eukaryota; kingdom Metazoa; phylum Chordata; class Amphibia; order Caudata; family Salamandridae; genus Calotriton; species Calotriton arnoldi. Next base: position 394,156 of record CAWUFW010009552.1, read on the forward strand.
AGTGAGTGCCCCATTACGAGAGTTGACAAAGAAGAATGTTCCCTTCCAATGGCCTCCTGAATGTGATCGAAGTTTCAAGAAAATGAAACACGCAATTGAAAATGCAATTGAAATGCCTTACTTTGATCCAAAGTTACATACTGAGGTTGTTGTAGATGCAAGGCAAGTGGAGTTGGGTGCGATCCTTGCTCAACACAATGGACATCCAAATGCTCAGAGACACACTGTGGCCTATGCCAGCTGAAGTCTATCTCAGACTGAACGTGCCTATTCTCAGCCAGAAAAAGAGAGCCTGACTGTAGTGTAGGCTTGTGAACATTTTCATGTGTTTCTGTATGGAAAGCATTTCACCCTTGTCACTGATCACCAGGTATTACTCATCATTTTCTGAAATCCAAAAGCCAAGATTGGTGCGAGCACCACGAAAGCTCATTGAGGACCTTTAAAGTATATATGTTGTCTGTATTTTTTATTTAACAAAGGTGGAGATTTAGTATCATGTGATCATGTGCAGTAGGACCCTTGTGGTCCTAGGTGGATTCCTTACAAAGTTATGTAATCAGTTGGGAGGTATTTGGGTGTGTCAGGGTATTGTCAATAAAGTCTATGACGCAGTACGTTTAGTTAACTGTTGCATGCCGAAGAATAAAGACGTATAATACAGAGCTCCGTTTCGGCAATTGTCATCTGCGTGCTTCAGAACTGGGGTGGATGCTACACCTGCCAACATTAACCTAAACTTAAATATTTACATATAACTTTAAGGCTTTTTGGTTGCAACTTCAATCTTCTTCTGTATTTTTTGGTAAGCAAATAGCATCTGTAGTCACGACGGATGTTGTAATTAACACAGACGCACACATCTTTAAACACGCAGACCATAAGAAAACAGGTACTGATGGACACAGGCCTACAGGAACACCCACATATAGACTACCGGGACTAATGAACCTGAATGCCCTCAGGCATTCACAAATCTCAAAGACCCAAACGTAAATAAGCCTCAGTTGTCCCAAACATTAATGAACATCGATGGCCACATTGTTAATGGCACCACATATGTAATAATTCTCAATGGCCTCAAGCAACACTGACCTTCCAAGGGCTCAGGCAATAAAGATCTTCAATGGTCCCTGTGAGAAATATGCCTGTGAGAAATATGAGCCCGTCATCGCATTTCTCCTGCCACTCTGCTGCATCCTGCAAGGGGACTCCATTCCCCAGCGTGCCTCGCGGCCGGAAGCCGCCAGCAACCTCGTAACGTGCCCGGAGGCGCATAAAGTGAGCTCGGGGCTCCCGCGGTGCAGGAGCCCGTCATCGCATTTCTCCTGCCACTCTGCTGCATCCTGCAAGGGGACTCTATTCCCCAGCGTACCTCGTGGCCGGAAGCCATCCAGCAACCTCGGAACGTGCCCGGAGGCGCATAAAGTGAGCTCGGGGCTCCCGCGGCGCGGGAGCCCGTCATCGCATTCCTCCTACCACTCTGCTGCATCCTGCAAGGGGACTCCATTCCCCAGCGTGCCTCGCGGCTGGAAGCGCCAGCAACCTCGGAACGCACCCGGAGGCGCATAAAGTGAGCTCAGGGCTCCCGTGGTGCGGGATGTGCGCGGGCGTGCCTGGGCCAAGCCCGGGCCAAGGGCGGGCCCGTCCTTGCCTGTCATCGGCCGGCAGAGGCTGGGCTGGGCCACCCCCTTAACATCTCCAGCTTAAGGACCTGGGCTGCGAACTTCAAAGGTACTGTTTGACACCTTGATCCCTACCTACTAATTGCCCCATATTTGTGTTCATTTTTATCCTGCTTTACACCTACAGTCCTGTCCTGCTGTTCTATTGCCTGTTCTACTGCCTATCTGCCGTGGGGAAAAGGAAGGGGTTTGAGGTCGGGCTGGGTGGTGCAACTAAAAAGAGATCTAAGAAACGGTCCCAGCCTCCAGGGCATGAAACTGGGGAAGGGGTGTTTGGGGAGGAAGTGTTAAATCGTATTGAGACTATTGTTGCTGATTGTGAGGGGTTGCTCAAGTCACCTGCTCTAGCTATAGATACCTGTACCCTTGAAACCACCCCCAAGTCTTCCCCCTCTCACACGTTGATTGGGTCTAATAGTTCTGGGTATGGGAACATTCCCACCTTATTCAAGAAAGTGGCTAATAAAACATTACCAACAGTGATTTCAACGCCAGCTCCAGAAATTCCAACAGATCATAACCTTTTGTGTCCCTTGAGTGAAGTGAGTGAGGTGTGTCTTCCTGTGATTGCTACATTGGCCGACCTCCCCCTGAGTAATCGCTTTGCCCTTCTTGCAGATAATCCGGCCATAAGCGATTCACATATTGATAAGGATCTGGATCATACAAGTATATTCGATACGAGGCTAAATATGCATCCTTCTCAGGGATCAAGGGAGGCTGCCAATGAATCCACATCTTCTTATTTTGAACTCCAAAGGGAAATAGTTGCCTTAAAAAGTTCCATTGAGACCTTGACTACCCTAGTGTCAAAAATCTTTCTCAAATTAGAAGAATGTACCAGACCTCAGCCCCCCCACTTTTTCCAACCCCACCCAACCACGCCAAATTGAGGATGGGGTCTGTATTGTCTCTCCCTAAGCAAACTGGCCACAATGCCCCGATTATGAACACTGCCCCCCAGTTTGGCACATTCGATTGTAATGGCAGGGCCCCTGACAATCCACCATCTGCCAATTGCAGGCCTCAGGAGGATATGGGTGGGAAACTTAGGGGCGCATCCTGGGACCTAGTTGGGTATAGGACGCTGATAAAGCAAGCGCCCCAGGGTTGGAATGGAAGCTGTAGTAAGGCGACTCTCCCCTCTTACTTTCCCCAACCACCTCACCCTACGCATACCACTCCCCCGCCTACACATATTTACATGACCAATATTCCTAAGGTGGCAAACAACAGCTCTAGACTTGAGAATGGAGATACCCTTAAAAACAAAGCTATACAATGGCTGAGGCATACCAGGGGCTGTAGATCCATAATAAGGGACGATATTGTCCAGGCCAAAAGATGTGTCCTTGACCACAGTCCAACTGATGCTATAGGGCTCATTTATAGTTAGTGATCACTTGGTACACAATCTAGTATCCTTGGAAGCTAGATCTTATCCACCACCTACCACAAATATTCGGCTGAAGCTAAATATCCCTTCCATAACGAGTCAAAACTGCTCCCTTGCTTCCTGGGGATTCTCCTATGTCAACACTATCTCAGAATGATTGACTTCTTTCTCCACCTTCTACCAGGGATTCCATGTACATCCCTAGCATAGACTCTGAGTGTACTTCCCCACAGCACAGACTTATCCAGAGGGCCCCTTTCAAGAGATCGTGAACACGTCCTCAATTTCACAGGCAGTCCTAGATATTGTCACAGTGCCAGGGTCGAGCGATCGCGTGCAGGCTAGTGGTTCAGTAACACCTAGCTACTCACTAACTAAACCGACTCATCAAAATATTTCACTACCTCCTCAGGTCCACTATTCAATGTCTAATGGTAGGATACTGAAAATAGCGACATGGAATGTGGCGGGCATAAGGGGGAAACTTGATAGCCCCCACTGGCTCGACTTTATCAACTAACATGAGATCTGCCTTCTGCAGGAAACATGGAGCCAGACCCCCAAATACATTCCTGGGTTTATGACTTTTCATAGACCAGCGATTCCATCTAAACATGGCCGGCCGTCAGGTGGGTTGCTCACCCTACTTAACATCACATTAAACTGTGACGTTGAGGAGTTGGACACCAACAGCCCAGATATTCTAGGGATTAGGATTAATAGTGGCAAGGGCAAGTCCATTGATATCTACAACGTGTATGCTAGAAGCACTAGAGGAGGCAGGTCCCCAACCCTGCACGTCCTGGATAATCTTTTGGAAGTTAGGCACGATGGCCATCCCCTAATAGTTGGCGGCGATTTCAATGTCACCTTTGAGCCACTTGATTGGGTTGAGTCTCATGATGTGAGTGAGGAGGATAATGCGTGGATGGTACCACCTCTGGAGCTCAGCCCCATTAAAAAATGGTTGCAAGCAGCCCTGCAGCTGAATGCTATATCTGTAGAACATAGGCTAAGGGCCGCCAATGGGAGAACTAGCTCCGACAAAAGAGGGGGGATGACCTTTTGTGGACCAAACGGGGCTAGTAGGATAGACTACTTACTAGTGGACCTGACCTTATGGCCTTTGGTACGGGATATGGCCATCATCCCGTCTTGTGAAAGCGACCATAATCCCCTTAGCCTGACCATCGAACACCCTTGGGGCGAAAGGGGGAAGGTAACTCTGATCCCACTGAGTACTAAGGAGGTAATTCCTACTAATGACAAACGTCGGGTCAAATGGCCCGCTGTTATGGCAGATGAACCCAAGACTAAACTAATTAAAAATGATTTAGAAAAGCACCTGGAGATTCTGTCAGCATCAATTAATGACACGACTACACAGATTAGCTGCAGTATCCGGCATAGTGACTTTTTCGACCATCTGGGCAGTTATTTTCATGTTCACGAGCACAAGATCAGGCCAAAACAGAGGAGACCATTAGGTTCAAACATGTGGTTCAATAGGGAGTGCAGGGTGCTGAGAGGGAGACTCTCGGCAGCTATTAGAAATAGGGATGCACTCAGGACACGAGAAGTCAGAAAAGAATATAAACAGGCTCAATCTAAAGCGAAGAGAGAATGGGATGAAAAGAGATGGGATGAACTAGGGAATCCTGCATCCTGATGGCAGGATGTTCTCGTCCCTTTTCTCTGAGGGCAACTTTGATAGATCGCCCCCTTTGGCTAATACCATCCCAGCTGTTGAGTGGCACAAGCACTTCAGTGACCTGTACTCCCTTACCAATATTCATGACAGGCCCCAAATGTCCCATGATATAGGTCACCCAGTAGGTAACCTTTCCTTTACCAAAGAGGAAATTTTGTCTTCTATAGACGCTATTATACCTGCGAAAGCTCCAGGTCCGAATGGTATCCCTGGCGACCTTTTCCGTGAGGATAGGGACAACTGGGCAATATACTTTATGACACTGGCCAATGACATTGCTGGCGGGGGAGGATCCCACATTCATGGAAAGGGGCCGAAGTAACACCTATTTTTAAGAAAGGGGATAGGTCAATGCCCTCCAACTACCGCCCGATCAGCCTGATCGATTGTGCCCAAAAGGTCTTCTGCCGCTCCCTCCTGGCAAAGATCCAGGACTGGATGGATGAGAACGATATCCTCTCTCCACTCCAGGCAGGATTTCGGCGGAAGACCGGCACAATCGATCAAGCATTTTGTCTTGTTACGTTATACTGGAAGGTAGTTGTGTTGGGCAAGGGTAGCCTGTACCTTGCCTTTATAGATTTAAAAACAGCCTTCGACCTCGTCCCCAGGGACTTACTTTGGCGGACTCTTAGGGACATGGCAATGCCCCTGGCAATCCTGGAAATCTTAATCAGGTTGCATGAAGGAAATTTTACCCGGGTAAGATGGGGGAACCAGGGACAGACCACTGAGCCTTTTAAGATCCAGCGGAGGGTACGTCAGGGATGTGTTTTAGCCCCAACCCTTTTCTCCCTGTATGTCAACCAGGTAGCTGACCTCCTGTGCTCCACACCTGCTGATGCTCCATCCTTGGCGAACCACAAAATTTCTACTCTATTATTCGCCGACGATACCCTATTGATCTCCAAAACTCCCATGGGCCTCCAGAAATTACTTAACCAATTTAAGACCTTTTGTGACGAGAGGGGCTTGGTCATCAACACCACTAAAACCAAGCTAATGATGCTGAACCCTCACAAATCCTTCAAGGGTACCTTGTTGTTGGACAACGTTCAGCTTGAGAGGGTCAGCTCATTCGATTATTTGGGTATCAAGCTGTCTGAGGGAGCCTGGAAAAATCATCTAGGAAAGGCTGTTTTGAAACTTTCACAGCTAACTGGGGCTCTGAGGTGGGAGCATTGCCTATCATATACCAAGCCAGTGGCTCCTGCTCTCAAATTGTACAGCTGCAAAGCCGTGAGCAGTGCTCTTTATGGGGCAGAGTTGTGGGGCATAGTAACTGCAAACGACCTCGCAGTTGTGGAAAATAAGTTCCTCAGGAATTTGGTATCCCTTCCACAAAGTACTCCTCTCCTACCTCTCAAGCTTGATCTTGCTATCAAGTCCATCAATGACCTTGCGAGGCTACGCCCACTGATGTTTTGGCACAGACTGGTCACCACACCCGATTTGACACCTTATGCTGCAGCCATTAGCGAGGTCTCAAACCTGAATACCACCAAAAAAATCGGCTGGATTAAACATGTAGATGTTCTCTTGTCCAGCATTGGTTTGCCAAATCAGGCTATTGGCCACCCACCACCCTATTCCAGGGGCTACCTAAAACGTATGTACTGGGCGTGGGTTGACCAGAATAATCTTCAGGAAAGATAACACGGCAGCCTAACTGATGCATTCATTGATTAGAAAACTAATTGTCACTTGGAGAGCAATTTTGACATCATCAAGGTGCCAGCTGACAGGAAACTGTATACACAGTTTAGGCACTGTAGCCAACCAATCAACGCCTTTACTAACTCTTGGCAGACTAACAAATCCCAACCTAAGGGCTGTCCTTCCTGTTCATGTCCACAGGAATCTATAGGCCATGTCTTTTTTGCCGGCACAGCCTATGCAAAACCAAGGAGTAAATGGTTAACTCTTGTGCGCAGGCAATTAGGGACCCGAAGTTCCAAAGACGCCTTACGCATACTAAAGTCAGATGCTAGACCCCTTTTCGCCTGCGCCACCGCGAAATTTTTGGGCCACTTTTGGGCGATTAGAAGGAGGGCGCAGTTATCTCCGTTGTCTGGCCCTGATTGAAAAATGGAGACTGTATTGATCAGACAAGTGTGTCTTAATTTCCAATGAGATATTTTAATATTGTAAATAGCTGATTTTATTTGTATATATTTTATGTATTTTAAAACTTTGTCTATTGCTGAATCTAAACAAGGGCTTTATCTAGGTATTAGGGGTAACTAACCTTAGTTGTTTAATGTATGGGCTGCAATTTTGGTAATTGACTAGTACAATACTTGCTAATGCACCAGCACTTTAACTTTAGCTTTTTAACTACTGTGGCCTTATAGCTCTGGCTTGCCTTGTCAGAGTGTTCTCAACTATGCATTATCCGGGAAATGAATTAATCTTGCCTTTCTACGCTGGTTTATCATGTCAATCTGTGTTCTTTTTATCTATCTATAGCCCATGTGTCTACTGAATGCTCCTCTTAACTCAGTATGTATTAATTGTGAATTGTGTGGTTGTTTCTTTTATGGTTTTATCGACCGAAATAAAGAATTTGATGATGATGAGTAAGGCCTCAATAGCCCCAGAAAACAATGAATATAAATGTCACAAGCAATAATAAGCAGCATTGGCCCAGATTGTAAAGTGCCTCATAGGCCTCAGGCATCATTGAACCCCGATGGCCTAAACAAGTGCTGAATATCAGTTGCTCCAGTCATTACAACTTTGAAAAAATAAAACAAATATGTTCTTTTTGTTAAAAAATCTGCTGGTGCCCATGATCATGAGAGAATATATAATGGTGAACTACGGTGGTTCGAGAACCCCAGCTGCAAGGATCCAATCACAATTGCGAGAGAGCTGTAGTTGGGTATTCTTTTTGTGTTTCATTCTTCCCTAAACTTTCCCATGTTTGAGAACATCACGGTCAGATCGCAAAATAGTTTTGCCTGCTGCTTTCATGCCCTTGGTGGTAAGTTAAGGCAGTGCTTTGTACAGACACATTTTACCTCCGTTTTATAAAAACACATTCTGGGTGTGGTAATGTGTGACAAGCATGTTTGTGCATATTTGTTGTGTGTCATTTTGCTGTGGTAGTGATGTGATTTGTTGTTTTTTTGTTCTGCAGTGTTTTATGCTGCATTATGCAATGTGATGTTGTTGAGTTGTAGTTAGTTTTTTTTCTTGTGTTTTTACTGTTTTGTTATGTAGTGCCCTGTTATGTTTGAATTGTGTTAATAAGTTGCTTTGTGTATGTTATAGTGTTATGTTTTCTTGTTTACTTTAGACAGCTGAACAAATACTGCTATATTTCCAGCCAGTAGCACCACATGCTTTTAAAGTTCCTGAGGCAGCAACTTTTTCCCACTGTATAAGGTGGTAAAATACCAGTGCTACAGCTCTTCAAATATTCAAGATACCAGTCAGTATAAAACTTTGACATAGACTGTGTCTTAAATTAGCTCTTGCAGTGCTCACTTTATGTATTACGGGCCTGGGAGGTTGTAGTTTTATGTTTATTTTTTTATAAAGTGTTACTAAGGTAGGGGAAGCAGTGGTGCCAGAGTGCAAACTATCTTTTTTTCAAGTGTACAAGAATAACATGACCATTTAGAGTAATTTCCTGCAGTACACACAACCTTAAAAAGCCTGTGAGGGTAATTTTGCTTCACGTTCACTGTGCACAGTGAGAGTTGGCCACACAGAGGGCTGGAAATAGTGGAATTTAAAACATTACAGTTATACGTGTGATCCAGCGCTACACTTAATCAGGGATCGATACTCAATATCATTACATACAAATGGCCCATACACATTCACCCAACTCATGAAATCTCTGTTGCGCTGGGAGTCATGTTTTAATGACGTGATTCGTTAGTTTTCTTCTTATGAATTCATATCTAATATTTCTAAATATATAACTGAACCTGAATATCAACTCTCTTTCTTCTGGTCGATGGACCAATTAGTTGAGAAGTTGATGGTAATAATAGTACTATCTATCTATCTATCTGATTAGGCTAAATAATCACAGACTTTCGATATGATTAATAAAGGTTTATCGCAAAATAATGTGAAATCAATGCTCATCGCATACAGGTCATAAAGCAAACAATGAAAAATCTCACAAAGAGGGAAAAAGAAACATCAGCAAATGCAAACAGTGTCATACTCATCAAATGAACGATGCACATATGAAGGAGTGGCTAGATGAAGAGACATAGGTTTCAGAGACAAAAACATATATATTTGCAAATGTTTATGCAAAGTATGAATCATGAAGATATACTAACCCAAAGGATCAGAGAAATACCACCCCCCTGGCCAAGGAGGTAGTGGGGGTCCCCCGAAATAGAGTCAGGGAACAAATATTTCAGGATACAGGAACGGGACAAGGACAGGATCAGCTAGGCCTTTCTGCAAACCGACGGGCAGCGACGAATCACCCCTCTATCTCTCCTTTTCTCCTTCTCTGCTCTCTCCACCTCTGCGGTCCGCTATCTCCGCTAACTCCGCGCTCGCAATCCTACTCCCAACCAACCACACCCCTAAAGGCACCCCAGTTATACCCTAAAACCTACATGTCCAACCCACAATAGTTGAAACAATTTTTAAAACTCAGCCTCTCATTGGATGGTTTAGGGGGTGTTCAATCACACCACCATGATCACATTCATGATTCTACAGTCTTCTTTGTTTTACATCTTTCTCATGACATAATTTTCGACTAGTTCATTTGTTCATAAAACATGTAACAATTTCATCGTTCACGTGAGCTTTTCTGCTTCGTCCGCGGAAGAAGTCTTGGGCCCCACGGCTAGTCTCGTCTCTTGGCAGACAAACAAGGTTTCGTAGCTGATCAACCTTGACTTTTTGTACTCTTCTGCAGCACTCAGCTTTTCTGTCTATTTATTGGATTATTCATGCTTTTCTTCCAGTCCCCATTTACCATGTCAACTTTAGGAAAATGTAGGCCCATTCAGCTTACTATGACGAATAAAATATAAACATTTATTAATTACATGGATATGTACTTTTTACTGTTTACCACCCTCCTTTTGCACTACCCCATGTTAATATTTTTCTTTGCAAAGCTTTTAAGCAAAAGCGGCATTATTTATTATTATTTTTCGAAGCAAGATGCTAGATGCAAAATGCGGCCTGGTTCTTTCATGCATTAGTTCATATTAGTGCACGCATATGCAAAAGTGGTTTCCCGTGTATTTTATGTGATTTGTATGTTAATTTCCACTGCACACTGTTAGTAAGTATTACGGGGATGTCAATTCGGGCAGTCTTTCTTTTTTTTTTCTTGTAAAATCCTGCTCCATCAATCCCCCTCTGACGGCTTTTTTGAGCCATCAAAAATACCCATCATACCATGTGCCATCTTAAAGTTCAATATTCTTCTCTCTTTACATCATTCTTTCGTCTAAATCTTTCATCATTTCATAATAATTTCTTTTCATATCTTCTAGTTCTATCTCATCTCTTTCTTGCTCTTCGTTTGTTATTTGATTCTGTCATCTTTTTTCTTCCACATCTACATTTACAATACTTATATATTGTTATTATTACTAAGGCTACTATAGCTACTGAAATGATTGGCATTATTATCTTTCCTAATAAGCTACTCCCAAAGGTAGAAAACCATTTACCTACAGAAGAGAAACTCTTACCAAGTCTCTCCCACACACCGTCAACCTCCAGTTGGGTCAAATCTACATGTAATTTCCTAATATTCTTTAAATATCCCTCAATACTTTTACTTTTGTCTGGGATATAAGTACAGCAGTGTTGAATTTTCAACATGCCACAGACTCCACCCTCTTTTGCCAATAGGATATCAAGGGCAAGTCGATTTTGTAAAACCATTGATCTGATCGCAACCATTTCAGTGACGATCATCAAGAACCCACCAGCAGTATCTGTTGATAAACGATCAACCACTGTGGACAAGTTTTAGAATTTTATGTGAATTCAAAACGACTCCAACTGATGGTATCAGTGCACCAAAGATGTCACCTATTATTTCTGAGAAACTCGCTCTTTTATTACGTGTTAGTCCTTGTTTTACTTCATTTATTCTGTTGTTATTTTTATCTACATGATAGATTTTTGGAAAAACAATTCCAAAATAACAACTACCATACCAATGTGCAGGCAAACTGTAGTAGGCTTTCTTACCACATACATAATAGACTCCTGGGAAAACAGGATCACTTCCACCCTTTAATCCCCATCCTCCAGTAATTTGGAAAGTATGCTCACATTCACTAGTACCAATGAAATAATTATTATAGTTAGTTTTTACTCTAAGCAAACAGAGTTTCCCTTTTTGATACCAGTCCAGGGACATTGCAGCGTATGTCTCGCCTTTCTCATAATTTCCTTCTCTAAAAGCCAACGGTGGTACATGTGACTGCTGTTCAGCAGCTTTTCTTTGGAAACTTTCTCTTCTATTTTCTACCATATTGTAGGAATCTGGCTCTATATATACTACACCAAAATGTGGTATAGTGTGTATAGAGTCCAGGTGACCCCAGAGGTAGGCAGAGGTTAAAGTTAGATAGAACCTTACTCTCTATTTGTGGGAGAGTGGTCGAGCAGTAAGGCAGTATCAGAGGACAGTGGTAAGCACTTGAAGTACCCACTCAGTCAGCAAATGAATTCACACACTCAAGGACTGAACTCTAGACCAATTGTTTCTGTATAAAAAATATACTGTTGTTTGATTTTTAGAACCAAGCAAGCCTGGCACAGGTAAGCATTAAATACTTTACAGTAATAAGTTGCTGATTGTAGAACAGTTTGAAAATGCAATAGGAATTGTACTTTGTTTGATTTACAGGGGATGCAGTAGGTTGCAATACTTAGCAAATACAGTACATTGAAATGAATAGGCGTTTTCAGTAAATTACAGGTAAGTTACTTTTCACGTTACTTTTCTAACTCAGTGCTGGATACCTAGATTCAGCACTGGGACATTTCCTGCAAACAGGTAAGTAAATACGTTTTGGTTATTCGTGCGATTTTTAAAGAATATTTTTAGATTTCAAAACACTTGAAACTTTTTAGACGAAAAATTGTCAATGTTATCCTATGGAGGAAAAACAGGTTATCGGTTCAAAGGTAAGTTATCGACTGTGGGAGTTAAGGTTCTGGGGTTAGACTCAGGGGTCCCCCAGGGTCAGTGATACACTCTTGTTACACCCTCAGCGGCACTAGGGCGGCCGGGTGCAGAGTGTTGAGGCCCAATGTTATCCTATAGAGGATAGGGGGTCTCCGGTTGGTGGCTGCTGGCAAGCAAACCACAGGGTTGTGGGAGCAAAGCTCCTGGACTTTAGCTCAGGGCAAATGGGGAAACAGATTAGCACCAAAGGGGCACCCTCAGCGGCACTAGGGCGGCCGGGTGCAGGGTGCTGTTTTGACATCGGAAGCCGTGTTGTTTCCAATGGAGAACCTCCGGTTAGCAAAAGCACTGCAGGCAGGGAGACGAAGGACTTCTGGGTGCGACCACCACTTCGAGAGGTAAGTTGGGAAGTTAAGGGTTGGTTAGGCACCGTCGGTGTGGGCACACAAGGCCGTGGGGTGTTGGGTGCAGGGGTGCCTTTTGGGGTCGGATCTTCTTACCAGCTCCGGGTCGCGTTTAGGGAGGCCTTCTGGATTTCGACTGCAGGCGTTGGCTGGAGGCTTGAGGCAGGTCAGGGGTCGCCGGATCTCGGTTCAGGATTGCCGGGGTGACCTCCTCGTGGTGTTTGCCCACTCGAGCTCGGGCCGTGGACGGCGGGTGCAGAGTGGGGCGGATTCGCGGTCTCCGGCTGATGCCAGAGGTTGCAGTTTAAACAAATCCGGTGTTCACAGGAGAAGCAGTCTTTGGAAGTGAAGGTAGGCAAGTCCTCTGGGGTTTTTGAGGTTGCTGGCTGCAGGACACACCAGGATTTCGCAGGAGCAGGTTCGAGGGGAGACAGGCCGGTAGGGCTGGGGCCAAGTCAGTGGGCGTCTTCCTCTTGTTAGCTGGCTGCACGGCTGTTCGGTCCTTCTTCTTCTTTTCTTCTTGTTGTCAGGCTGGATCTGAGGAAGCAAGGTTCAGGGTGCCCGCTAAATACTAGATTTAGGGGCATTACAGGTAGGTAAAGGGCAGGGACCAATGGGTCCCTTCCCTGGGGTGAGTACACCCCCTATCGTGCCACCCTCCGGTGGGAGGGGGGCAGGTGCCTGTCCCTGGTTGGTTGGGTCCCCCCATCCTCAATATGGCGGGGACTCGGAGTTGTGCTTCACCTCGCCTCCCCCACCTGAGGGGTGGAGTTGGCAGAGGTGGGCACACCTCTTTCCCTCACTTGTTTTTCCCGCCGGTTCTCCCACCCAAAGTGGGGGGTAGAACCAGTGGGGACCAGATGCTGAAAGCAGCAAATGGTCTGGGGAGGCTCACAAAGGCTGCATGCCTTTGAAGCTTCCCCTTCGTGAACCCTGCCCATCCTGGGGAGGAGGCTTGGCACCTCGTCCCAGGATGTGCATTGTTTCAGGCCCCGAGAGCAGCAGGCTCTCGACCCAGGGATCCAGAAACATGTCTGTTGGTGGTAGCCTAAGCAGCCACTCAGTCGGGACACTAGAAGTTGGTCGAGTTTCAGGGGGAATCTCTAAGATGCCCTCTGTGGTGCATTTTACATTAAATCCCACACTGGCATCAGTGTGGGTTTAATGTGCTGAGAAGTTTGATACCAAACTTCCCAGTTTTCAGTGTAGCCATTATGGTGCTGTGGAGTTCGTAATGACAAACTCCCAGCACCATATACTCTTAATAGCAGCACTGCACTTACAATGTCTAAGAATGGACTTAGACACTGTAGGGGTACAGGGCTCATGCACCTGTACCCTCACCACTGGTATAGTGCACCCAGCTAGAGGGGTGACTGATCTATGCCAGGGCAGTGGTTTGTAGGAATGGCACAAAGGGATGTGTGCCATGTCGACTCCTCACTTTGTTCTGCACCAAGACACGCAGCCTGCAAAGGCAGTGTGTGAGTGAAAAGGTGCAGGGCCTCTAAGGGTGGCACAATAAGTGCTGCAGCCCTTAGGGGCCTTCCCTGGTCACAGGGGCCTGGGTATCTATGATACCATTTACCAGGGACCTACCTGTGGCCAGGGATGCCAATTGGGTTTAGGCTTCAATGCAATTTTAGGGAAGGAGCATAGGCCCTGGGTACCTGATTACCAGGAGCCCAGGGCACACTCAGTCAAAGAACATCAGCAATTCAGCAAAAAGTGGGGGCATACCATGCAGAAAGAGGGCACTTTCTCACACATATCTATGAATATCTTTTCTTCAACCTGCAAACTACATGTTAAATTATGTTTATAAGCATATTCTACATCTAATGTCCTAGTAATATGGAAGAATTCTCCCATATATCATGCATTTTTACTACTTAAAACCTTGTTCAGCTCTTTTATCAAAGGTATTTCTGAGAATACTAAATCTGTATTTGAATAATGATATTCCAGCTTCCCCGTTACATAAAAAAGACTGGTTAGAACACTACATGACACGCCATATGTTAAAGGTAGGTGATGATAGGTCACCCCCTCTGAGACAAACGAAGTTAATTGCATGCACACATAACAATCACTCACATTCATTGTGTTAACATATTCGTACAACAATTTAGTAAAAACATTTAACGAGAAATCACTAATTGATTTATCATGGTGATAAATACTTCCATCTATTTGTTATACATTAGTATTAAAGGTTTCTTTAGTAACTTCATTCACTCCTTCATTCATTACGTCATTAGTATTGTTTCTGTTATTAGTTACCATTAGAATAGGTATAATGACAGTTAATAATACCCACATAAATGTTAGTAAAAAGACACTACCTAAGCAACCTTTAATACATCTACGTTTTAGGCTAGATTTTGGATGTCCAGTCACTGTTGCTTCGGCCATTTTGTTTTTTTACCAAAAATCTTCTGAAAAAATAGTGTCATCCTACACTTCAGGCTTTCTTCTTTACCCCCTTTGCTTTTTATTTCTTTCTTCAAATTTTCTGAGTCTGTCAATTCATTTTGACTGTCAATGTTGCACTCTAATTTTTTCACAATTCTTTAAGGTGGTCTCAATTTGCTTTCATCAATTTGCTCAGTGTCAGTACTGTCTTTTTCTTCACTTGGATCTGCGCTTTCAATTTCTTCCAAGATTATATAAGTCCATTCTGATGCTGTGTATTTCTTGCTTGGAATTCTTATTCTTTTTGTTTTTCGTACTGAATCTTCTTCTGACTCTTCCTGTTCTGTTTGACTTGAGACCTCATTAATTTGCTCTGGTCTTTTCTTTGACTTTCTCCTCACAAAAGTGTATTTTAGTCTTTTCACTCCACCTGGCCAATTGTCACCTTTTCTTGCTTTCTTAGTTTGAACCACTTCTTCACCTTCTTTCTCTGGCTCACAGGTTCTTTTAGTTGGCCTTTCTTTTATTTGTTCTTCTTCTTGACTTTCAGTAACTTCCCTTTCTTCTATTTCAACAGCAGTTTCATGAGACCCAGTAGCTGGTGCCCACTCTACTTGACTTGTGCTTGGCTGTTCATGATCTGTTTGTTCTTCAGAATCTGTCACTTTAGATTCTTCAGCTTCACACACTTCAGCCTCTGGTTTTTGTCTTTGGTTTACCAGTTGCTGCTCTTCTTATCTTTCAAGCGGACTTGGGACTCTTCTGGTATGGCTCGCATAGATCCAGTTTGGCAAGCCACCACACTTCACTGCTGTCGTCGTCACCAGAATCACTTGATAAGGTCCGTTCCACCTGGGTTCTAAACTCGATTTCCTCACGTGCTGCTTCACAAGAACCCACTCTCCAGGACTCAGATCATGAGCTTGATTCGGCAGTGTTGTAGTAGCATTCTCTCCAACCTGGTGAGACACAGAACGTACCAGATCAGCCATTCCTCTGCAATAATCAAGCACTAGATCATCTGATATATTCATCAGTTTGTTCGCTGGTATAATCGCTTGTCTCATTGCTCTTCCCATTAGGACTTCGTGTGGACTCAATCCAGTCTTTTTATCAGGAATGCTTCTGAGACTCATCAATACAAGGGGTAAAGCGTCAGGCCATTTCAATGTTGTGGATGCACACACTTTTCCTAACCTAGATTTTATTGTGCCGTTAATCTGCTCAACTACTCCAGATGCTTCAGGTCGATAGGCACAATGCAGTTTCTGCTCTATTTGCAATGCTGCACAAATCATCCGAATTATCTCATTATTAAAATGTGTTCCTCTATCTGTCTCTAAAGTGACTGGAAATCCAAATCTTGGGATCAACTCTCTCAAAAGCAGTTTTGCGACAGTCAGACTGTCGTTCCTTCTCGGGGATAGGCTTCCACCCAGCGAGAGAACAAGCAAACAACAACCAAGACATATTTTAGTCTGTTACACGGGGGAAGCTCGATAAAATCCAATTGGAGTCGGGTGAATGGTCCTGTTGCTCTTCCAATTCGTCCCCAACTAACAACTGTCTTTCTGCCTGGATTTTGTTGCTGGCAGGTGACGCATCTCTGGCACAGACTCTCTGCAATGACCCTGAACTTTGGGTTATACCATGACTGCTTGAAGAGCCTAATCATTGCATCTCTTCCAACATGTGCAATTCCATGGTATACCCTTGCCATTTGTGAAAGTAGACAATCTGGCATGACTGGCCTTTCATCTATATAAACCCACACTTCGTCCTCTGCTCTCTTTCTGCAGCCTGAATTTATCCAAATTTCCTTCTCCTCGTCACTTGCCTCTTCCTGCAATTGCCTAATTTCATCCCAAGTTTCAAATGAAGAAGAGAACAATAGATGGCAATTGGTATTTTCTTTTTCCGTCCCTCTGTTTAGGGCTATTAAATTTCGTGCACAGAAACGCACTACCTGATCAGCGTATCTGTTGCCTTTCGTCACATAATCATCTCCTGATTTATGTGCGGAACATTTGACCACTGCAATTCTTTTGGGCAATTGCAAAGCATCCAATAAATCTTTCACAGTTTCGCTGTTCCTGATTGGGGAACCTGAAGAAGTCAGAAATCCCCTTTGCAGCCACAACTGCCCAAAGTCGTGGATGACTCCGAAACCATATTGACTATCAGTAAATATGGTTACCCTCAGGCTTTTGGCAATTTTGCATGCTCTAATCAGAGCTATAAATTCAGCAATTTGGGCAGAGTTTATCCCTTTTAGACAGGATGCTTCCAAAATTTCTGCTATGGTGCAGCATATGCAGAACACAATACACCTTTCTCATTCCTCAAACACGATCCATCAACAAACATAACACAGTCTGATTCTTCTAATGGAGCATCCTCTATGTCAGGCCTGGGTTTTGTGCACAAATCTGTCACATCCAAGCAATCATGATCTGCCTCATCTCTCACTTCCTCACAATATGAATTTGGCAACAGGGTTGCCGGATTTACGGTTGTGCACCTTACAACAGTCACATTTTCAGCACCCAAGATCACTCTTTCATACCTAGTCAGCCGACTATAGGTCATGTATTGCGTCCTTGTTTGTGTCAAAAGAATCTCAACCGAATGTGGCACATATACCTTGACTGGATGTCCCATTACAATCGCTTCACTCTGTTCCAGACTCACACAAGTAGCAGCTACTGCTTTCAAGCAGCCTGGCAATGCTGCAGCCACTGAATCTAGAGTAGCAGAAAAATATGCTACTGGACGTTGTGCCATTCCATGTTTCTGAGTTAAAACTGAAAGTGCACACCCATCTCTTTCACAGCAATACAACGCAAAATCCTTTGCATAATCTGGCATTCCCAATGCAGGCGCTCGACAAAGACTGTTTCGCAATTTAGTAAAGGCTTCCATACTTTCATCATCCAAAACAATCGGATCTTTCACATCTTTTCGTGTCAACCTCGGTAGAGGTTTTGCAATCAGTGAGAAACCACTGATCCACTGTCTGCAGTATCCAACCATTCCCAAGAACATTCGAACTTCTCTCTGAGTTTTGGGTGGGTTCATTTGTTTAATCACACTAATTCGTTCTGGTGTCACCTTCCTGACTCCTTTTTCTATTTTGTGTCCCAGGTACTAGACTTCCTGTTTACAAAATTGCAATTTTGCTGGTGACACTTTGTGTCCACCTTCTGCCAAATGGTTCAGTAAGGCAATGGTATGTCACACATGCCTCTCGTGTCTTTGATGCCACCAATAGGTCATCAATGTACTGAACCAAAACTGAATTTCCTGGCATGATCAAAGTCTCCAAACATCTTTTCAGAATTTGATTAAAAATTGAGGGACTTCCCTTGTACCCTTGAGGAACTCGGCACCATGCCAAAACATGGTCTCCAAACCGGAATGCAAACAAATATTGACTTTATGGATGTAAAGGAATCGAGAAAAATGCTTGGCACAAATCAATTACTGTGTACCATTCAGTATCGCAGGGAATTTGGTAAAGGATCACTGCTGGATTTGGCACTATTGGACAACAGGGTACTACTATCTTATTAATCTTTCTCAAATCCTGTACTATTCTGTATTTTCCACTGGGCTTTTTAATTCCTATAATAGGCGAGTTACAAGGACTGCTTAATATTTCTTTCAGAATTCCCTGTTCAATCATTTGATCAATCACAGGAGTGACTCCTGCAATTACTTCCGGGCTCAATTTGTATTGAGGTGTGTTTGGTTATATGGCACCCTCTTTCACTGTAATCTGAATAGGATCTACATTTGTCATTAGACCAATCTCCTTTCCTGTAAAATCCCACACATCCGACCTTACTGTACTTTTTAATTCTTCGGGCAAATCTTTTTCTGTGAGAAGTGAAAACAATTCATCCACTTCTGTTCCCTGCTTTGCTAACATCATCTTGAATGCAACATCCTCATCAGGTGTCTGAAACGCAATACCATCTGGCGTATAATAGATGGTACAATTCATTTTGCATAGTAATTCTATCCCTAAGAGATTCACCGGACTCGTGTCACATACCACGAAACAATGCATGTCTCTGAAATTCCCAATATGAACTTCTATTGGATTTGTGACTAGTGTTCTAAGATGCTTACTCGAGACTCCTACAACTTGGATAATTTCTCCTGAGAGGGGTAGGTTCGGAATTTCTGCTGCTCTCACAGTAGAACGGGTAGCATCAGTGTCCACTAGGAATGTAATATCATTACCTTCCACCTTTCCGTCAACAAATGGACCTGACTGATCTACCGCCAAAGATGCGCCAAGCATGCACTTTTCCTCCCCCCTCAGGCACCTTCATTGAGATGAGTCTGAATCACTCTCATTGCACTGCAACCAGTATTGCGGAACCATTTGCACATTTTGATTCTTACCAACTTGATCACCTCCGTGAAATCCCAGTGTTCGCACTGTACCTCTGCACTTGAGCATTCACATTATTTGGCATAGGAGCTTGTGGCACCTGTAACTGTGGAGTAACTACCTGCTGCTGCTGCTGTTGATTCACAACCACCTCATTCTGCATCTGTGGATTTAAATTTTGATTTACCCCATTATTCTTTTGAGCAGATCTACACTCGTTCTTCCAATGTCCATACTTTCCACACGCATGACAAGGAAATTTCTTCTTAGCCTCCTCTCTTCTCATTTTACCTCTACCTCTACCTCCACTGGGTATCTGACCATTTTGATTCTGGCCATTAAGCTGGTAACCTGTTTGAGAACCACTGTTTCCTTCTTGCTGTTCTGCTGCCTTCACTTGTGCCCACATCATTTTCTCTTTTAACTTTTTATGTCTCGATTCAATATCGTCACTACAATACTTCGCATACCTAAAAATGTGTCAATTGTTTTGCTCTGCCAGCAGATCAAATGCTGCTGAATCATGTTACTGATCTCTGGTTTCAATCCGAAAACAAAATGATACACAAAGTGTCCCAGATTTTGTCTCCAATATTCTTAAACCCACTATACTGTTTAAATACCTGCAACAATCTCTCATAGTAGGCATGTACTGACTCCTTTGGTTCTTGGGTTGTCCTGTCTATCTTAACCCAATCTGTTTCCTTAGGGGACATTTTTCCTTTCAAATAAGTGATTACCTAATTATACTTTTTCATCACCTCATCTGATGGTGCACCTGTTTTAGGGTCTCTAGGGTATTCTTCTTTTGGCCAATCGACAGTGATTTTACATTCTGTCCATAAATCAGCTGGAACGACAATCTCAAACAAACCATCTAAATCCTTTAACAAAACCTTTGAAACTTTCACAAACCTCTCTACCTGTTTATACCACTGAACTGGTTTCTCCCTTAACCTTGGAAAATCATTTGTAAAGGATAATATATCCTGTCTCGTCCAGGGAACGTGAACATATCCACCACCTGGAATTTCTCTCATCTGACACGCCCTTTCAGCTTGTTCTATCTCTTTCAACGGAAACAAAGATACTCCTTTGACAGCCGCCTCCTCTTTCTTTTTCGTCCATCTACCTTTCCACCATTCTACATCTCCCCATTTTTTCAAAATATTCATCAACTCCTTTATATGTAATCTTTTTCCAGATGCATTCAAACTTTCCAAATTCTTATCAGTAAAATCCAAACTGTATGTTTTCTGCAACACCTTCGACTTCCCAATGTCTATACCATATTCACTAGCAGCCTCCGTTATTTTCTCATGAAGATTTCTCACTCTCCAAGTTATATTTTTACATAAAAACAACAGCTCTTCATCTCGGTAAGTCTCTAGTCTGTCTGGACTTATTGTACCAATAATCATCTCTTCGAAATCTACTCTTAATTGGCTCACATTTATACTCTGTGGTTGAGCTTTTCGTTTTTCCATTCCCTTTATCCAATCATCTAATTCATCTGGTGAAGGACCTACTGAACTCCCTGTCATTGGAGTGATATTCAGCCCTATTCTTTTCGGGTCCATTTGTGTACTTCTCTTAGGAGTCTCAGTTATCATCCAACAAACCGGAATATCTAACAACGAAGTATTTGTGTCAGCCTGTCCATCCTCATCCGGTACCGTCACCATTTCACTCCTAACATTACTCTTTGGAACTGCCAACGTATGTACTTTCGATATATTCTGTTTTTCTTCATATACTGGAATTACGGGACTGAGTGTTACCGGTACCGTCAATGCTTCTGCATTTAAACTTATTTGATTTATTTTCTGGGTCAGCTCTTCTCTTGCTTTGTTTAACATGTCCATTTCACTCCCTTGTACTACTCTAGTTATTTTTGGGACTTGTGGAATTAATGGGGTTCCCATTAGTGGTGCGTTTGGAGTCACTTCACCTGACTTTTCTTGATATGGCGGAGGTCTTTTAGTTAAAATGTTATCTAACAACTCATCATCAGAATTGTTTGGGTCATAGCTTAATCTTGAAGTCTCTAGATTTTTCTTTTTCTCTTTACATTTACCTCCTGCCTGGTCTTCAGCAACTAAAACTGAATACAAACCCTCAGTTATCACAGCTCTCCTCCATCTTTTTATTTTATCTTCTCTTTTTTCAAAAGGATATCTAGACATAATATTTCTGTATCTCCTGCCGCCTCGATATTTCTCTCTTAGGAATGCCTCTATTTCCCATTTCTCTAGCGCTTCATACTCTGTAGGTCTGGGATTTGGCTCTAGTGAATTCATTCGATCTCTCAAATTCTGTAAAACCCTTAAATTAAATGAACCATGCTGTGGGAAAGCTATAACACCATCATCCTTAGTATATTCCACCCAATTCTCTAACCAAGTACACATATGGTATCCTCGCTCCAACATCATAAAAGAAGCAGGTGTTCCTGGAGGTGGAATAGGAATTCCCTCTCTAGTCACTATGGGTTTGTCCTTTTTTTAAAAATTCTTTATTTTCTTAAGTAATTTCATTTTTCGACTTTTTACGCTAATGTCTCTTCCGTAAAACAAACAAGGAAACCTTTCTGTAATTCTACTCTTCTATTTGTCAGTAGTCGTCCTATACCAGCGCGGCTCACACCAACTGACCAATCAGAGCACTCCTACGTAAGCAATAACTCAACTAATACCAGCACAACTCAGAAGAGTCAACCAATCACAGCTCTCTAAGCTCTCGCTATCTGACCAATACCAGCGCGGCTTTTTCTGATGTCAGTATTACTCCTTCTACTGACCCTCCCTTTACAAAATAATTCGGCAATGTATTTTCTAGGTTATCTTAACATAAATCTCATTAATAACAACATAAAACAATGCTACCTTGTCTGTTCCACTAAATAAAGACATAGTTTTGACTTCATACAAGAGATTCTTACACTTCGAGTAAAACAACGACCAGCGTTATTCTACACCCGAACAAGCTACAGGTGGACTTGGTACTCCTCTAGGGATAAGTTTCACAAGAGGACTTTATTTAAAGAGGTCTTGTTACTCTCCTGGGGATAAGGCCAGAGTTTCGGAAGTGGACCTTTGACTATTTCAAACACTCTACTCACATACGCAATTTTCCCGAAATATAACACCTACAGCCTTCCGCCGTATAGTATTATCACAACAGACAAAGTACTTCTGCAGTGTGATTACTTTTTCTACACTCTTCTTCTGCCTATTTCAGGCTATATTTCCATCAGGTAGTTCCATACCTGTACTTCTAGACAACATAGAACAGAACACTAACTTTTCATGTTAGAAACATAAAATCAATAATCAATAATCAATAATTATTACCAAACTAATCAATAATTAAACCGTCCTCTGCTACCAGAAAACAGATCCAGGGCTACACTTAATCAGGGATCGATACTCAATATCATTACATACAAATGGTCCATCCACATTCACCCAACTCATGAAATCCCTGTTGCGCTGGGGTTCAAGTTTTAATGATGTGATTCATTAGTTTTCTTCTTATGAATTCATATCTAATATTTCTAAATACATAACTGAACCTGAATATCAACTCTCTTTCTTCTGGTCGATGGACCAATTAGTTGAGAAGTTGATGGCAATAATAGTACTATCTATCTATCTATCTATCTATCTATCTGATTTGGCTAAATAATCACAGACTTTCGATATGATTAATAAAGGTTTATCGCAAAATAATGTGAAATCACTGCTCATCGCATACAGGTCATAAAGCAAACAATGAAAAATCTCACAAACAGGGAAAAAGAAACATCAGCAAATGCAAACAGTGTCATACTCATCAAATCAATGATGCACATATGAAGGAGTGGATAGATGAAGAGACATAAGTTTCAGAGACAAAAACATATATATTTGCAAATGTTTATGCACAGTATGAATCATGAAGATATACTAACCCAAAGGATCAGAGAAATACCAACCCCTTGGCCAAGGAGGCAGTGGGGATCCCCCGAAATAGAGTCAGGGAACAAAGATTTCAGGATACAGGAACGGGACAAGGACAGGATCAGCTAGGCCTTTCTGCAAACCGATGGGCAGCGACGAATCACCCCTCTATCTCTCCTTTGCTCCTTCTCTGCTCTCTCCACCTCTGCGGTCCGCTATCTCCGCTAACTCCGCGCTCGCAATCCTACTCCCAACCAACCACACCCCTAAAGGCACCCCAATTATACCCTAAAACCTACATGTCCAACCCACAATAGTTGAAACAATTTTTAAAACTCAGCCTCTCATTGGATGGTTTAGGGGGTGTTCAGTCACACCACCATGATCACATTCATGATTCTACAGTCGTCTTTGTTTTACATCTTTCTCATGACATAATTTTTGACTAGTTCATTTGTTCATAAAACATGTAACAATTTAATCGTTCACATGAGCTTTTCTGCTTCGTCCGCGGAAGAAGTCTCGGGTCCCACAGCCAGTCTCGTCTCTTGGCAGACAAACAGGGTTTCTTAGCTGATCAACCTTGACTTTTTGTACTCTTCTGCAGTGCTCAGCTTTTCTGTCTATTTATTGGATTATTCATGCTTTTCTTCCAGTCCCCATTTACCATGTCAACTTTAGAAAAATGTAGGCCCATTCAGCTTACTATGACGAATAAAACATAAACATTTATTAATTACATGGATATGTACTTTTCACTGTTTACCACCCTCCTTTTGCACTACCCCATGTTAATATTTTTCTTAGCAAAGCTTTTAAGCAAAAGCGACATTATTTATTATTATTTTTCGAAGCAAGATGCTAGATGCAAAATGCGGCCTGGTTCTTTCATGCATTAGTTCATATTAGTGCACGCATATGCAAAACCGGTTTCCCGTGTATTTTATGTGATTTGTATGTTAATTTCCACTGCACACTGGGGATGTCAATTCAGGCAGTCTTTCTTTTTTTTTTTCTTGTAAAATCTTGCTCCATCACGTGTCATACCATAAAAAATTCCACCTGTGACCTCATGTGCAGTGCCTTCAGAGGTTAGTTAAGGCTGTGTAGCTAATCATAACTGATTAATTTCAGTGGTAGTTTAACTTAAAATCAAATTTAAAACTATAGGTTTTCTCGAAAGAAGGTATTTTTAACCCGCATAGGAGGTCACTGCACCAGAATCGAATGCAAATCAAATAGACTGTCTATTTCATGGAAATAAAGAAAGGATAAAGGTAAAAACAAAGAGTCAGTACCGGTTTTGAAAATAAGAGAGGAATCAAACTCTGACTAATTAAATGTGGAATAACTATTGCTCCATCTCTTTTCCTTTATATATAAGATTTTAAGTTTGATATTATATCGTTGAAGTGTGTACCCTCCAAATTTTACAGGAGCCACACCTCCCCGAGTGCCACAGCACCAGTGAGTGTAGTAATTTATTGAGTGCTGTGTAAAAGTGAGTGAATGGTTACCGGTTGTGGTATTATAGCACAACTATAAAATTGGTGGTAATGAATGAACATGGGGTCTTTTTCTGAAACTCTCTTAGGAGATGTGTTTGTACTTATAAAATGGTACAGACAGTGGCTTATGATATATCATGAATTAATAAACAATGTATATGTTCTGTTAACATAAGTTATATGTTTTTAACTGTTAACTAATGAAGATAGTTTTATTATGCAGGAATGCTATAAAAGAAATGTTATGAAAACTTATGGGAATGTTCCTGATTTCTATGTATATCTATTTTTGTCTCTCTATGGTAGGTCTGTACAGTCACATACTATTGGGATAAGGAAAAGAAAATTGTTACTCCTGAGTAAAGTGGCTCTATTTTCACTGCTCCACCGAAACGCATCGACGCATAATACCTTTGTTAAATTTGAGGAGAGTCAGCGGCCATTAAAAAGACAGGGAAGTTTTTCCTCCCCTGCAGGGTGCTGCCTACAATAAATCTCAAATTAACAGATACAAGACAAAATGCATTGTCTAATGTAGTTTTCCTGTCCGGGGGTTGCTTTCTGATGAATTGGTGGTTTATGAGATAACCCATATGTTTTTAACAAAAAATTGTTTTACATTGTTGTTTATTATGATATATGTTTTTTATTGTATAATTTTATTTAATTTTTGATATGACTTATTAAATATGCACATAAGTGCTTACACACTCTGAGTAGAGCTTCTATTTATAATTTCTTGTGAACAATTGGCTTACGAGTGGAACACTAGGTTTATGAGTGGATATGAGTGAAATGAGATTTCCAGAGGGAGAATTTGATTTTTAACTATTAAGTTACCTAGGTGCTCTGTCCCTTTGGATTACTAGAGCCCCTCTCCTTGATTTCAAGGTTTCTCAAAAGAAACCATAAATTACTGTTGGCAAAGTGTTTTTCATGTGTTACAGAGCAAAGATCAAATCCCGAGTTTTTACCATTGTAGACGACCATCTTCTGGATGATAATGGTAATAGAACTTTAATGCTCAGACTATGGGCCTAAGCAATGAGATTGTGCTATAGTTCCACTTAAACACCTGTTTTATTATTATTGCACTTGAAAGGACAACCTCATATAAACCATACATACAGATGCACAGAGTGCAAATGCTCTCTTTGTGGAGAGAGGAGGGGCTTCACCTCTCGTGAGTCATTTCCCCTCATCACTCTCAACAATGGCAACAAAAAGTATTTTAACCTGCCTGCAATAAAAAGAAGAGAAAATATTTAATTATGTAGCTAGGAATATAGTATTGTAAAAAAGCAGTATTTGCTTTGCTGAAAACACAAAAGATGTGGCAATCTGGTTAAAGAACGTCACTGTTTGTCTGGCATGTGGGAAGTTCCTGTGGTCGACATTTTTTTTTTTTGGCTCCATAAATGTCCCATTAATTATGGTAACCTAGTTTGTAAAGTCAAATGATTCACGGAAAATGGATTCATAGATCAAATGTGATTAAACGTATAAGGGTGGTCCAACCGTTTTATTGAGGTCCTCCAATCACAAGATTAAAAACTTAAAGACAAAGATTCAAATATTAGATCCGTCTGAGTTTTTGCCAACATATTTCTGCACCACACTAGTGCCCCTTAGTGTCAGGGGAGTCGCATTCATCCGGACTCTCTCAGTGCATCCTGATCAGACACTAAGACAAGCATTTACAATGCAATAGGTCTCGCAATGACATTGTTGTGAGCTATTGGCATTGAAAATGTTATTGGTTTTTTTTTCCCTTCGTGAAGCATTAATCAAATGGTGTAATTGAAAATGGCAATAGCTCACTTTGTTGTAATTGCGAAATCTATTGCATTGCATTTGTACAATAGTACATTCTCTCTCGAAACTCCATATTCTTTTACAACACATCAGCAAATATACCAATATACCTATAGCCGGGGTATTGGTTACACCTGGAGGCAGAATTGTCATGTCTTATTAGGTGTAGCCTTAAAAAACTAGGAATTACTGGTGGAATCAGTAATTCTGTACCTAATTCCACGAGCTATTTCTCATTTTACTGGGACAATTAAGCTTTCATCAGCGTAAATATCTGGTTAATTGCACAGGATCCGCGGTGATCCCACAGAGCTTGTTATTTCAATGGGGCAGGTAACTAATGAAGTAAGAGGGCACTGGCAATAAAGAGTGACTGCATCATTTTTGGTAGTATACTTATATTTTTCTAAAGAAATGTTAAAAAGTAGCAGGGGGGTAGTAAAATAGAGAGGTGGTGGTAGGCAGGTGAAGTAGAGAGAGAGACCACGAGAGGTGAGATGGGGGGGCTGAGGGAAGAAAGAGAGAGTTGAAAGTAAAGATGCAGGTGAGATCTGAAGCAAGAGAGAGGAGAGACTGAACTGGAGGGCGGGGGGGCAAGGAGTGGATAGAAGAGGGAGACCGAAGGAGATGTATAGATCAGAGTGAGAGAGGAAGTGAGGGGGAGGAAACTGGAAGGGGTTGGAGGGGGAGAGGCGCGGGAGGAAGAGGATGGAGGAAGGGGGGAGAAATAGTCTACTTTGGGAGCTCAGAGGAGGAAGAGGAAGAAGGGGCACACATGAGGGACTCGAGAGTGACACGAGAGAGCGTGTGAAAGCGACAACGAACTTAGAGGCAAAGGTAGGGGCAGATCAGGCCACATGGCAGGGGTGTCAGTCTAGAGATGGGGTGAACATAAAGGAGAGATGGCCTCGGGGAGGGGGGCAGAGAAGGAAACGAGGAGAGAGTCAGGAAGAGGAGTGAAAGGGCGAGAGACACAAGGAGGGGAAAGAGAGAACGAAAAGCAGGAGAAGGGGGGGTTAATGGAGGGAAGAAGTGGAAAGAAGAAGGCAGTGATGAGACGGATGGAGAGAGGCCCAAGCAGGGGAGAGAGGCTGCTGAGTGAACCCGAGTGGAGAGGCACCCCGAGGTGGTGGGAGGGTGAGAGGATGCAGACATGGAAGGCAAGGTGAGAAAGACGGAAGGTGGGGGCCGAGGGAGGGTTCTGGAGAAAGTAACTTTAAAAGTTGGTAGGTAGTCGTAGTTTCGAAAATCTTTCGCCAAATCTGTAGTCCCCATTCCCCTCTATGCGCCTCTCTTCACCGGCGCTGACCCTAAATATATGTCTTAAAAGCGGCCAGTACACCCATTAAACGTGTCTCCCCGAAATCCCTCTCACCTTTCAATCCACTGCTTGAAGAAGTGGAGTTCAGGCCTCCTTAGCACATCCGGGTCTTGCTGGCAGAGGATGACAAAGGCCAGCAGCTCGGGTCGGCGTGCGCCTGGCTGAGGGGTGCAGTCTCAAGGAGCAGCATGCGCTCACGCAAGGAAGCGACGAGAGTACAATAAACTTTTAGGATGGAGACTAGCGCAGGTGGTGGTGTAAAGAGACAGTGGGTCATGGCGGGGTTTCTGGGGGGGGCTTATGCTCGGAACAGCCGACCTTGGAGGGGGGTTGGGGTGGGTTGGGCTTGGGTCTCGGCGTGGTTCAGGAGTCATTGGCCCACAGGGGTGGAATGGCGTCAACGGTCTGGCGGTTTAGGATGGGGGCAGTGAGCTCGGAGTGGCCGACTTTGAGCGGGGGTGGTATTGGGTTGAGATCTCGGCATGGATCGACATGGTGTGAGCGAACCGACCCGGGCGGCCGACATGCTCTGCCTCCCGCTGCTCTTCTGCTTGTCGGCGCTGCGGTGGGAGACCCTGGGTGAGTGTCAGAGACCCGGGGTGTGCAGCACTCCAAGGGGGGCTTCAGTGGGTGCATGAGGGGGGCCCAGCTGTGCTTCCAGCCCAGTCTGAAGGAGGGGCGCTTCCACAGCCCGTCAACGCTAGTTTCAAATCACATGCACAGACTTGGGGGCCGGGGGCTGTCTCTAAGAGGACTGACGGGCCTGTTACCGAGTTAATTAAGGGGTGACCTAAAGTATAACTAGAGCCGAGCGCTTCAGAAATTCGCGAACCAGCCGCAGCCTCGTCGAGCCTGCGTTCGCCGTGGAGAGATCACTGAAAGGGGGCAGGTTCAGATGAGGACAATGCGGGTCATGACAAGCCCCCCGTCATAGATTTGTCTTTGCCAGAGCTTGCTTCTGGTGGATACCTGGCGCGGAGGGCAGTGCGGGGTGATCTGGGGTTCCATCCGGAGTAATAAAACAAGCACTCCAAACAGTGCTTGTTTGTTACCGCCCTGTCTCCTTTTGGGACGGCCCATCCGGACTGGATCCTTTGCTTCACGGCTTGTTTATATAACACGCCTCCTTTAGATAAGAAATTGCTTCACGACAGCCGTGAAGCAAACGATCCAGTCCGGATGGGCCGTCCCAAAAGGAGAAAGGGCAGTAACAAAGAAGCCTCATTTTCAATCGGAGGCCACTGTTTACCATAAACGATGACGCCATCCAATGAAAATGAGGGGCGGGGCTTCAAGCCCCCTTCTGAAATCTCCTCTCTCACAATATGTCTCGCAGAGCGAGCAGCGCATGCACGCTGCAACGCTAGGCGAGACCCTAAAAACGACTAAACACACTTCCCTGCAAAAGAAACAACTTGTCACTCTTTGCTCCTCTTCTCTCTGGGGAAGATATCTAAAATCATAAACATTAATAAATCAAAATATTGATTATTACTTATTTTTCACCAACCCATTAGTGACACCGAATGCTCGTGAAGGGTGAGAAGTATTTCTCAAAATTATGAAGCGCCTTCCCAGACTTCTACAGCTGGTTCGTTTCCTCCTGTCACCGCACTGTACTCTTACTCTTCCTAACATGTTGAGTTAGGAGCTTATTAAATGCTTCTAAATTAGAGATTAGTTCACTTTTACTGCTTAGATTTTACAGCCTTATGTTTCATTTACTATACATGGAAAATTATTAGAGTTCTAGTAGGAGTTAATTGCTGTTGATCAAGAGTAATCAGAATGTAGGAGTTTTACATTAAGAAATGCATCATCTAGCGTTAAACTCTCTCATTATAATCTTATAATAGACTATACTTACTATTACTCCACAGCTACTTTTAAGATTTTCTGTGTTTATATTGTACGAATAATTTTTCTATGCTAAAATGTGTTATGATTTGTCAGCTTTGTGCTTGCACTCTCTACCACCTGATAAATGGCGGTGAGAGTGAGGGCAAACTGCCAAAGAGCACAGTTTGTGCTCTGCTCAAAATCATTGCAAGTGCAAAATACTACTATGTGCACTTAGGAACTATTTGCAAGGACTAAATCACCGTCATCATCTTCGGTTTTGCTCTTTGTTCTCCACTATTGCGCTCCAGTGTTAAAAAACGTTTTAGGTCGTTTGTTTTTATTATCTTGTTCTTTTCAATATAGCTGGAAAGTAATTAATCGATTTTCAACTTTATATGTAGTAACATTTTCAGTTCTATGTGTTTTCTTTGAGTGGATTCATCACTTTTTAAAAGTGATTTTGTGTTAATACTTGGAATTTTCTTTCTCTCCTAAGAGGAGTACACTCATGGCTCCCTTAATTTTCATCTTCACAATGAATGCTTACATTTTCCTATCTAAAGCGGGGGTAAACTCAGTGCACCCCAATTCTTTACCTAATGCTTTCATTTTCTTTTTTATACAACCCCCTCCCTTAAGGTATTATTATTATTTTAACCCCAATCCTCTGCTCTTTTACTTGCACGTACAATTATTTCTTACCTGTGTCAGTCCCAATTTGTGAGATTTTTTTTTACCCAAGGTAATGATCCTGAAAAACGTATATGTCTCCACGTTTTCCTATGTTGCATCTGTGAAGCTCAATTCATGTTGCATATGCATACGTTTTAACCAAGGCAGCTCGGCCATAAACAATATTTCCGTTTAGGAGAGTGCTTTTTTTCCTTTAAGAATTTCTGTAAGTTACCACTTACTTCATTCCTTCAAATGACTCTACTCCTTAGAATGCCAATCATAGTAATGTTCACTAGGCTATAGCAATAAGCCTTAATAATCAATGTTATATATGTGTGTTAACTGTATCATCTTCATTCCTAAACCTCCTCTAAAAAAAAAACGTGTGTCTTTAAGTCAAGGTTTGTGCTTAAACATTTAAAGGTTTTAGTCAATTTTTAATGTTAGGGATTCACAAATATCCCCAGTAGTATGCCTGGAAATCGCTGAAAATCATAGATTACCACGTGTTTCTCATAGTCTTACGTCTGTGGGATATCCACAGGCAGGCAATCAACAGGATTAGGGCTTGAAAAAATGTGTATTTGTACATTTTTATGTTTTTTTCGCTTTACATGGAGAACCAGAGAGGCCATAGCGGACACTGGGAAACCCTTGCTGACGGACAACCCTTTGAGTCCTAAAAGCAGCCTCTGGAGGGAATTACACAATTTGCTATAGGCGCACACACACGATTTTATGCTGCTAATAAGTAATGCTTATGGATACTGTGTCAGACCCTGAAGTCTCTTCAGAGCTGCCTGGTGAAGGAATGGCCTGTTACTAGAGACATTTTGAAAACTATGTTGCAAAATAAATTATCCGTGGGCTGAGAACACCCACACATGGTGTAGAGATTCATAATCCCCATTTACTCATTGTGTGCTGCACAGGGCTCATATTAAAACATTTAAACACCCTATTCTCTCTTGTGGAAATTTAATTCCCATGTGGGGAGTTCTATTCCTTACACCCCCAACAAATATGGCGGGGGTTTGGGGCACTGTTCTGGAGTGAAATTATATGGGCATTTCTGGTGGGGAACAATGTTATTGGCAGTGCATGTGAATATCCAGAAAGTTCTGATTTTATGTGTATTCCTAATGTACACAATGACCATGATTATCCCTACCCTGGGCTCACCTATTTTTCCTCCTCTTTACTAAACCCATTACTGCAGTAAATATGGTCACCTGGAAGCTGACTTTCTGCAGTCTTATGTTTCATCTGCAACCATAAATGCCAATGCACCCTGATTCTATGAATCAAGATCTCTCCTTTGTGTCTCAGCTGACACATTTTTGGTGTAAAAAACTCTGCGAATAGAGCCCATATACTGCTGATGGCAAGCAAGCCAAATGTTATCAATCCTAATAGTTTTTTTACGCTGCCTTGATTTTTTATATTATTTTTTTAGAAAATACCATAGTTTACAAAAAGACCACATTCTTTTAAAAAGTAGAAAGCAATCATTTCTGCTGCCCTCAATACCTAAAATACCACAGGGTAGTGATGTTATGCCTGCAATTAGAAGAATAAACCTCTTAATTGGCATAGACGACATAAACAGATGTTCCAATTTCCTCTTCACCAGAAACTGATATTTACAAGCTCAGCTCCTCTGGGGCTTGGGGAACTTGCAGAGCCCGTTGGTATGAAAATGATGCATTGAGCTGAGGGAAATGAAAATAACAGAGGATCATTATGGAAGGAAGTTAGATACATCTTTAAGCAGGGCCCAGATTGAATCTACTTAGAAGGAATGTACACTTAGCTTTTAATCATAACAAGTAGCAGAGAACTGCAGAGCGTGGTGCATAGTAACATTCCTAGCCGAGTGGGAGAGAAGACACAGAGGAGTGTCTCTGTCTCCAGGAAAAGTAGGAGAGGGGAAGTGAGATAACAGTTAATAACCGCTAAACATTTGTCTTTCCTGTCATAAAACGTCTGACAACAAACGGTAAAATGTAGGAAACATATACATTCTTTATCGCTTGGACTGTAGAAGGCGGTAGAAACAAGATATTTTCACCACCATACCGCTACCACAAATGGCTGCAATGCATTATGTGGAAAGGAGTGAGATTAAATTGGTGTAACGAAGCTTGAAGGAGGGTCTCGTGAGTAGTGGAGCGAGTAAAAGAACCAGACAGGAAAGAGAAATGTTTGCTAGGCTCCAAGCAACTTTTCGTATTGTCAGCCAGGGTCCACTGAAACAAGGCAGTTTTTGTGGGGATCTTAGTCTTGTCTATTTCCCAGACCCAATCCAGTTATTTTATTGCATTTAGTGCTTTAAATGGGCCAGTATTCACTGGTACTGAGTACCAGCTCTACTGTTTTATTTCCCACCAGTACTGGAACCTCTTCGAAAGTACCGGTACTCAGTGGGGAATGATGGGTTTTTGGGCAAATGATTATGAGAGAATAGGCAGGCTGCATAGAAATACCCCCAAAGTTCACTTTCCAATCAGGCATCATTTTAGTGATGGGTCACCATGTTAGTGTGATGCATGACGTCACCTTTGAGTTTGTTGCATGACGGGAAGGAAGGAGAATCCTGTTAAAGGGAGCCATATGCATCGGCTTTGCCATTCCACTTTACAAGGAAGCACACTCGTCTCCAGCAAGACCCTGCAGCCAGCTAGGGGTACAGAGGACCATACTGTTCCAGCTTTAGGACAGTGTGATCCTGCAGTCAGCAGGGACGGACTGGTCTATAGCACAACCAGGCAGTGCCCGATGGGCTGGTGTGACAGATCAGTGTGTAGACTGGTTTTTTTTAGCAGTTTTGGGCCGGTTTTATAGCCAGAGGGCCGGTTTTTACTGTTTATTTCCATACATTACGACGTTTTTTATAACTATATGCTTTGCTAATGTGGGACTCTTTTATTTTGGTGCCTGAGCCAATTTTTTGTCCCATTCTGACACTGGCAGCCAGCCAGGACCAAATTTCTCCAGCACTAGGGTGTAGGAACATATAGCTGCAGCCAAGACCCTGAGAGCCAGGCCATGAGTGGATTGTGTCACTGGAGCCTTCCAGCACCAACGAGGAACAGATATGGCCTTCAGTGCAACCCTCCAGCCTGATCCAGACAAGACCCAGAGAGCCACGAAAGGTAAGAATCCTTCATGAGGCACCAACTTGATTGGGCATTCCCAATACTATCTTAATTCTAATAGAGCGGAGTGGCGTAGACTGGAGAGGAATAGAGTAGATTGGCGCAGAATGGAGTGGCGTAGACTGGCATAGAGTGAGGTAGAGTGGCTTAGAGTGGAATGCAGTGGCATGGAGTGAAGCAGAGTACAGTGACGATGAGTGGAGTGGTGTAGAGTGTTGTAGAGTGGCATTATGTGGAGTAGCATAGAGGAAAGTGATTTAGAGTGGAGTGGTGTAGAGTGGTGTGTCACAGAGTAGAGTGGATTGACGTACTGTGGAGTGGCGTACAGTAGACTGGCATAGACTAAAGCTCAGTAGAGTGGCCTAGAGTAGAGTAGCATACACTGGAGAGTTGTAGAGCAGTGTAAAGTAGAGTGGCATGAGTAGACTGGTGAACAGAGGCGCAGAGTGGAGTGGTGTAGAGTGGATCGGAGCAGCATAGAGTAGAATGGTGCAGTGTAGAGGGATGCAGAGTAGAGTGGAGTAGAGTAGTCTGGCTTAGCGTGGCATAGAGTGACGTGGTGTAGAGTGGAATTGAGTGGTGTAGAGTAGATTGGTACAGAGTGGAGTGGCATAGAGTGGAGTAGCAGAGTGCGGCATAGAGTAGAGTGGTGTAGAGTGGTGTAAAGTAGAGTGAAGTGGCATAGATTGGTGTAGAGTAGAGTGGCTTGGAGTGGTATAGAATAGAGTGATGTGGCGTTCAGTGGAGTGAAGTGGCATGGTGTAGAGTGAAGTGGCATATAGTGGGGTGGCATAGAGTGGAGTGAAGTGCCATACAGTAGATTGGTATAGAGTGGAGTGATATAGAGTGGAGTAGAATAGAGTGGAGTGGCATAGAGTGGATTGGAGTGGCGCAGAGTGGGGTGACATGGAGTAGAGTGGCTTGGAGTGATGTAGAGTGGAATGGAGTGGTTTAGAGTAAAGTGGAATAGAGTAGAGTGCCATAGACTGGAGTGGCATAGAATGGATTGAAGTAGAGTGCATAGAGAAGAGTGGTGTTGAGTGGTGTGACATAGAGTAGAGTGGCAGGCAGTAGAGTGGCGTAGAGTAGAGTGGCGGCCAGTGGAGCAGCAAAGAGTAGGCTGGTGTAAAGTAGCATAGAGTGATGTAGAGTAGAGAGGAGTACACGCACAGTGGACTGGAGTGGCAGAGAGTGAAGTGGCGCAGAGTGGATTGGCGTAGAGTAGAGTGGCACTGAGTGGAGCGGTGTAGAGTGTCATGCAGTGGCACTGTGTGCAGTGACATAGATTAGAGCGTCATAGAGTGGAGTGCAGTGGAGTGGCAGTGAGTGCCATGAAGTAGAGTGGCACAGAGTTGAGTGGCATACAGTAGTGTGGCGTATAGTAGAGTGCCCCAGAGTAGAGTGACAAAGAGTAGATTGAAATGGAGTGCCCTAGAGTAGAGTGGCATTAAGTGGGGTGGAGTGGAATGGAGTGGCATAGCGTAGAGTAGCATAGACTGGTCTGGAGTGGAGTGGAGTGGAGTGGCATAGAGTACAGTGGAATGGCATAGAATAAAGTGGTGTAGTGTAGAATGGTGTTGAGTGGAGTGGCATAGAGTAGTGTGGTATGGAGTGGGGTGGAGTGGAGTAGAGTGGTGTGGTGTGGCATTGAGTAGAGTGCCATGGAGTGGCCCGGGGTGTCATAGAGTAGAATGGAGTTGTGTAGAGTAGAGTGGAGTGGCATGCATTATAGTGGCATAGTGGGGTGAAGAAGCATTGAGTATAGTGAAGTGGCATAGAGTAGAGTGGAGTGGAGTTGCATAGAGTAGAGTGACGTAGAATAGAGTGGAATAGAGTGCCATATAGTAGAGTGGCAGAGAGTGGCACAGAGTAGAGTGTAGTGGTGTACAGTAGAGTAGAGTGGAGTAGCATAGAGCAGAGGGGCATAGAGCGGCATAAAGTAGAGCTGCATGGAGTAGAGTAGCATAGAGTGTTATAGAGTAGAGCGGCATGAAGCGGTGCAAAGTAGAGTGGAATGGCATAGAGTAGAGTGGTATGGAGTGGAGTGCCTTAGAGTGTCGCAGAGTGGAGTGGCATTTTATAGACTGGAGTGGCATAGAGTGGAATGGCACAGAGTGGAGTGGAGTGCCATAGAGTAGACTGGTATAGAGTGGAGTGGTATAGAACGGAGTGGCATAGAGTACAGTGTCATGGACTGGGGAGGAGTGGACTAGAGTGGTGAATAGTAGAATGGTGTGGCATAGAGTAGTGTGGAATACAGTAGAGTGGGGCAGAGTGGTGTGGAATAGAGTGGCATAGAGTAGAATACCATAGAATGGTGTGGATTAGAGTGTCAGCCAGTAGAGTCACGTAGAGTAGAGTGGCAGACAGTAGAGTTGCAAAGAGTAGACTGGAGTAGAGTGGCATTGACTTACATAGAGTAGAAAGATGGAGAGTGGAATGGAGCGGCCTAGATTGGAGTGGAACAGAGTGGAGTGGCACAGAGTAGAGTGGTGTAGAGTGGAGTGGCATAGAGTGGAGTGGAGTGGCGTACAGTGGAGTGGTGTGGAGTCGTGTAGAGTGCGGTAGAGTGGCATAGAGTGGAATGGAATGGAGTGGATTGGCATAGAGTGGAGTGGAGTGGTGTAGAGTGGCATAGAATAGAGTGTCAAAGAGTAGAGTGGTGTACAGTAGCTTGGCATAGAGTGGATTAGTGTAGAGTGGAGTGGTGTAGACTGGTGTAGAGTAGAATGCCATAAAGTGGGGTGAAGCGGAGTAGAGTGGTGTTGCGTGGAGTGACATAGAGTGGCGCAGAGGAGCGTGGCATAGAGTAGAGTAGAGTGGAGCAGCATAGACTGGTGTAGAGTAGAGAGGTGTAGTGTAGACTGACACTGAGTGGCATGGAGTAGCGTAGAGTGGAATGGCGCTGAGTGGAGTGGCTGAGAGTAGAGTGGTGTAGTGTACAGTGGCATAGATACAAGTGTTGTAGTGTAGATTGGCATAGAGTGGAGTGGCGTAGACTGGTGTAGAGTGGAGTGGCATAGAGAAGAGTGGCATAGAGTGGGATGGAATGGAGTAGAGTGGCGTGGCGTGGAGTAGAGTGGTGTGGCATGGAGTGGTAAAGAGTGGGCAGAGTAGAGTGATGATGAGTGGCCTGGAGTGGTGTAAAGCAGAGTGGAGTGGTGTAGAGTGGAGCGGTGAGGAGTAAAGTAGAGTAGCATAGAGTAGGGTGGTGTGGTTAGAGATGAGTGACATAGAGTAGAGTGGCTTAGCATAGAATGGGGAAGAGTAGAATGCCACAGAGTAGATTGGTGTAGAGTAGAGTGGTGTAGAGTGGAGTGTCATAGAGTGGAGTGGAGTAGTGTAGATTGGAATGGTGGAGAGTAGAGTGGTTTGAAGTAGATTGTTATAGAGTGGAGTGGCAAAGAGTGGCATAGAGCATCATGGCATAGAGTAAAGTAGGTTGGTGTAGAGTGGCCTAGAGAGAAGTAGAGTAGTGTAGAGTAGAGTGGTGTGGAGTTGAGTGGCAGAGAATAGAGTGGCATAGAGTAAAGTAGCATAGAGTAGAGTGGCATGGGATGGTATTGTGTGGTGTGGAGTGGAGTGGAGTGGCGTGGACTTCAGTGGCATAGAGTAGAGAGGCGTAAAGTGGCATAGAATGGAGTGGCGTGGAGTGGTGTTGAGCAGAGGAGCATGGAGTGGAGTAGAATGTCATAGAGTGGAGTGTCATAGAGTGGAGTGGTGTAGAGTGGAGTGCCATAGAGTGGAGTGGTGTGACGGAGTAGAGTGGCGTAGAGTAGTTTGGTATAGAGTGGAGTGGCATAGAGTACACTAGAGTGGCGCAGCGTAGAATAAAGTTGTGTAGAGTAGAAAGGAGTTGCGTAAAGGGGAGTAGGTGGAGAGGAGAGTAGAGTGGCATAGAGTAGGGTGGTGTGGAGATGAATGGCATAGAGTACTGTGGCGTAGCATAGAGTGGCAAAGAGTAGTGTCACATAGTTGATTGGCATAGAGTGGAGTGGAATAGACTGGTGTAGAGTGGAGTGGCATAGAGTGGGGTGGAGCAGAGTAGAGCAGCATGGAGTAGACTGGAGTGGCAAATAGTGGCACAGAGTAGAGTGCCATAAAGTGGCCTGGAGAGGAGTTGCGTAGATTGGAGTGGCAGAGAGTAGAGTGGCATAGAATAGATTGGCATAGAGGGAAGTAGTGTAAAGTGGAGTGGCATGGTGTAGAGTGGAATGACGTAGAGTACAGTGGTATAGAGTGGGGTGGAGTAGAATGGTGTGGCACAGAGTAGAGTGGCCTCGGGTGGCATAGAGTGGCACAGTGTACAGTGGCATAAAGTGGCCTGGAGTGGTGTAGAGTAGAGTGTCATGGAGTAGAGTGGCGTAGAATGGAGTGCCATAGAGTGGAGTGGTGTAGAGTGGAAGGGTGCAGAGTGGAGTGGTGTGCCATAGAGTAGATTTGTATAGAGTGGAGTGATATAGAGTGGAGTGGCATAGAGTACAGTGGCATGGACTGGGGTGGAGGGAAATAGAGTTGAATGGCATAGAGTAGAGTAGTGAAGAGTGGAATAGAGTGGCATAGAGTAGTGTGGCATACAGTAGAGTGGCGCAGAGTGGTGTGAAATAGAGTGGTGTAGTGTAGAGTGCCACTGAATAGTGAGGCATAGAATAGAGTGTCAGCCAGTAGAGTGGCATAGAGTAGAATTGCAGCCAATAGAGTTGCGAAGAGTAGACTGGAGTAGAGTGGCATTGACTGACATAGAGTTGAAAGATGGAGAGTGGGATGGAGTGGCGTAGAGTGGAGTGGCACAGAGTGGAGTGGTATAGAGGAAAGTGGTGTCGAGTAAAGTGGCATAGAGTGGAGTGGCATAGAGTGGAGTGGTGGGGAGTCATGTAGAATGAAGTAGAGTGGCAGAGTGGAGTGGAATGGAGTGGAGTGGCATAGAGTGGAGTGGCATGGAGTGGCGTGGAGTGGTATAGAGTGGCATAGAGTAGAATTGCATAGAGTAGAGTATCGAAGAGCAGGGTGGAATAGAGTATCTTGGTATAGGGTGGAGCAGCATGGAGTGGAGTGGCGTAGACTGGTGTAGAGTAGAGTGGCATAAAGTGGAGAGGAGCGGAGTGGAGTGGCATGGAGTAGAGTGGAGTGGCATAGAGTGGCCTGAAGTGGTGTGACATAGAGTGGAGTGTTATAGAGTGGAGGTGAGTGGAGGTAAGTGGCGGAGAGTAGAGTGGCACAGAGTAGATTGGTATAGATAGAGTAGCATAGAGTGGAATGGAATGGAGTAGAGTGGTATAGAATCAGGTGAGGTTGAGTGGTGTGGCATAGAGTAGAGTGGCACAGAGTGGCCTGGGTTGGCATAGAGTATAATGCAGTTGCTTAGAGTGGCGTGGCATAGATTGGAGTGACGTATAGTAAAGTCGCATAGAGTAGTGTGGCGTGGAGCGCCATAGAGTGGAGTGCCATAGAGTGGAACAAAGTAGCATGGCGTAGAATAGAGTAGAGTGGAGCAGCGTACAGTGGCACAGAGTAGAGAGGTGTAGTGTAGACTGCCATTGAGTGGCATGGAGTAGCGTAGAGTGGAATGGCTTAGAGTGGAGTGGCAGAGGGTAGAGTAGAGTGGTGTGGAGATGAGTGGCATAGAATAGAGTAGCATAGTGTAGATTGGCATAGATTAGAGTGTCACAGAGTAGATTGGTATAAAGTGGAGTGGCGTAGACTGCAGTTGCGTAGACAGGTGTAGAGTAGAGTGGGGTAGAGTGGAGTAGAGTGGCATGGAGTACAGTGGAGTGGCAAAGAGTGGCACAGAGTAGAGTGACAATGAGCGACCTGGAGTGTTGTACAGTAGAGTGGAGAGGCGAAGAGTAGAGTAGAGTGTTGTAGAGTTGGGTGGTGTGGAGAATAGTGGCATAGAGTAGAGTGGCCTAGCGTAGAGTGGTAAAGAGTAGAGTGTCACAGAGTAGATTGGTATAGAGTGGAATGGCATAGAGTGGAGTGGCATAGACTTGTGTGGAGTAGAGTGGCATACAGTGGGGTGGAGTGGATTAGAGCAGTGTGGAGTAGAGTGGAGTGGCAAAGGCTGGTGCAGAGTAGAGTGGCCTGGAGTTGAGTAGAGTGGAGTGGTGTTGAGTAGAGTGGTGTAGAGTGGAGTGTCATAGGGTGGAGTGGAGTGATGTAGATTGGTGTGGTGGAGAGTAGAGTGGCTTAGAGTAGATTGGTATAGAGAGGAGTGGCATAGAGTGGCACAGAGCAGCATGTCGTAGAGTAAAGTAGGTTGGTGTAGAGTGGCATAGAGTAGAGTAGAGTAGCGCAGAGTAGAATAGTGTGGAGTTGAGTGGCATAGAGTAGAGTAGCATAGAGTAGAGTGGCATGGATTAGTATTGTGTGGAGTGGTGTGGCAAGGGCTTGAGTGGCATAGAGTAGAGAGGCATAAAGTGGCATAGAATGGAGTGGTGTTGAGTAGAGTGGCATGGAGTGGATTAGAATGGCATAGACTGGAGTGTCATAGAGTGGTGTATAGTGGAGTGGCATAGCATGGAGTGGCATGACAGAGAGTAGAGAGGCATAGAGTAGATTGTTATAGAATGGAGTGGAGTGGCGTGGAGTAGAGTGGTATAGAGTGGAGTGGAGTGGTGTGGCGTAGAGTGGAGTGGCGTAGGTTGGCCTGGGTGGTATAGAGTAGAATGAATTTGTGTAGAGTGGAGTGGCATGTAGTATGGTGGCATAGAGTACAGTAGAGTGGAGAGGAGTTGCATAGAGTGGAGTAGCAGAGACTAGAGTAGAGAGGTGTAGAGTAGGGTAGTGTGGAGATGACTGGCATAGAGTACTGTGGCAAAGCAAAGAGTGGCAAAGAGAAGAGTGTCACAGAGTAGATTGGCATAGAGTGGAGTGGTGTAGATTAGAGTGGCATAGACTGGTGAAGAGCAGAGTGGGGTGGAGTGGAGTAGAGCAGCATGGAGTAGACTGGAGTGGCAAATAGTAGCA
The DNA here is from genome assembly GCA_963921515.1 of Calotriton arnoldi. Classification (NCBI taxonomy): domain Eukaryota; kingdom Metazoa; phylum Chordata; class Amphibia; order Caudata; family Salamandridae; genus Calotriton; species Calotriton arnoldi. The sequence goes on from CAWUFW010009552.1 coordinate 434,542, forward strand.
CAGAGTAGAGTGGTGTAGCGTGGCCTGGAGTAGGGTAGAGTGGGGTGGAGAAGATTGGCGTAGAGTAGAGCATCGTGGAGTGGCGTAGAGTGGAATTGCATAGATTGGAGTGGCAGAGAGTAGAGTGACATGAAGTCATTTGGTATAGAGTGGAGTGGTGTAAAGTGGAGTGGTGTGGTATAGAGTGGAGTGACGTGGAGTACAGTGGTATATCGTGGGGTGAAGTGGAGTAGAGTGGTGTGGCATAGAGTAGAGTGACATAGAGTGGCCTTGGATGGCATAGAGTGGCACAGAGTAGAGTGGCATAAAGTGGCCTGGAGTGGCGTAGAGTAGAGTGGCGTGGCGTGGCATAGAGTGGAGTGTTATAGAGTGGAGTGGTGTTGAGTGGAATGGCGCAGAGTGGAGTGGCATGTAGAGTGAGAGTAGCGTGGCCTGGGGTGGCATAGAGTAAAATGGAGTTATGTAGAGCAAAGTGGAGTGGCATGTAGTATAGTGGCATACAGTACAGTAGAGTGACCTAGAGTCGAGTGAAGTGGTGGTAGAGTAGAGAGGAGTGGCATAAAGTAGAGTGGTGTAGACTGGAGTGTTGTAGAGTACAGTGGCATAGAGTGGAGTCTAGTGGAGTGGTATAGAGTGGGGCAGAGTAGCGTGGCATAAAGCAGAGAGGTGTACAGTGGCAAAGAGTGGAGAGACATCGAGTGGTGTTGGGTAGAGTGGCATGGAGTGGAGTAGGGTGATGTGGAATATAGTGGAATGGAGTGGCCTAGGGTGTAGTGGCCTAGAGTGTAATGGCATAGAGTGCAGTGGTGTAGAGTGGGCTGGCATGAAGTAGAGTGGAGTGGCATAGAGTAGATTGAAGTGGAGTGGCATAGAGTGGAGTAGGATGGTGTGGAGTAGCATTGAGTGGAGTGGCTTGGAGTAGCATAGAGTGAGTTGGCATACAGTAGAGTAGAGTGGCGTAGAAGAGGTGTGGCGCAGTGGCCAGGGTGCCTGACTCCGGACCACGGGGTTCACGGTTCGATCCCCGGTGCCGGCGGCAGGTTAGCCCAGCACCATGTGACTCTGGGCAATAGCTCACTTAATCTTCCCGAGGGCCCCCAGCACCGGGACACCTCTCCGGAGGTAGCTGTGCGTTTTACAAATGCTGGTATTTCATTTCATTTCATAGAGTAGTGTCCAGGGGTGTAGATGAGAGTGCCCTAGAGTGGAGTGGCATAGAGAAGAGTTGTATTGAATAGAATGGTGCAGAGAAGAGTGGCATAGAGTGGTGTATAGTAGAGTGGTGTAGAGTGCAGTGGCATAAAGTGAAATTAAGTAGAGTGGCATAGAGTAGAGTGGAGTGGGGTAGAGTGGAGTGGCATAGCGTGGCATGGCATAGAGTGGTGTGGAGTAGAGTGATGTAGAGTGGCGTAGAGTAGAATGGAGTGGCATGGAGTAGAGTGACATACTGCATAGAGTGGCATATAGTAGAATGAAGTGGCGTAGAGTGGATTGGAGTATAGTGAAGTGGCATAGAGTGGAGTGGTGTAGATTAGAGTAGTGTAGAGTGGTATAGACTAGAGTGGAATGGTGTAAAGTGGAATGTAGAGGCATATAGTAGAGGGGCACGGAGTAGAGTCAAATGGTGTACACTGCAGTGGAGTGGCGTAGAGTAGCGAAGAGCAGAGTGGCATAAAGTGGAGTGATGTAGAAGAGGGGGTGTAGAGTGGCATAGAGTAGAGTAGAGTGGCACAGTGAATAGTGGAGTGGTGTAGAATGGTGTGGAGTGGCGGGGAGTGGCATGAAGTGGCATTAAGTGGCGCAGAGTAGCATGGTGTAGAGTAGCGTGGAGCGGTTTAAAGTCAAATGGCATAGAATAGAGTGTGTAGATTAGAGTGCCATAGGGTGTCGTAGAGTGGCATTGTTTGGAGTGGAGTGTGTAGACTAGAGTGGCGTAGAATAAAGAGGCATAAAGCAAAGTGTAGAGTGGCTTAGAGCAGAGTGGCATAGAATAGAGTGGAGTTGCATGTAGTATAGTGGCATAGAGTACATTGGCATAGAGTAGAGTGAATGGTGTAGAATAGAGTGGAGTGGCATAGACTAGAGTGGTGTAGAGTAGAGTGGCATAAAGTTGAGTGGCATAGAGTTCCGTAGAGTAGGCTGACATGGAGTGGCATAGAGTGGAGTGCTGTAGAGTAGACTGGTGCATAGTAGAGTGGCATGGAGTGGAGTGACATAGAGTGGAGTGGCATGGAGTGACGTACAGTAGAGTGGAGTGATGTACAGTAGAGTGGAGTGGCGTAGAGTAGAGTTACGTAGAGTAGAGTGGAATGGCTTAGAATAGAGTGATATAGAGTGGCGTAGAGTAGAGTGAGATGGCGTAGATTACAGTGGCATGGAGAGGAGTGGCATAAATTAGAATGGCGTAGAGTAGAATGGAATGGCACAGAGTAGAGTGGAGCAGTGTGGATTCAAGTGGCATAGAGTGGCTTAGAGTAGGATGAAGTGGCGTAGAGTAGTGTGGATTGGCATAGAATGGAGTGGTGTAGAATGGAGTGGCATAAAGAAGAGTGGCATAGAGTGGCTTAGAGTAGGATGAAGTGACGCAGATTAGAGTGGATTGGCGTAGAGTAGAGTAGCATAGAGAGAAATGGAATTGAGTGGAATGGTGTGCGGTAGAGTGGAGTGGCATATAGTAGAGGGGCACGGAGTAGAGCCCAATGGCGTAGACTGGAGTGGAGTGGATTAGAGTGGCATAGAGTGGCGAAGAGTAGAGTGGCATAAAGTGGAGTGATGTAGAATAGGGGGTGTGGAGTGGCTTACAGTGGAGTAGAGTGGTGAAGAGTAGAGTGGCATGGTGAAGAGTGGAGTGGCATGAAGTGGAGTGGCATGGAGTGGAGTACAGTAGAGTGGAAAGGCATACAGTAGAGTGGAGTGATGTAGAGTGGAGTAGAGTAGAGGCATAGAGTGGAGTGGCATACAAAAGAGTGGTCTGGCTTAGAGTAGAGTAGTGTAGAGTGGGGTAGTGTAGAGTGGAGTAGTGTAGAGTGGAGTGGCTTAGAGTAGAGTGGAATGGTGTGAAGTTGAGTGGCATAGAGTGGCACAGAGAAGACTAGCGTGGAGGGACGTAGAGTGCTGTATTGGATTATGTGGAGTCAAATGGAGTGGCGTGGACTGGTGCAGAGTAGAGTGGCATAGAGTAGAGTGGCATAGTAGAGTGGCATAGAGTGGAGTGGCAAAGATTAGAGTGGTGTAGAGTAGAGTGGTGTTGAGTGGAGCAGAGTGGTGTGGAGTGGCATAGAGTGGAATTGAGTGACATAGAGTAGAGTGGATTGACATAGAGTGGAGTGGCATAGAGTGGAGTGTCATTGATTAGTGTGGCATAGAGTAGAGTGACGTAGCATTTAGTAGAGTAGAGTGGAGTGGCATAGAGTGCAGTTGTGTAGAGTGCCATGATTTAGAGTGGTGTTGAGTAAACTGAAGTGGAGTGGCGTGGAGGTCTGCAGAGTGGCGAAAGGTAGAGTGGCATATGGTAAAATGATGTAGAGTTGGGGACATAGAGTGGCCTGGAGTTGCGTAGCGTAGAGTGGCATTGAGCAGAGTGGAGTTGCATGGAGTGAAGTGGCGTAGGGTGGTGTAGAGTAGAGTAGAGTGGCATAGAGTAGTACAGTTGTGGGTGTAAGTAACTAAAGCATCAATAGAGACAGCAGATAGGATGAAAGCAACATAAATAAGAAGATATGTATCTGTTTTAAAAATAGTAAACCAAATTGGACATCCAGGAATGATACCAAAACGCTTCTAAATAAAACAGTGTGTTGGAAAAAGATGAGGAAGAAAAAAGACTAGAAAAATCACATGCACTTGGTCCATGCTCCAGGGTGGAGCTAACACAAGAAAGGAAGGGAAGCCAACAGGAACTAAGCAAGTGAAAGATTGCAAATGAGAGTGACAATGAAAACAGCTAATGGTATGCTGTGGGCGGGTTGTAAGCTCACTGAATTCTAAACAATACAGCTCAGACCACAGAGCATGCTCTTTGTAGGCGAGACCTGAAAATAGACGTTTATGAACACTTGTGCTCATAATGTGGAGACAAAGGGCATTGTGTGATGAAATACTATATATTGGAGCTGTGACAATAAAACTAAATCAAGAAGTGGAAATGTATGTTACTTATTTAATTTAATAGCACAAACATAGCTACAAAGCAAGGGGAAACTTTACAAGATTGAGGAATACAACCGATAACCCAACGTCAAGGGGCAGGTCTCTTCACTTGTTAACGCAGTGAGATATTGGTTAGTAATTGTTGCTTGAGGAAGGTTGACTTCAAAGGGGATGGAACTCAGATCTCAGAAGGGAGGGAGTTCCAGATTATATATGTGTAATGAGAGAAAGCCTGGCTTTTTCCCTTTTTGCTAGCGTTATGGAGGCCACAGAAGATGCTGATCTTGCTTGCCACATTCAATGATATTGAAGGTGATGCAGTCAATCAAATGTTTATGTCAAAAGCTAAGCAATCTCTCTAAGTAGCAAATGTTGGAGCTCTCACACTTTTACCTAATAATGCAGAAATGATGAGTAAAAAGCATGAAACATTGCGCACTTATTAAATAATTGTACAATATGATAGTTAAGAGCAGAAAATATACCAATAATTTGAAATGAATTGGGAGCTTTATTTCAGAGTAAAAATACCTAGAAACAAAATGAAAGCTCTGTGAATGGAGTTACCATCATCCAAAAAAGGGATTTAGTAAGGAAGCAAACAAGGCTGAATTCATTACAATCCCACTGTGAGGGTTGATAAATTGAAGAGGAACAAGTGAAATTTAGAAATCATAATGCATTTTATAGCTTGGCGGGTAAGGGTGCTTGCATGAAAACAGATGCTACATCCACTGATCTTCTAAAGTGGGAATACAAGTGCTCGAGTACCCTTGCGGCAATCACCCTGTGAAAACTAATTCCTTTGTGCCCCTCAAATTCAGTTGCACTATGTATGTAATTTTGTTATGTATGTAATTGATTGAAGAGCACTGTTCATTTTTAATTGTGCTGGCTAGTGTAAATACAGGTTTTTTTTTTATACCCGTAACCTGGTTTCATGGTTGTTTTGGACTGAACTGATGTTTTTACTTGAGGGTTGTTTCGTTCCTTTTCAGCTATTTCTGTTGCCCATAGTTTGACCAACCACCTCCTACCACAAGTACAGGGCCTGAACCCTCTCCCCTTTGGAAACTTTAACTTTAGGACTTGCCCTCTTCTTCTGCTCCTACTACCAAGTTGTGATGATTACATTTCAGTACCCTCTTCTCTAGGGTGTCCAGTCCAGGTGTACAGGTAAAGGGAAGATTGTTAAAGGATTTCGTTGCGATCTCCATATGTTGGCTTCGAAGGGGCTAAGGTCTAGGACCAGAACTCCTTATTGTTTTCACCTTTTTCCTCCTCGACTCCCTTACAGTACATGCAAAAACACCTTTCTCCTACAAGTGTCCTTTAGCCTGGCCAAGAAGTGGTGTGCTTGAAATTAAATGAACTCATACTTGACCAAACTTGAAGGATTAGATGGTAGTGTGTTTAAAAACTTTTCTGATGGCTTAATAGTGCACCAGGGGCTGGACAAGTATAGCTCCAGGGTGGACTCCGTATATTAATTCAATATATTAATTCCAGGTGGCCTAACAGTGCCTCCAAGGGTTAGGCTTCTGTGACTTTTGGTTCGACTCCACATACCATTTATTGGTGGCTTAACAAACCATCCAGGAATCCTGGATGGACTGCACACATTACTTAATGGTGATTTACAGTCCATCCCGCGGCTGGGTACATATCGCATTTAGGCAGACTAATGATAGTACCTACTGGTTCCTAAACAGTGGGTCTAGGGGAAGGGCTTATATCACTCAATGTGTGAATTCCGGGTGATATAACAGTGTCTTCAAGGGTGTGACATTTGTCCCACCTGGGTAGACCAAGGCATGCCATTTCTTAGTGGTAGAGCCTTATGGGATTGGGTTTCAGCTGCTCCTTATTAGACTCCTTACCTACCTCTAGGTGGTCTAACAGTAACTCCAGGGATTGGGTTTCTGTCACTTCTAACAATCTGCATAGGTGGGAGCTGGCCAGTGTCCGGATATTCAAGCCATGGGACACGATCCGAAAGAGAATAAGGATCAGCAGCAGATAATTAGAGTTTAGGAAAGCAATACTTAGCTATTGAAAAAAATCAAGACTTAACTAATTCCCAGCGACTAAGTTGTACTTGTATGTATAGACAGCTTATGAAAAAGTCCCATGTGCACACTTCACAAATTGAGTACCCTGCAATTGGGTAACAGTAATAGGTGCTATCCACAGCACTTAGAAATAACAGAAGTGCAGTTTGAGGCGATATATGAAAACAAGTCATTTTTTTGTATTGGATTGAAGGAGGGCTCCATCCCTGCTCCAGTCCTACTTATTATCTTGCTTTCCTAGAGTTTCGGACATGGTAGGTTTTATCTCTCAACAGTGAAGTCCAATAACATCAATACCTGGCAGCATATGAATGACGCTTTAATATAAATAAAAATTCCCTGGGGCGCTACAAGAAATGAAGGCACTGTACCTGTGTGTAAAAGTATCATATTGTAGATCAGCTGTCACACAACAAAGCTTATGTCATTTGGCAGCAATACATTTAAACTTTTATGGAGTCTAGAAAACGTTTAACAAAGAGAGCTTAAAATGTATGTTTGAACAGGTCTGTATGTTTCGAACAAACTTTCATGGAAATACCTTACAAATGTTGCTATCACAATGAAAGGAATAATGGATATTTTTGGTGCTGTACGGAAGGACATTTTTGTTTCTCTGGTCAAAGCATATGGTACAAAAGTGACCTTGCTATTACAATACAGACTAAAGCTGGGGGAGCACAAACAAATATCTGCAGGTTAATGAAGTAAGAGAGAGAAAATATGTGGACAAAGACATTGGGTAGACTCCATGTTACATAAATATCAGTAGTCTATTAAGAGATAGGGCTAGTTGCCACAAGAGCTAAAGCACAATACTTACATGTAGCATTTACGTTAAAGTAGAAGCAGCGAGGAATAATGGATTATACCAGACTCGGCTTGATTTAGATCTTCGTAGTCAGGTTACTCCATCACAACGGTGACGGATACCCTGTCAGCTGAAATATAAATCCCATAAGATATAATGGGATTTATAGTTCGGCGGATGGGATATTTTACCGCTGTGACAGAGTAACCCGTCCACCAAGATCTAAATCAGGCCCTCTGACTGGATGGAGTGGAGATTGACCCTGTAAACTCAAAATGATTCTACTCAGTGGCAACTTCAAAATGTCTGCCCATACTTATACACCATTGTGCCATAATGGAGAAAGTAAACAAGGGCCCAGCAGGTCCCTCAATAACAGCGATTTACAAAAATCTTGGCAAAACAAAAGAAACATTGACAAAGTCAAACGACATAGGTAGACAAAGCCAGAGCTGGTGGCTTTTCCAATGCTTTTTTAAGCGTTCAAGATGATAGCATTTGCATAGAAAAACTATGGGTACATTGGGAATTTGATACTATGAGAAATTAAATTATTTTCAAAGAGTAAAAGTTTTTAAAATGTTTGTGATGTGATTGGAAAACAAATTTTGAAATAAAGCATTAACTAATTGAAAATAGCTTCAAAAATATATATTAAGAGTTGAATATAGGGTAAAGTATTCAGTCCGTACAATACATTGATTGAAGTTCAACATTTTGAATGTAGACTCTTTAACCAATGTCCTTTCCTAACCTCTTTAATGAACAACCTCTACATATTGGTCCTCTATGTTCCCTGTTTCCTCTGTGCTCATCCATCCATCCTACCCTATATAATTTCTACTGAACCTGTTCAACGAACTACATTGCTGCTACTTGTACACCATTTGCGATCATACATGAAAAGCTATGGCAAGGCCAACTGCCTGAGATAATAACCATCCACCACTACTTCCTCCATAGCTCAACTGATGGCCTGAAAAATCACTGGAATGTCAAGAAAAATCAATTATGTCTCATGACCTGTGACCTGATCAATGTGAGATCCTTAAGTCAAAACAGAGGGCCAGATGTACGAATGCTAGAATTAGCGACTCGCAATTTGCGCAAAATTGCGACTCTTAAATTGTGAGTCGCTATTCCTAATGTACGTAGAAAAATGGGCCCCAAATTGCGAGTCGCAAATGACTCACATCGCAATTAGCGAGTTGGTAAGCGGTCTATAATAGTGACTGCAGCAGGAAAATGTGGAGCTCGCAAATAGTGACCGCGGCAGAAAAGGGCGTTTTGCGGTCACAAATAGTGAAACCGGTTTAAAAAACAGCAGAAACACTTCCTGGGTTAGCGGAAGGACCCCAAAACAGGAAGTGGTGCCCCTGGAGGAACCTGATAAGCAGCCAGAGCACATGGTAAGGTGCAGCAGCACAGACCTACACTGCAGGCAGGCTCCAAGCCTACAGCCAAAATAGCCAGCAAGCAGAGTGAGAACGCAGCAAGGGAGCGTTGGTGCAAGCTTAAATTTTCAGAGAGGGAACTGGACATTCTCATTGAAGAATGCTGCAACAACTATGAGCAGCTTTTTGGGCTTGCATCTCAGACTGCCCCTGAGTCTGAGAAATGAATAATCTGGAGGGAGATCCAGCTGTGCATCAATGCCCTGGGAATGGCCGACAGGTCCATTGATAAAATAAAGAAAAGGTGGTATGGCCTGCGCTCCCGGGCCAAGGAGAGGGTGGCAGAATGGCTGTGTGACGTGCAGGGAACAAAAGGAGGTCCATCCAATGTCACTGAACCATCAACTGCAGAAGCAATGGTGGAGAGTACCCTGGAGAGAGAGGCGGTGGTTGGCTGTGGGGCCCTCAAAACATCTCAACCCCTACAACCGCCTGGTTAGTAAAACATGTGCACCATATTAGCATTTCAGCCAAAACCCTGTTCTCCACATGCATGCCACACACCGTCACCCAGATACACCTAGATGCTCCATGTACATGACCAAAAAGTCACAGCTGGTGCATTATGAGAAACATAGTCAGTGACGTAAACAGTGCAGTTAATAAGCTGAACAACGCATGTTGCAGGATAAGGCCTGGATTGGCATTCTTGCAGCATTAAGCATTTAGTAATAATGTAAGCGTCTCCCTTGTGACATGAGGAATCAGATGAAGAATTGATAAAGCCTGGATTACTTGGAAGATAAACAATAAAAATTGGTGAAACATGAACTTTGTGGCATTTGTATATGCAAAGGAAAATAGCTGTGCATCCGGTGGGGTGGTGTTCCACTCCTGGTTTTTGTGCATAAATCTTAATTGCGTGGCTGGGCTGTCCACGCTTCCGGATTGCACGCAATCGTTATGTTGGAAGAAAGAGAAATATGGAAAAATTATGATATCAGGTGTGCACTTTACCGCTTTTTGAAATATATGATAACCAGGCATGCCTTGAGGAGAAATTTGATGCCCTTATAGGGGCTATTGGGCACCTGTGTACTGAGCTGTCAGAGGAGAGAGGGCGCAAGGAGCATGGCCTGGCACATAGGATGGAGGCAAAGATCAGGGCAATTGGGAGGCTGACGCAGGCAACCACCCAACACACAAAGCGTACCCTGGGCCTGCAGATTGAGATGGGCCACTACAGTGATGATATTGCGCGAGGGCTGCAACAAAGAACAGCAGTAGTTGAGGCAATACAGACCGTCACATTTGACGTTGGAGGAGCAGGAGAGACAGTAGACAGTGAGGTGTCTAGCCGCAGTAGTGTCTCTGCTACTGACACACAAATGCAGCGAAGTAGCAGCAGCCACCAGCCTGTCATTCCACCAGCCAGATACCCCCCTGCCGGATATAGAGGGAAGAATTAACTTTTGACTAGCAATGTGCCATACAGTTGCCACAATTATTATTTTGCTGGTTGTGGATTAACCACACGAAATGTTTTATTTTTGTTATGTTATGCTGAAGATGATGGACGGGTTGTCCACCAAATGTTTTGCATGCCCTGAAAATAAAAGGAAACATATATTGTTATACCTGCATTTCTTATTGTCATTTGTAGGGTAGGGTGTCAAAGGATAGGATGTACCTTGCAAAAAAATGTCTGGCTATGTGGTCCCTGTGCCTTCTCCCCTCTGCTGCTGTGCTTTCCTCAATTTGCTGTTGGGCAGGTAGGCTGGGGTCATCATCCTCCGAGCCTGATTCAGACACCTCTATGGGTAAGCCACTCCTGCAGGCAATGTTGTGTAGTATGACACTGGTTGCCACAATTGTGCACGCAGTCTCAGGCGCATACTGCAAGGCTCTGCCACTCTTGTGAAGGCATCAGAAGCATGATTGTAACAGGCCAAATGTGCGCTCAATCACTGACCTGTTGCGCCTATGTGCCATGTAGTAACGCCTTTCATGTGGGTTGTTGGGAGATAGGTACGGTGTGAGGATCCATGGTCGCAGGGCATATGCACTGTCAGCTGGTGAGACACATTTAAGGGTTAGGCAACATGCAGAGAGTAATGAATGTGGCAATACATTTTACTGTGGACATGACATATCTGTACCTAATAGGTATCCTTCATCAAATTCCCCTCTTGTCCGTGGTATATGCCACTGTGCCTAAAGATGTAGGAGTCATGGGTGCTCCCTCGATATTTGGCCACAATGTCTGTGATGATGTTGTATGCATTGCAGACAACTTGAATGTTGAGGGAATGTCTGTTTTTTCGGTTCCGGAATATGTATTCTAGGCGAGATTGGGGACATATGGACGCATGCGTCCCATCTATGCACCCGATGACCTGTGGAAATCTTGCTATCTAGTAGAGTTGCATTTTTGTTTTTTGTTGTTCCGCATCATCCCTGGGCAGATAGGTGTGTTGGTGTACGTGGTGGATCATGGCATCTAAGAAATTGTGAAAGAAACGAGAAAGCGCACTCTGAGACACCCCTCTGGCCACTGCAATTACATCTTGGCATCTACCACTGGCCAATAGGTGGAGGGAGCACAACACCTGGACATGGGTGGGGATAGGATTGCTGCTCTGTGTTCTGCTTTCTAGTTGTGGCTTCAAGGTGGCTATTAGCTCTAGAATCACATTGATACTCAGCCTGTACAGCTCAGATATCTCTTCCTCTGTCTTCTCAAACAAGGTTAGCCTGACTCTGAAAATCCTCTCCTGTCTCCTCCTCCTCTGCTAAGTAGCCACCTCCTCGCTATCACGTACAAGGCTGCCATTGTTGAAAGATTTCTGATGTATTCTGGGCCTGTTTTTATAGGTTGGGCCCTGTTATGACCTGTTTTTGATTCATGGTAAATTGCATGTACAGACAGACTATTTTGAGCGTACCAGCAAAAGCTTAGCGACTCGCAAATTGCGCCTGGAGTTTTTTGAGCATCAGTAATCGGTGGCATTACAAATTTTTGATTTGCGATTGCCTGTCGTATATCACGTACAACCCATTTTGCATACGCAAATCGATTTGCGACAAATTTGCGACTCACACAACGGTTGTACATCTGGCCCAGAGTCTACATATAAGACTCCAAACTACATCCTCTTCCTCATGTACACTGCCTGGGAATTGATGCTTTGCTGATCACGCATAAAGGATATCGAACCTTATTAAAGAAAATACAAAACAACAAGGGTAGAGGAGCACAGTTTCTATACTTGATATCAATGACTATCACAAGAAAAATACATTTTTCAAACAGACAAGAGTAGAGGTATCTTTTTTACACCAAGAACACCACGACAACCTTCTTCTTTTGAAAAACTTTTTTTATCCTTGTTATTTTCTTTTGTTCACAATTCTTCGTTACAGTGCATATAAATAACAAGATATAGCCACAGCCTACGCGTTTCGTCCCAACCTCACAGGACTTCTTCAGGGCTATGAGTATTTAGTTCATTTTCAACAGACTGCGTCAACAAAAACTGTGTACTCCACTGTAGTTCTGTTTTAATTTACTTTGTAGTTCAAATTCAGATTAATTCACCACCTCCACAACCCTTTAATATTGTTTTTATCTGAGTATGATTGCAACATTCGTTTTAAGGATTCGGCATATGTTCCCGTTCTTTCAATTTTAACGGTGGTGCTGATACCTATTTAGGCATTTATCTGATTGACGCGGAAGAGGTCCTCGTGATTTGCATATGGCTGGGTCCAAATTGGGGTGGGGTAGTGAGCAAAATAACGATGGATTAAACCCAGATCTGTGACTGGGGGTGAATGTTTGATTTGTTTAGCATTCCGTCCATCATTTGTTCTTTTTGCTTTTGTTGCCCTAAGTGGGGAGGGTATGTCTAGACGTGGGTGCCATGCTCACTGTGCCACTGGATTCACGCTAAACTGGCTGATGAGGGGTGACACCTCGAAACTGATCCTAGGATGCTTGTTTCTGGACTGGGGAAGACCTGAGTTGCCACTTCAGGCTTGGCTGTTCCCATGGGGAGCAGGGTCAAGACTGATTTGCATATGGCTGGGTGCAAATTGGGGTGGGGTAGTGAGCAAAATAACAATGGATTAAACACAGATCTGTGACCGGGGGTGAATGTTTGATTTGTTCAGCATTCCGTCCAACATTTGTTCTTTTTGCTTTCATTGCCCTAAGTGGGAAGAGTATGCCCAGACGTGGGTCCCATGCTCACTGTGCCACTGGATTCAAGCTAGCCTGACTGATGAGGGGTGATTCCATGAAACTGGTCCGCGGATGCTTGTTTCCAGTACGGTGATGGACCTAGCCCGGCAGTTCGGGCTGGACTGTTCCCATGGGGAGCAGGGTCAAAACTGATTTCCATATGGCTGGGTCCAAATTGGGGTAGTGTGGAAAGCAAAGAAATGAGGGATTAATCCCAGATCTGTGACTGGCGGTGACTGTTTGATTTGTTCAGCATTCCATCCATCATTTGTTCTTTTTGCTTTTGTCGCCCTAAGTGGGATTTGTTTTAAGCAGCACCAGGTTTTTTAAGGAAAAGAGGCTGCTCCAAGAAATACAAACTTTCTGGTTTCTGGCAAATGAAGGGATGGTGAGATGCTGCTCCATGAGAGGGACCATCCCAGTGTTTATTGACAATTACTGGGGATTGCAAATAGAGGCATGTTATATTATTTAATTAGACAGATCATTCTGCAAACCCATGTGACTGTACATTTTTCAATGTGACCTATAAGTACCTAGGTGGCGTTGCAAAAAAAAACTGGTCTCAAAAACTTGATGTACAATTTGGAATTACTTTTTGCAATCAGCCTTTTAGAACATCTGGAAGTAAGTACAGCATAGACAGAGTTAGAGAGCAAGTAGAGTCTATAGTATTGCAGCAGACAAGAAAATGAGCAAACCCAAAGGGGTGTTATTAATGTCATCTACAAGTCAAATGTGACTATTCATCAAGTTTAATTATTGATATAAAAAAAAAAAAATGTCTAAATGTAAGGCATACTTAGCAACTGTAATAGGATAGTTGTCAGCAAACCTTTACATGTGTGCTATTCTATTTGTACTATATATATTTCACACACACTTCATATTTTGCTTTTATTTTACAGCAAACACACAATATGCCAGTCTTTTGGCTGCATCAAAAGTTGCTTTTTTTTTATTTTGGAACTAAAGGCAGGAGAAATAACTTTAATATTTAATTTGCAACAAATTCTACATTTTTACCTGGTTTTACTCTATACACACAGGATTCTATCAGGGCCGTCATAGCGCTGCTCAAATCATAAACAGCGATACAAAAGGGGATGATGGACGGAACGTTTGAGCCAATCAAACACTCACCCCCAGTCAACTGATCTGGGTTTAATCCATCATCATTCTTTAGCTCACTCCACCACCCCAGTTCAGACATGGCCATATGCAAATCAGTCTGACCCTGTGCCTCATGGGAACAGTCCAGCCCGAACTGCCAAGCCATGTCTTCCCTGGACCGGAAACAAGCATCCTAGGACCGGTTTCTGGCATTTCAGCCGTCATCAGCCAGGCTTGCTTGAATCCAGTGGCAAAGTGAGCAAGGGACCCACGTCTGGGCATACCCCCGCCAACTTAGGGCGACCAAAGCGATACAAAAGGGGATGATGGACGGAACGTTTGAGCCAATCAAACACTCACCCCCAGTCAACCGATCTGGGTTTAATCCATCACCATTCTTTAGCTCACACCACCACCCCAGTTCAGACATGGCCATATGCAAATCAGTCTGACCCTGTGCCTCATGGGAACAGTCCAGCCCGAACTGCCAAGCCATGTCTTCCCTGGACCGGAAACAAGCATCCTAGGACCGGTTTCTGGCATTTCAGCCGTCATCAGCCAGGCTTGCTTGAATCCAGTGGCAAAGTGAGCAAGGGACCCACGTCTGGGCATACCCCCGCCAACTTAGGGCGACCAAAGCGATACAAAAGGGGATGATGGACGGAACGTTTGAGCCAATCAAACACTCACCCCCAGTCAACTGATCTGGGTTTAATCCATCATCATTCTTTAGCTCACTCCACCACCCCAGTTCAGACATGGCCATATGCAAATCAGTCTGACCCTGTGCCTCATGGGAACAGTCCAGCCCGAACTGCCAAGCCATGTCTTCCCTGGACCGGAAACAAGCATCCTAGGACCGGTTTCTGGCATTTCAGCCGTCATCAGCCAGGCTTGCTTGAATCCAGTGGCAAAGTGAGCAAGGGACCCACGTCTGGGCATACCCCCGCCAACTTAGGGCGACCAAAGCGATACAAAAGGGGATGATGGACGGAACGTTTGAGCCAATCAAACACTCACCCCCAGTCAACTGATCTGGGTTTAATCCATCATCATTCTTTAGCTCACTCCACCACCCCAGTTCAGACATGGCCATATGCAAATCAGTCTGACCCTGTGCCTCATGGAAACAGTCCAGCCCGAACTGCCAAGCCATGTTTTCCCTGGACCGGAAACAAGCATCCTAGGACCGGTTTCTGGCATTTCAGCCGTCATCAGCCAGGCTTGCTTGAATCCAGTGGCAAAGTGAGCAAGGGACCCACGTCTGGGCATACCCCCGCCAACTTAGGGCGACCAAAGCGATACAAAAGGGGATGATGGACGGAACGTTTGAGCCAATCAAACACTCACCCCCAGTCAATTGATCTGGGTTTAATCCATCATCATTCTTAAACAGGGCTACTGGAATTATGCAGCAGGTGAGAGCCACATTATGCGGCAGGGTTGAGTAAATTATGCGGCAAGAAAAGGCAAATTATGTGGCATAATGCGCCACATTTTGTAATCGTATTACTTCATTTTTTCATCATTTTTAAACTTGGTAACACTTTCTGGGCCTTAGTTACATTACATTAGTAGTAATTTAACACTCAAATATATCAATAAGCAGCAGAAAGGTTATCAGTCCATCTTTGCAAAGGTCCTTCCACTGCGCAGCAACATGTATTGTTACATTTTTAGTAACTTTTGAACCATTTGACCTAGAAACAAATGTGTTTTTTTGTGAAAATCTGCAGACTATGCGGCAGATGATGGATTATGTGGCAAAATCAGCAAATCTATAATTTTGCGAAAATTGCCGCTCCCACACAATCGCATAGTTCCAGTGGCCCTGATTAATGCACTGACCGTCCACTGCTCAGCTTCTTCTCCTATTACCCACGAACATCACAATGCATTGACCGTCCACAGCTCAACTTCCTCTCCTTTTGCTCACACATTTTAAGCTTACCTTTGACTATGTACAGTGCTCCACTGCCTGCTGGCTAGGTTCGTGCTATAGAAATATCCTAAACATATGTACATGCATACATACATACATAGTTCTTTGTGGTCGATATTGGACAGGATTTGAATCAAAGCTTTTTCTTGTAGCATGTGACAGCTAGATCCAATCACTGAATAAGTTGGTTGTTATTTTGTTGACTTGGCTATTTCATGTGGATTATATGCTTTAAAATGTCTTTTTTTTTTACATCTTACGGTGGGGTATTCTCAATTTTTTCCAATAAGATTTTATTTTTCTAATATGTCCATTATGATAAATTCATTGACTTTTGCTTATCCAGTAGAAATCTAAGGAAGAAGCACTGTCGCGCGTGATCAGTGACAACTTTCTCAAGATTCCTGCCCTGGAATGGCGTTACTGAAGTTATTTCATTTCAAGATTAATTTAATTAGAATACCTTCATGATTTTTACATGCTAATTTATTAATTACATTTCAAATATGTAAGTGCTTATGCTGCGTTGCATCTTTGAAACACACTTTACAATAAAGAACAACTATTGCATAGAAAATATTATATTTATGCTCATTAAGAAAATCACAGTAGAGCAGCAGGATTTTAACCTTAAAGGGCATTGGCTAGTGTTGTGGAGCGAAACAGCCATTAGGAGCATAAAAGGAAGTCCTGCACATGAGCCACAGAACATCACTTCCTCTCCCTAGGAAGTGAGATGGACAATAGCACATTGAAGTGCAGGATAGCATATGGACAGCACGGTGGGCTTCAGCCTTTTTGCCGGGGAGGGGAAGAATTGGCCCTATGCCTTCTGGCCTGTCACCTCTATTTATGGCGAGTCCTTTTTTGCATGGAAGATAGATTAATGATGCCTCTGGATAGAAGAAGAACTATCCTAAGACTGGAGCACACTGGCTGAGTCCCGGAATGCCAAGTCCTGAGGCAACACATATATTTTAGGCAAACATCCAGCACAAATACGTAGCTCCAGGGCAGTTTATTTAAGTGCATCCATGTGTGTGTGCGGGTGTAAGAAGCTGTCAGGTTGCAGAAATGGTGGGAACTGTCTGGATGGTGTCAGTTGCAACTGACTATAGGTCTGGAGATAGATAGATAGATAGATAGTTTATTTGCATAGTTATCAAAAACCATTGCAATACAATAAAACTACAGATAAGACCATTAATGCATATAATGTTAATAAAAAGACATTTACACATTCATATTTCTTAAAAACTATGGCGACTGAGAAGTAGCTCATCGTAAACATTCTGTTTTTGCTTTAGCGCATGTTTGATGGAGCAATGTTCTCAGTTCCAGCCCGTTTCTTCCCATCACGCCTGATGCCAGGCTGAAGCAAAGTGCTCTTAGTGCAAAAAGTGCTTAAGTGCTTATTAAAGTGCTGATCACATATTTCAACTCTAATATAACAATGGGGTTTGCCCTAATACTCCTCCACCATCTGGGCAAGGAAATATCAAACTATACAAAGACAGTGATGTGGAGAAATTAATACATTAACATTAACAATAGGACACAATAAATGTAATCCTATTCTCAAAGAGAATAGGATTAAATTTATTGTGTCCTATTGTTAATGTTAATGTTAATGTATTAATTC
Organism: Calotriton arnoldi; assembly: GCA_963921515.1. Classification (NCBI taxonomy): domain Eukaryota; kingdom Metazoa; phylum Chordata; class Amphibia; order Caudata; family Salamandridae; genus Calotriton; species Calotriton arnoldi. The sequence continues at coordinate 451,908 of CAWUFW010009552.1, forward strand.
CTCCACATCACTGTCTTTGAACAGTGTCACATATTTCAACTCAGCAAAATTTACTCGTTGTAGGTGGCGTTTATCAGAGCTAATGTGATAATTGGAAACTGCCCCCTTCCAAAGTGCGGTCTGCATAGTAAATAAAAGTGAAATTGTTTTCCAGAGAGACTGTCCTTGGTCACGTTCACGTCCTTCGTACTGGCATTTTTTTTTTCACCAGTCTCAGGAACTTCACTAGACAGCAATTCAGCTGTGGGTCACCAGGTGCAATGCAGGCCAGCACTGCTTGTCTCCGAGTGCATATCCCTCATTGGTTGAAGTGGTGTTTTAGTAATTGTTTCCGTTCTTCCAGCAGGTCTTTACATGTACATAGAAGGTGCAGCAGGTCTTCTGGTGCTGAGCCTCATAGGCGGCAGGTAGAACCCACTTTTTCCTTTAGCCAGTGTGGGAGATGCTGTATGCAGGGTAGAAGGCCAAGTCGGTGCTTCGGGAACTTAATTTTCATGGCTTTGGCGTACCCCAGGTCAAAATAGTTCTGAGCAACTAGGGCTGTGAGGGTGTTCAAAGTCATCTATCCATGAACCCTTTTTGAAAGAGAAGCCTTATCCTCAATCCACGAGAGGTACTTGACCGTTTTCCAAACCAGTTTTTTTAATGTGGTGTTGTTTGTAGGAGTGTCCCAGAGCTGGTTTAGCCCTGTGTTGGTCAGGCTGCTTTTGAGATATTTAGAAGCGGGTGAGGCAGCTTGTAGTTGTAACTCTTTCCACAGGTATTGATTGAGAGTTCCTGGTGCGGATTTCCAGGCTTTGTCCCAGGTGATAATGTACGCCCCCTGTCTTGCCAAAGACTGATTCTGTATGCCAAATTCTAGCCTGATTTGTGCTGGTGAGGTATATTTGGGCAGGCCAAGGATAACCCTATACACTGTTGTGACTGTGTTGTCGAGTACCTTTGCATCCCTGCCCCTTTGTGCTTCACTGCCATAGGCAATTGTTGGTAAGAGTTTGGTGCGTACCACTTGTGCCATAGGCAGTATCGACGGGCCGCTTAGTTTGGAATTGAGGTCTTTTAATGAGACTGCCAGGGCAAGGCCTTTGCATTTTATGCTGTTTTTCTGGACAGTAAAATGGCCACCTTTATTTATAATCACGCCTAGATATTTATATTCTGATGTAACTTCAATGTGTGTGCTGCCCCAGAACCAAACTGCTGATTTCCTTCGGTTTTTGCTAATCATCATGGTCCTTGTTTTCTCTAGGTTGATGGTTAGGCCGTTGACTTTGGAATAGTCCTGCTTGGTGTTCAAAAGGTGTTGTAGGCCTACTTTGTGTGGCTGATCAGGACTATGTCGTCAGCGTAGAGGAGGCATGGTAGTGTTAAGCCTCCTAGTCTTGGGGCATGTGAATTGCAGATGTTTAGTGCCGGGACGAGGTCTGCTAGAAACAAGTTGAACAGGGTAGGGGCTAAAACACATCCCTGTTTGAGCCCTTTTTCAGTTGGTATGTGCCTTGACAGGAGTGATCCATCACCCAGCTTTATCTGAACCCATGTGTCTGTGTGCAAACTGACTATCAGGTTCAGCAGGGGCTGTGGAATGCCCCAGCTCCTCAGTTTGGCCCACAAGCTGTTACGATTTACGTGATCAAAGGCGGCCTTATAGATGATAAAGCATAGGTGTAAAGGCATTTTTGTTGATTCCGCCTTGTCGATTAACATTGCCATGGCTAGGATGTTTGTTGTTGTTCCGACGGATTTTGCAAAGTCAGTCTGGTTAGGTGGTATAACTGATTTCTCTGTGGCCCAGGCCTGGACCTCTTCTAGTAGTGTTCCAGCGAGGAATTTTGCCTCGTAGTTCAGGAGTGCCACTAGCCGGTAGTTTTTTGGTAGGGACTTGTCACCTGACTTGAAGATTGGGGAGATTATTGATCCTCTCCAGGAGCGTGGGAGTATGTTCAGTAGCTTTATTTCAGTGAAAAGAGGTTCAAGCGCGTCGGCCCAAAGTTTTGCATCTTGTTTTTAAAGAACCGGTGGAATTCTGTTAGGGCCAGGGGCCCCCTCTCTCCTTCCCTTCCCTATTTGCTGCTTGATAGTACTGATTTTGCTGTTTAACGTTACATCCATTGGTAAGTGTCCCTCTGGTGTTTCAAGGTCTGTGGAGTTACGTGCCGCCCAAGCAGTGTCAGTTGACGCACATCCTGAATTATTTTCGATTATTGGTTCCATATCCACAGATTCGGTGTCTTGATGGAAATGGATCCTGAGGAAATTTACCCAAACTTCTTCTGAGATATTGGAAGAGATTCCCTCATGTGAAGGTCGAATGAAGCGGTTTATTGTTCCCCAGAATCTTGCGCTGTTACTCTGTTTGGTGTCGGCATGTAATTTCACCCAGAGCTCATCCTATGCGGATCTGTTAGCTTCCCATTTTTGTCTCCTCAGCAGCACCTTTTGCTTTCGTAGCAATGCTAGTTGCGTTTTGTCAGGTGGGTTATATCGGAGGTGTCTCAACGTGTGATAAATTGAGTTTTTAATTAGCTTAATTTTCTTTTTGCTAGTTTTTGACATGTGCTTCATACTGCTGTGTCTCTGTGGGATCATTGTTCTGATTGAAGTGGCGTAAGCTGCCATTAAAGTGGTAAAATTCTCCCATTTCCCAATTTCGCTTGATCCAACCCGTGACTCAAAATGAAGTATTGCATTTTCCAGGAGGCTGCCGTCCGCTGCTTGTGCGTACTTAATTCTTCTAAAGTTAATTGTAAGCTCTGCTCCTTGAAGGGTCAGAGACCGATTGAACATAGGCATGTTTGTTCTAAGCATGTTTTCTTCAGGGCGATGGTCGCTATCAGCTTTGTCACCCAGCTGAAATGAAGAGATTTGATGAAATAGAGTTACTGAGATAAAAGTGTAGTCTAGTATTGTGTTTACTGTTGACAAGCAATGAGTGATTGCAGGAGGGTTGTCACCAGCAGATCTGCCGTTGATTGCTCTGAGGTTAAGGTGTTCAAGGTCCTCAAGTAGCCGCTTTCCGGTTTTGGTTGATTGGCCCGGTGGGAGTTTCCCTTGCGGTGGAATGTTCCAGATTGAATTTTATAGGGACACTTTGTCGTCTATTGAGGCACCCATTAGGTTGAGGTTTAGATCCCCTGTGAGAATAAGGTCTGTTGTTGCCTCTTCGCTTATGCATGCCTCCAGAAAGTCGCACAATTCCTTTGCTGCCTTAGTTTTACATTTTGGGTTGACATAAGCATTGATTATCATGATGTTGGTGCCCCTTTTTTCTGGTGTTGCGGACGGGGTAAAAAGGTTTATTGGCATAGTTGCTGAAGACGCTGCGCCGATTGCACGCGCTGTAGATATACTTGTATTGGAGACATAAGTTGCAAGTCCACTCTGAAGGTGACCGTATTTTGCCCCCCTGAGGGCTTGGGTGAAAAAACGCAAATATCCCTGAAGGTGCGGTGGATCTATCAGGCTACGATGTCAAATAACCTTAGGGGGTGACAAAATCTGGGTCTGTCATTTTATTGGCTAGACCGTTTACATTCCATGAGCATAATCGTAGGAGTCCGTTTGCGCTGGTTGTTCGAGGTTGACTGGTGTATTGTCAGTTTTTTTGATTGTTTATTGTCCTTGAGATCCATCTCAGATCTGTTTGCCAGGTTGGTGGCGTTACGAGATCCTGACCGCTACTGCAATTTTCTTGAGAAATCTCTTTGTTCATTCGAAAGTGCCTCACTGCTCCTCTGAGCACTGATGTTGCGGTTCTTTTTAGATTTGCTTGTGCGTCATTTGTATTTTCTGGGATTAGCAGGTCAGGGTATCTGGGCTCGGTGTACGGAGTGATGATTATCCCCCAGCTTCTAAAGGTGCAGCTTTCTAAAAGTATTTTTTGTGCAGTTGATGACGATCCCCATGTTGCCTTGGTATCTTCTCCTTCCAAGGAGTCCTTGCATCTAATGAATTCTATTGAGACCAAGTCCGACTACGTCACCTCTGTCAGAGTTGGTATATGAGACAACAAGCACAGTATGTTCCCTCGATTCATGATGTCATGTGTACCTTTTGATCTATATTCAGGTGTGAACCAGAGAGTGTTGATTTCCCTGCCAGAGATCTCAGGCGGGGAGGTTTTGTGATTTTCTGGGGGCTGGATGATGGACCTAATGCTCCTGGTGAGGCTGAGTGCCTGGGGACCGCCGTGCTTCCCTCGCTATTTTGAGTTTTTGAATTGTGTACAGCTCCAGGTGGTTGTCCTATATTTCCCTGCCGGAGAATTTCCAAGCTATTCCGATTATGCTTTGGGGGTACCTGAACTTCCATCCTCCCTTGAAAGCTTGGTTGTGCAGTGGGGTCAATTTGTGTTTTACATATGCTATTAGGATAGATTTTGCTTGTCATTGTGCCATTTGGCTCCCTGGAGTCTGAGTGTTGGCCATTATCATTTTTCAGACTTACCATGGTTGCCTGCACGCCCTTATCGGCACGGTAATCGATGAGTGTTGTTAATGGATTGCTGGTTTGCGAGTGCGATGGATTTGTTCCAATCAGTGAGCTGTTCGTTGTAGTTCCTGCTGACTCCTCCTCTTCGTTGCTTCGAAGGTTGGTAATGTTGCATTTTTGGATGAAAGAGTTTTGTATCTTCTTTCACAGCCTTCATAAGTGGCTGAGTGGTGTTTACGCCTTGCATTTCTCTGGTGTAGATTTGATTTTGTCCCATTTCGACATCTGTGTTATGTTTATGATTCACTTCCGATGTGGTTGGGCTCTCTTGATTTGTCTTGTTTTGAGCTGATTTTGACCTGAAGAGGCGCAGGAAGCCTTCCTGATTTAAGCCCGGCTTTTGGTTTCGGCCTTTCCATCTTTGTGCGCGTCTTTGCCTTGCATTCATTTTATTGTCCAGTTGGTCTTTCGGGAGAGAGCCGGCAGGTTGGCTTGGTGTTGTTTCAATTTTGCAGCCCTTATTTATTATAATGTTATGTTTTGATATCGTCTCGATAGAAATAATCTCTTCTTTCAGGGTTGTGGTCTGATGTGTTGCCGTGGATTCTTGGATCACAGTAGTGGATTTGTCATCTGGAGGCAGTGTATTCGAGCATTGGGAGGCCCTTTTGAGGTGTGTGCACAAGTTACTCAGCATGGATGGAAGGGAAGCTAGTTTATCAACAACCGAGCCACATCCACAGCTTAATTTGTTAGCTTGTGTGTAGTCCTGTATGTTTTGTAGAAAAGTGGTTACCGGACATAGCTTCCCGTCAATGGCAACCACGAAACCTGCCAGGGTGTTCAGTAAGGTTAGCTGTGTGTCCATTTTATCAGATTGGTATTGGAGGGCCTCCACAAGGAGTTGCACTGTTTTTAACAAGCTTGTTCAGGCACTTCCAGGGTCTGGTTTGTGCGCCTCTCCTGGTGGTCCTCCTGATCCTGTGTCTGTGATTGGAGTGCCCGCTGCTTGGATCTCCCCAACTTCCTGGTGCCCCTGGTGCCCCTCAGCTGTTGATTTTGTTGGAGAGTTGTTCTCATACTTAGCTGGGGAGCCCTGAGTATAGGTTGCCAGGAGACCCTCCCACTCTTCCGTGCCAAGGTATGAGAGTTGTTCAGGATCCTCGGGCTCGAATCTTTGAGACCCCTCTAATTTGCTTAGTAATGATGGTGATGATGATGGTGTTTTATGTTCTATGTCCAAGCCATTCGTTGATGGTGCAGATTTGGGTTTTGTATCTTTAGGGGGATTCTGGTTGGGTTTATGCGGCATGCTGTCTGAGGCCAGAGTGTAGTTAGGCACTGTGGGGTCTGTCCTGGGACGGCTAACGTGGATTTGTCAGCCCCAGTGTCTGGGCTTTCCCTATTGTTATCGCTACCCTGTGGACGGGGTAGTTAAAGCGGCTGGAGGGGTGTGTGGAGGCCCTGGGCTGATGTGGTGCTTGAGAGGAGAGTATTGCCCGCATTTTTTTAAAAGCAAAATTTCATGTGGATCTTTGGCTGAAGGAGAGTCGGACAACGTTTTAGGATTTTGGCTTTTCCCATTCTCGGAGAGGCACTGCTGAGTCGGTTGTGTCAGAGTCTATTTCAATTAAAGAGCAGTCTCACTGTAGGTCTGGCCTTATTTTCGGCTGTGGTTCATCCGCCGAGACTTCTGATGTCTGGGGCTTTCATTTACGCTTGTTTAAGTTGCTTTTGAGAGTTGGACCTCCTAGTATGCGGCCTGATCTCATGGTGTGCTGTGGCGGTCTTATATAGTTGAAGCTTGGTATAACCTTAATTGGTTCTAGACAGCTGTAACTGCCACTGCTTACTTGCTTGATTAAACGCTTGCTTGTGGGGTGATGAACAGAAGAGGCTGCTGTCTGCTGGTGGCTGCTGGGAGGCTGAGGCAGCGATGTGTTTTTTCCAAGATCGGTTGGTGGTAGACGAATGGGAAGCCTTTGTTAATATGCCTGGGGAGGTAATGCTAGGACTGAAGACCGTAGGGGCTTGTGGAGAGCAAAAGAGACTAGTATGGCCCGCTTGTGACACCTGTGAGGGGCTGTGAGGGATGGTGAGCGGCCAGATGCGTCACTATATGCTGTATTATTGTTGTAGGGGGCAGTTGGAAGAGTTGGAGGTTGGAGGTTGGAGAGCTGAGGCGGAGGAAGGCAGGCTCCCTTCCTCCCCCCTCACTGCTGCTGCCTTTGTGGCAGTGGAAGAAAATGTCTCTTGCCGCACTACAGCTTTCTCCCACTTTACCCCCTCAAACCCTTGCTGCTTGATGCCTAGCCTGTGGGTTGGCGGTGGCCCCCCAGACCCCCCGCCGGCGGCGAGCGGGGCCTCCTGGCAGTGCTGCAGGCTGCACCCACACGTAGTTGGGCCGCCTCTGCAGTATTGCCAAGGGAGCGCACTTTGCGGCCACCAACTAACGGAGGCCGCGCTAGCCGTACCACGCTTACCGCACCGTGTCCCTGTGTGCTGCGGTTGCAAGAGGCGGGTCAGCGTCGTGGAGCGGGTGTGCGACACGGGCGATTTAGCGGGACTCCTTGAGGTGGCAGCAGCTCTCCCCTGTCCTTGCGCAACCCCCCCCCTCCTGTCCTCGCGTCCTTGGGCTGCCTCGCTGCCCTGCTCCACTCCACGATCCTCGCCACGCCCACTAGGCTCCGAGCCGGAAACCAGAAACCGGATGAGCAGTAGGTCTGGAGAGGGCACATAATGTTGTGAGAAGCTTGTACCCAGTCACCCATACTTCTGGGTGACTGGCACAGAAACGTATTGATAGTATGATGTCATTTAGAAACAGGCAATATAATACACCATTGGTTCATAAAGTTTCCTACAAGAGTTCTACAGCCATTTTGTGATCAGTCAAAATGTCATTATTGGCTCATGCATGGCCACCTACCGTTCATTTATTGAGGACTACCAATCTTAATCAGTGAGTGGCAGACTCTTCAGAAAAAGATTGTTAGAAAAAATTGTGCAAGTGTGCAGGATAGATTACCAAATAAACGTTCAAGCAAAAACAATCGAAATAGGCAAAGCAGGAAATCAGCAAGCATTCGAAATCCAGGACTGCGAATCAGGAAAGCATGACAAGAAGCATGATGGAATCCTTCCTCCCCCTTTAAAAATTAGTACAGAAGAGTCAAAGAAGAAAAGGCTAAATGCACCAAAAGAACGATAAACTGAGAACAACCAATAAAAACTCCACTGAAGGCATGAGTTCGATAATGTTGCAACTGTGCAAAGGCAACCATTAGAGATGGTCTGCAAATCCTCATTCACAAGGTGAGGTAGCAGCCCAACTCTCCCAATGATCCCAGTGGCAGGAGGATCAGATCTGCTGCCCCATGTGACCAAAGCCAAAATACGTGTACATTCTCCTTTAATTGAGCAGACAGGTTGGGTACTGAAACATAAGATCGCAGCTCAGCCAAAGAGCTAAGAGCGGCCATGTTAGCTCAACTACATATTTCGATGGTCTAAATTTCAAAGCTGAGTTGGTAATGGAGGTGGCATCACATTCAGTCTGTAGTCTGTTTTCTGCCATTGCACCATGACTTATGAATACTTGACTACCATCAATTTGTCATTCTCCATCAGCAAGCAGTAGTCAGGTGCAACTGACCATACAAGGAACAGTAGCATTCCATCACCATGGTGCTAATCAAAGGGAAACATTTATACAGCAGGGAAAGCAGATAGAGGATATAACAAACATATAAATTATAAGCAATATATTACACTCTCTTTCTTTGCTGGCCTCTCAAAGTCCCTTTAAACACATCTTTTTAACATATGCCTTACTTTCTTAGCCAGAGATGTTATTGTTGGGCATTTACTGTAGCACCTAGGAACACTTCTAGTCGCTGTGTGAGCTATACAAATTCTGCAAACATAAAAATGAAAATATCACCAAAAGGGTCAAAGAGTTCCCACTGCAATGGAGACCAGAGACATGCCCTGGGCCCACCAACTGATTTAACAAACCACAGGCAGACAGCATTCGTCAGGGTTTCGTGCAGATCCTGATACACAATCTCTTTCCATACAGTGCGCACTTAGCAAACAAGTAAGCCGTGAATATGTGTGGATTACTTGAGACAAGTGAGGCTATTCAAAACATGCAGAAGACCGGAAACTGACATAATAGACGCTAAATCCATTGAGCACGAGAGGAACGGATACACGAAAAACCTTACTGATAGCAACGCCTGTTTATGCTTAAGATGTGTGTTGCTATGAAAACACACAAAGTGTGCAAAAAATATGAAGAGGGCTAATAGCTATTTAAGCAAAACACTTGAAAAGCTGAAACCTCCTCCACCCCGCATTCCTCACAGTCCTTTAATAAGTACAGCCAACTTGGCCTTGGAATGCTCCACGCCTTGGATAACTGCAATCTTTATTATAGGACACTTCGACTTATTTCATAATGATTTTCTTCCTTCCGACCAGCTGCAGTTGCTCAAGGCAGATTAACCAGAGCCTGACTGGCTCTAGCCCTTGAGCAGCGATGCCGGCTAAAGACATAATTACACAGGACACAGCAGAGATAATGTCAGCCCTGTGCATAGAGATATTCTCGGCTTGGTCTAAATGTCAAGCCTTTGTGGCATGCCTCCCCAAGCATTCAGCTGCGCCGTCACAGAGAAGAGGGCAGCCATTTGCCTTTGCCCCGCCCACTCAAGTGAACTATATCACTCAGTTGTCTATGACAGGCATGCCGTCTGAATGAAATCATAAAAGCGAATTCCACAGCATGAGAAAGGATGCACTTTTAAACTGTGCCCTCCTGGAAGCAGTGTTTGTGCTTTGGTGCTTTGGTGTTTGTTCTTTGTGCTGTGACTGTTCTTAGGAGTCACGAGAACCTCAAGAAAGTTCAGTTCCTTTTCTATCTGTACATTACTTAATTATTGCCTGTGGATTTATATCGGGGGCACCAGCGCTTACTTTTGAAGACCAAGACCAGGACTCATTATTGATTATCAGAGTTTGACACCAAGCAAGAGAGGGAAGGGCACAAAAGGAATTAGAAAGAAGACAAGAAAATAATGGCACCTTTTACCACCGTATTATGAAAGTAGATTTTTAGAGGTGGTAACCCGTGACAAGAATGTTTGTGCATGTTTGTTATGTGCCATTGTGATGTGCTCTGTTGTTTTTTGTGCTGTTTTGCTTTGGCTACATCAATGCAACGTGATGTTGTGTTGTACCGTGGTTGCTGTGTTGTGTTCATGTTTTGACTGTTTTGTTCTGTTGTTTCCTATTGTTTTTTTTTTTAATTGTGTTGTTTTGTTGCCTTCTGTTTGCTATTATTTTATATTCTGTTGTTTACTTTAGAGATGTCAATAAATGCTGCTAGATTTCTAGCCAAATGCAGAAGGTGCCTTGAAAGTTCCTGTGCTAACTTCGTAAAAGAGCCCTGCTCCAGCTCTTCAACTATTTAAGACGCCGCTCAGTCCAAAACTGTGGCAGAGATGTGTCCTAAATTAGCACTTTCAGTGCTCACTAGGGCCCAGATTCTCGAAGCTGTCATGGAACGCAGCGCAGCACCCAAAGATGCTGCACTGCGTGACAGGGAGGGAGCAGGAGGGTGCCATATTCACATAGAGATGGCTCTCGCCTCCCCTCTCCCTAGCGCCGGCAATGATTTCAGCTGCCATTGCCACAGACACACCTTAGCGCTATAGCGCTAGTGTTTGTGCGTGAGTCTAGCATATGTTTTGTACAGGAAGAGTATCCTTCCTATACAAAATACTATGCTTAGACAAGTGAAAAAGCTTTTCCTACTTTGTATGTGTGCTGCACAGTGCAGCACGCATGCAAAGTCGGAAAAGCACAGTGAAATGAAAACATTTCTTAGTTTTATGCCTGCTCTTCAGCGACGTTACTTTATGGCGCTAAACCCTTTCTACTGATGTTTGAGAATAGGATTTAGCATAAAAAATCATGGGTGGTAGCATGGATACGCCCATGTACCACCCATGTAACGCCCCCCTGACGCAAAGTAATGCAAAGCAGCGTTTTGCGCTGCTTTGCATTACTTTTCCATCCAAACAATCGCACATACCAATTTGCGTTGGTTTGTGAATCCCAAAAAAGGTTTAGCAATGGTTTAGTGTTACAAAAGTAACGATAACCCGAAGCTACACCGTTGAGAATCTAGGCCTACATGTGATACGTTCAGGAAGCGTAGGGTGGTGGATGGAAGTTGCATGATGTGGCATCAGGACTAGACAGCTTTGGTATTTGGTAGCCCTAGCATTCAGCAGCGTGTTCCAGCAGCATGCTCATTAGAAAAACTTTGGGCTCCTGGCCTGCACTTACATTTTTTAATTTACACATTAAGTACTGCTTGTGTGGCATACAAACACCTGGTGCACTTTTTTTGTTGAACTGAAATAAGGGTATTTTTTGCACCTTCACCTGGAAATGGGGCCACAATTGCTGTCTGCAACAGTCCTTAAGGACCTGCTTACAACCTTTCTTCGATGCTCACACAGTATTGCTTTTTCCTTGGATTGGCGCTCTACAAATCTGATGGTATTACATCTGCAATGTATTGTATACACTTTATTTTCATTTATCCACTGTAGCTAATCAAAATTAGAGGTTTGTGAAATCGCATAATCTTTATTAAAAATACACAAACTCTTGGCGAAATAATGGAAAAAGTATGTGTACATTTTATGAAAATACCCTTCGGGTATCTTGAGTGAAAAATAAACATGAGGGAAAACAGAGAAACTGCTCAGAAATTTTACAGGGCATTTTTTTTCTATGTACATTTTCTATAAAATTCAAATTCTGTAGTAAAAGTTGAGTATGTTGCAAACTCTAACTATTCCATTTTGCCTGTGTAAGTCATTTTTTCTGCCTGAGCCTTTGTCCTGAGGCCTCGGGACAATGAATGATACCCAACTAATGAACACATCAGTAGAACTTTATGCAGTGGCACCAGTATGACCCTGGCAGGATACCAACAGATGCATTAACTCTTTTGTGTGACATCCCTCATCCATGTACACCACAAATAAAGCGAAGGCTTTCTGAAGGAGCCCGGATCCTGTACTTAACCAAACTCCGCATGTTACCCATACCATACCCCTTCATATTAGAATAATACTTCCAGACCTCGAACAGTAAGAAAACCACAACCCCAGCATATTGTCGCTATCAAACCAATGAAGGAGCAAAGCCTCAAAAATGAGAAGGAATCTGTGTGTAGGTTTGAAGACTCTACCCAGGTGACTGAACGCAGGGAACTTTGGTGTAGAGAAAGGTACAGTTGTGTATGGACAAGGCTGGGACCAAGTTATCCACTCTTGTGGAATAACGCCTTCTGAACCACCATACTTTTTTCGTCACACTACAGTTATATCCGTAATAAAATACTGAACCCTACAACGTGTCAATGAAGAGAGGAAGCATAGCTTGTTGCCCCGTAATTGCAGGCACTCCATCAATCAAGACAGTTCCCATGCTACACATGAATATGCACATTGAGAAGTAGTCCCTTCTGAGGTACAATGGCTACTCCCTCAAAGAATCACTTTCGAGGAGTTGTCATGACTTCCACAGAAAAAGCCATGATCTGACAAGGAAACTAATGCCAAATTGTTTCTGCCACAGCTTTGGGTATTGAATTGTCTGCAAATCAGACATAAAGCAAGGTGATATAACATTCTCATCCATCTGTGGTTATAGCACCACATGGTTGGTATGACAGAGAATCCACACGTTTTTTTAGTGTCAGGCTAGTACAAAACTTAAAATTCATGTCCTTCAATTGAAGTATCCATTTTTTAAGTTTGAATCTTCTCTATAGTGTGCAAAGCCATTGAAAACAGGGATCAGGTGGTTGTGTTTCATAACCCCTGGCAGGAGTACTGATAAAGATACAAATGAAAACACATGCATCCCCACTACATTATAATAGATTAAAGTCCTATCAGAGAATGTCTTTCTTCCAAAGGGGTGATGGCTCTGCTGGTGAACACAATGGGAAAATGCTTCCTTCCTCTTGAACTGTGAGACTACACAGTTCATGCAGGCTAGCTTCTTCTTACTCCATATCGATTTTAGTGAGATTGAATAACATGAACAAAGTCAAAAGTCAGAGCAACCTTGACTTCCTTAAAATAGCCTCTGTTCTTCTACTCCTCACACCAGTTAGAATTTGATTTTAAGAAGTGGCTGTGTCAGTGATGCTAAGTGTGGGATGAAATATGCACATCATGTGCCGTTTCCAGAAACCTGAAGACCTCTAGGGGTATGCAGTTGAGGCTGCCTTGTTGATGTCTTACAACCTGTATTTATTGTTTTTTGTTGGATTTTGTTTTCGCTATGGATACCAGAATCATAAAATAATATAATTACAACCTCTAGTATTTGTCGGAAGCTATACGCTATTGGCTACGGCCAAAGGCCACTGCAAACAACAAAAATTAAATAGCAGTGTCTTTGGTGGACATAGGTCCAAACATTGATTTCTTGAACTCATTTAGTGAGCCATGGATTCAGAGGAAGGGCTGGTGGTCTGTTACCCCCCTTGCCATTGAGTCAGCTTTTTATAGGTCTTCAAGCATGCAAAACATTATGTCAGGCATACAAAACATTAAAAACCCTTCCCAAAGGAGAGCCTCTCAGAAAAAGGATGCAAATCAAGTACCCAAAGAAATGTCACAGTGGGGAAGTATCCCTCTAAATCTCATCTATTTAAATTATCTATGAGGTGCCATGTGCCAATCTGCATGCCTGCAGTTCCTGACAAATACAATCAGCAATACCCCTAACCAGGCCTATTGTAAAAATATGAAACCTTCATAATCTACACTGTTAAACCTACAGACTTTGTCAATGTAATCACAGTCAATAAAAAAGGCTACTGCCTTTGACAATACATTTACAGTTGTCAAACCAGACTTACAGGTTTTAACACAATTGATCCATTAACCAAAACCCTGTGCCTTCAGAGGCCAAAAACAACTTTCAGGTAGATTTAAAGCATTTAAACACGAACAGCTAGACCTCCAGGTGAGAAACTAACAAAACAGGGCTGGTTAATACTTTTGTTGACACTGGTTGCCTAGCAACCTCCTTGACCCCACAGATAAAGAGAGTCAGACACTTCCATGGGTGCACAACTTGTGATGTCTAGAATATCATGGGACAGAATATCACAGGTAAGAATGTTGTCTTTTAAGTGTTTTAATATAATTTATTAAATAATATAGTGGTATATAATATTATTTTTTATTTTGTTTTATTACTTTTTGTGTTATGTTATTATTATTCTTTTAATGTTAATTATGTGTATTTTTACCATAGTTTATTTTATTATTGCTTTGGTAATATAATTAAAGAATGTTTTTGTCATCTATTTGCATTTATTTATTGGCAGGCAGTTTGGCTTGATGGGAGTAGAATACAGAGCTTGTTATTATATATTTTATAATTGCTTATAGATAGTTGACTTATTTCATAAATTATATTTTGTTAATTTGATAATTGCCTAAGTAAATTGTTTTATTTATAAAATATTTAAAAGATAATTTTCAAAATAGCAATTCATTGTTTTAATTAACTGCTTATTGTTGCTAAAATTATTGATGATGTCAATTATTTAGCTGCTTTAAATAATTTATACATACAATATTTGTATTGTATTGTGTTTTAGTGTTTTTATATAATAAGTCATTTTATATTATTATTTTGTTTTACAATATATTGGGTTCTATTCATTATTTTTCTAGCATTTGTATTTGTTTATGTAGGTGTTGGGTTTTAAGGGTAGTAGTGTGGGAAGTGCTTCAAATAGATTTAATTAATATTTATATTTGGTTTTTAATATTACTTTATTTATATAAATATTAAATATTGTTTAATATATATTTGTTGCCTTATACTTTATGTTTTTTCAATATTTGTTGGAATTATTTTATGTTCATTTATCTATAGTTCTTTTTTTATTTGGGAGTGGGAATAGTGAATCTAATCCTTCCAAATTAAATCAGTCAATCTATCAATCAATCAGGGGTTTATATAGCGCGGCTACTCACCTGTGAGGGTCTCAGGGTGCTGGGGGGGGGCTGCTGATCCGTCTAGGCGCAGGGGTTCAGTCGAAGAGCCAGGTCTTGAGATCCTTCCTGAATTGGGTCAACGACGGGGATTGCCTGAGGTGGAGAGGCAAGGTGTTCCAGGTCTTGGCGGCAAGGTGGGAGAAGGATCTTCCTCCAGTTTTGGTCTTGTGGATCCGTGGGACGGTGGCCAGGACCAGTTGGGCGGAGCGAAGGTGTCTGGCGGGTACGTGGAATGAGAGGCGGTGGTTCAGATATGCAGGTCCTGCGTCATGGCGAGCTTTGTAGGCATGTGTGAGGAGCTTGAAGGTGATTCTTTTGTTGACTGGAAGCCAGTGGAGTTCACGAAGCTGTTCAGTGATGTGGCTGCAGCGGGGGATGCTGAGGACCAGTCTGGCAGTGGCGTTTTGAACGTTCTGTAGTTTCCTGATGAGTTTCTGGGTGGCTCCGGCGTAGAGTGTGTTGCCGTAGTCGAGTCTGTTGGTGATGAGTGCGTGGGTGACATTCTTTCTGGATTCTATGGGGATCCATCTGAACATCTTTTGAAGCAGGCGGAGCCTGTGGAAGCAAGATGAGGATACGGCGTTGATCTGGCAGTTCATCAATGTAAGGAACAGCAGAGAAAGTCCAACACTTTCTCTGCTCTTCCTTACATTGCAGTGGGAATAGAGAATCCGACCTCTCTAACACGTTCCATAATGTTCATTTAGTTGGAAAAGGAATTTGAAATTTGACCTCTTCAAAGTCCAACCCATTCCCTACTGTTGCTCAGGTTGGGGTGCAAATAATAAATCCGACCCCTCCAAAGTTCAACACTTTCTTTACTGTTGCTCAGTCTGGAGAGGGAAAAGTGAATCTGAACCCTCCAAAGTTTAATTATTTTCTTATTTAAATTTTTCTATATTTGTTTTATGTTTTCAACATATATTGTGATTTTCAAAGTATTTTTTTATTGCATTATTTTATTATATATTTTATTTTATATTTTTATTTGTTGAAATAATATTCTATTTATTCAATATTTTTAATTTTAAAATTGTCCCATTTTTTGATTTGTCATAATTTCCAATATAGTATTTATTTACTTATTCTGAATCAATATTTGTATTTTCTAATTTTATTCATGTTTATTTCTTAATGTAGTTACATATTAAGTTTATAATCTTTTCCATATACTTTAACATGTATATTTAATGTTTTAAGCATATGATTTCTTTATATATTTTCGATAATCTATATGTTTCTAAATTTCATATTTTTTAAAGATAATATATTATTACTTCAATGCCAAATATTTTACATTCAATATACTTACCTTTCCAATGATATTATTTTGGTTCACTATATTTTTTAAATCAATATTTTTGTAGTCTACATGTAAAGTATGTAAAGTCAATATATGTGTTCTAAATATTTTTATGGCCATATTTAGTATTGCAATATTGTTTTCGACGATATTATGCATGAGCATCCTTTCATGGCCTCCACAGAAGATAAGACCTGCAGACTGGTCTGAAGCAAGCCCACTATTGCTCATGGGCACCTGAGTTCTCCTTCCTGAGAGAGTGTAACAATGTCTCCCTCACCTGTGAGTAATCTGGGGCATACCACTAGCTCTTTGAGGTGGTCCTGATTGTTCCCAGTGGGTGGCCCAGTCTCTCAAGGGTACCCTCAAAAGTTTTAGGGGCCCTCTGCCATCTGATGTGGGCTGTTCCTCTTGTGGCTGCTCTGGGCTCTGATGATATGTGCCGCTCACTCTTTTCCGGCCTTCCTGGTGAATTAAAATCCTGCGCTGTTGCTGCATTTTGAATTGTGTATTAGTTTGCCTCCACCCATCCTGCTCCTTTTTTTTAGAAAACCACGGAACATGGTTAAGATT
This sequence comes from Calotriton arnoldi, assembly GCA_963921515.1. NCBI lineage: Eukaryota > Metazoa > Chordata > Amphibia > Caudata > Salamandridae > Calotriton > Calotriton arnoldi. Next base: position 468,327 of record CAWUFW010009552.1, read on the forward strand.
TTTCAAAGAGGTCCTTATCTCCTTCTCAGCTGATCGTGTTCAGCTATGTCCCTTGCTGTCTGGCCCTAGACAAAGCCTTAAAGTGCAGCAACTTCTAAAGTCAATGTCATGGGCCTTGTTGTTGAATTTTAACGGGGTTTCTGCACTCTGCTTTTGGTGGCTTGTTCCAGCCACAAGAACCACCCTCCAGGCCCCAGACCTGGTTGATCCCAAGACTTTGCCCTTCCTGTACATCCGTGGTCTCCTTTTATAGACAGAATCTTTAAATAGAATGCACTTCCAGCACTTGTTTCCACAGTGAGTCAGTCTCTTCCCTCAAAGCAAATGTTGTTTTCCTAAAATGGTTAGCGCCTGAGAGGATCTAGGTGTACTATAGGATATGGTTGTGGGTCCTTATTGTGAAGTACACTCACAGATACTGTTTTGGGTCCAGTCAGTATCATTTAATAACCTTAGCTCAACCCTGGGTAGCTGTGGCTGTGAGCAGTAAGGCTTGGCAAAAGAATTGAATGTTAAGCATTTAAACAGCACCAAACAATGGAATAAGAAAGTCACACAACAAGAAAGAGACATGACAACAATTTATACAACCAGAACATATTTTTATGAATTTTTAGAGTCCTTTACCATCAAAATCCATTGGAGGGTTCCAGAGATACAGCTTTTAAAAGAAACAAATATTTTAAAGCAACCGCAAATAAGCATTGGTCAGCAAAAACGTTGCAAACTTTTGATAAGTTTGAAACAGTTAGTTTGTCGACTCTGAGACAGGTTGGGCAATCAATTCTGACAGGGCCGAGGTCTAAGTATCTAGTATGGATACTTTGGACAGTTACTTGGCCACCTGAGCGTTTTTGAAGCACGTCCTCAATTTTATAGGATGACCTTCATAGGCTTCAATAGAGTGATCCTGTTGTTGAGAGATACAGGCAAAGGATACTCAAAGGGATACTCTTGATGTAGTGCGGTCGACGGGGTGAAGTGCGGTGATTCCTCAGTTCGTGGGCAGTTTGAGGTGACTTTGACCATGGAACTTGGGGTCCCACAGCGTCCTCTTTGTAACCGTAGAAGGCCAACTGCGGCTGGGCACTCGTTCTTGCTACGCAGCGGTCGCAGTGAATTTCCTTGGTGGGGGATAATGTCCCTTGGGTGTGACGAATCCTGTCACAGATAGCACTCCCGGGTCCAGCAGACACGGGTGCAAGTTTTGGCTATCTCGGATTTGTCTCTTGGTGAGTCCGGCAGCTGGCAGTGGTACGGCAACTGCGGTGGCTACCACTTTGCTGACTTGGGCACTTTCAGCTCTTGTGTCCCAGGAGCTGGTACCAGGGGATCAGCGGACTGATCCTTGGAGTCACTGCAGTTGGTGAAGACGAAAAATCAACTTTTCCCAAGGTCAGGAGCCGCGGGCACAGTCCCAATCTTGCTAGTCCAAAAGTGCAGCAGGTGCAGACCTCTCAACAGTGCAGTCTCTCTTTGTGCGAACTAAAGGCAGCAGGGTAGTCTTTCTTCAGTCCTTTCTTCTTCTCCAGAGTGAACTGAGGGGCAGGGTGCCAGGGGTGCCCTACGTATTCCAGGAAAGTCCCATGAAGGGACCACAGGGTCATTAGTCAATGGGCTATTAGGTCCCCTCCTTTCTAGTGACAAAGGTCCTGTGATGGGTGACATCTGGCTATCCCAGAGTGCCCCATTCTTGCCCTTCCAAGAAGGCATAACCCTTCCTTAGTCATCGGGAATAGTGGGCTACACGTCCATGGGAAAATCGTTTTGGGCACAGGTTTCCCTCCCTTAGCTATGTCTCCTAATTGTCTGCAGGAACAAAACGCATCCTGCTCAGGGATGTTGTCACAAGCAGCCCTTCAAAGGCAGCTTCACCTTTGAAGCCTGCCCTTTGGGCTCACACCCTGAGTGGCCATCTTAGGAGAGGAGGTGACACCTCGCGCTGCGGCAACTGCCTTTGTTCCTGGGCTTCGGAGTCATTCACACGTCTCCTCAGGCAGTCAGAAACCCGTCTATGGGCCCGAAGCCGATCTCGTTAGGAAAGCATACCGAACGACTCGGGTCCAGAATGCTTTCCGTACAACTCGGATCGGGAAAGTCCGGCTGAATGAGTACGATGCATTTGAATGTATCCAGATACGATTCGGTCGATCTCCCATTGACTTCAATAGTAGGCTCGCATTGACAAATGGGGTGATTGGGGATAATTGTGCACCCTGTGTCGGGCATCCCTTGGTGCCTGCCACACTGTGCATGGTTGGGAAGAGGGGACACATGGGTACCCCCACGGGCCTGATTTGAAGGGCCCTGGGTGAAGGGGCGCTAGCTACAGGCCCCCAAAGACCGATCCCGGCAGCCGTTTCATTCCGGGCAAACCGTTTCGGAAAGGCTGTCTGAATCGCTTATCGTACTTGCTCGCTCGGAAAACCTAGTCCATAGAGTTGTGCGAATCGGTTCCGGAAGGCTATATCTCTCCGAATGCCTTCCGGAACCGATTTGGTCAGCGCTAAGGGTTTCCAGGCATCGTACTTGGGGAGGCTTACATATATCCTTAAGGGAAGCAGCCAATCAGACGAAAGAACTCTTCAAAATAGTCAAGGAATTCTCCAACCCAGCAACCACAGAGAACCCCATCCACCCCTCCCAGGAGCTTTGCGACTCCCTCTCGGACTACCTCCACAGCAAGGTCACCACCATCTACAACAATTTCGACCCCCAACCCCCTGCCCTAATATAATAATAATTCGTATTTGTAAAGTGCGAACATATTACACCTCAAGGGTTTCAAGGCACTGGGGACTGTTGGGGAGATTAAGTGAGCTATTGCCCAGAGTCACATGATGCTGAGCTGAGCTGCCGCAGGCCCCGGGGGCTGAACTGCGAGCCCCGTGCTCTGGAGTCAGCCGCTCTGGCTGTTGTGCCACAGCTCTCCCTCACCCTCAACCTCAATAGCCTCAACCAACCAGCACATACCAGCCAAACGATCACCACCTGGTCTCCGTTCACCACGCAGACCACCACAGCCATCACGTCTTCCATCCACTCCAGTGCACCCACCAACCCCTGCCCCCACCATCTCTTCAACCTCGGAACCAACACAATCAGCATGGAACTCACCAGCATCATCAATACTTCCATCTCCACAGCAGTTTTCCCTGACAGTTGAAAACATGCAGAGGTTAAACCCCTCCTAAAGAAACCCGCCGCCAAGCCCAGCGAATTCAAAAATTATCGACCGATCTCCCTGCTCCCTTACCCGACCTAGGTACTTGAGAAGGCCATCAACCAACAGCTCACCGAACACCTGAAACAAAACCACCTACTTTGACGCCTACCAATCAGGGTTCTGTGCCAAACACAGCACTGAGACCATGCTGATCGCTGCTACAGATGACATCAGAACCCTCCTCAAACGCGTAGAGTCAGTGACCCTGATCCTCCTCGACCTCCTTGCTGCGTTTTACACTGTTTCTTGCCACACCCTCATCAACAGTCCTTTCAACATAAGCATAAAACAAAAAGCTCTCAAGTGGATTGCCTCCTTCCTTACAGGATGCACTCAGAGCATCCGGTTGCCACCCATCACCTCTGAACCAAAAGACATAATCTGCGGCGTACCCCAAGGATCATCCCTCAGCCCTACTTGCTCAACACCTACATGACCCCCCTCACAGACATCTTCAGACCCCATGGCATCAGCATTATTTCTTACGCAGACGATACTCAACTTATCCTCTCTCTCATTGAAGACTCCTCCACTGCCAGAACCAACTTCTGTAAAGCCATGACCAACATAGCCAATTGGATGAGAGACAACTGTCTTAAACTCAACTCCGACAAGACAGAAGTACTCATTTTCGGGAAGAACTCATCTGTATGGGACCACAGCTGGTGGCCAGCAGAACTTGGACCAACGCCCATGCCAACAGATCATGCACGCACCTCGGCATCATCCTCGACAGCGAACTGACAAAGAAATGACAAGTCAATGCACTCACCTCCTCCTGCTTCCACACCCTTCGCACGGTCTGTAAAATCTTCAGATGGATCCCAGTCAGCACCAGAAAGACCGTCACTCAGGCCCTCGTCACCAGCCGCCTCGATTACTGCAACGCGCTCTATGCCGGCATCTCCACCCAGCTCCTCAGAAGACTCCAGACCATACAGAATGCTGCAGCCAGACTCATCCTGGACCTCCTCATACGGACCCACATCACCCCCCACCTCAAAAACCTCCACAGGCTCCCCACCCAGAAGAGATGCCAGTTCAAGATTCTCATGCACACCCACTAAGCTCTACACAATCAAGGACCTGACTACATCAACCATCAACAGAACTTCCATCTACCTACATGACACCTTCGCTCCTTCTCACTAGCCTGGGTGCACCCCTGCATCTGTTGCAGCTGCAGCGGAGGCTGCTCCTCCATCGTATATCGTCGCCTGGAAGGACCTGCCTTTCCATCTTCGAACAGAATCCTCCCTGGCGGACTTCAGATAGCAACTCAAGACCTGGCTTTTCGACTGAGACGTCAGACCCAGAACTCCCAGATACTCCTAGCGGTAACAGTGTTCGCTTTACAAATGCTGATTGATTGATTGATTGAAGTGGTGATTTTACCTTTGGGTGTACTGGCAAAGTTGAACCAGCAGTGTCACACACTACCCTGTCAGTTTGCAGTTGCAGGCTGGGGTCCATTTTGTCTGTTTCACATGCAGGGTAGCACAAACAGTGCTGCAGCCCTGAGTCAACAATCTGCTTTGGCTGCCCTTGGTACTCTGGGCACCAAATTCTAGGGACTTCTAAGTAAGTCAGTCTTTGCCAATCGGTTGTGTCCAATCAAACACACCTTTTGCAATGGGTCAGAAAACGGGCACTGAGGTCTGGACAGCAGGCCTCAGGGCACTCTCACAGTCGAAAAACCAGCAGCTAATAGTAGAAAGGAGACAAAAAGTGGGGGGAACCCCTTCACAGAAGAACCCTGTACAGCCTGTTTCCTTGCATGACCCCCCAACTAATACATTTGGGAGACCTCAACCCTAATCTTGGTGAGTCTCCCTGGCCATTCAGCAAGGTAGGATGTAGGAAACTGGCTGTACTATGGTATGGCCTACTCTGCTTTACATCCTTCTGTCAAGGTCATTCCCAATGGGGAACTGAACTACCTCAACCTTGACAGGACCCATCCTAAAATGGACTACAGCTAACTTTCTGTCTCTCTCATACTGATCCTTTACCTTGGGCAAGGAGATACCTAGCTCCTATAAACCCACCTTAGCTAGGGCAACACCTAGCTCACCCACAAAGATTACCCAGTACTGGAGTAACCGCACCATAACCAATAGGGTCAGGGGGCCTTCTTAGCTTCCTGTCATGGGGTCTGACCACCATTTAAGGACAGTACTGGCATAAAGGCAAACACCCAGCAAAGGCTACTGACAGCTGTCAGTGCCCATAACCACACCATTATCTCTCCACTGACAAGTGGATGTGCTCCCTTAGAGTACACTGTGGGTTAGAGGAGCCCTTCTGCTTTTTCAGAGTGGGGGGCTTCCACTTCCTGTGGCAGACACCCTCCTTCCGTTCCTCTTTCTGTCAGATCAGGGATAGCACCCTGTTGCTGAACAGTTGCCTGACATTTCGGGACTTCCTGGGGAGCAGGTTAGGCCTTGCTAGTGCCAATTTCAGGGTTCCGCATTACTGGAGTAAAATTCCCTTGCCTCACTGAGTCTCTTTCTCAGAGTTGCCTCCATGTCCTACCTTTCTTTTTATTGCCTTTTCTCTGGGGCATACGTCTCCTAACCTTAGGGGTAGGACCTCCAGACTAATGGGGTGAGGCAGTGCCCTGGGCATCTACATCCTTTGGGCTCAGACCAAACTCTGGTAGGTCATTGCCAAGGAGGCAATCTAGGGGAAGATCTGGACTGACCACTACCTTGTGATATCTAAGGGAACCACCTATCTCTAGAGTTACTAAGGTCTGTTAGTGGCATTCCCTGGAATAGCCATTACTGTCCTTACCTCTCCTGGAAAATATTGATCTAGGCATACTAACCTGTCCACCACTATGGTGTGACTGGCACCTGTGTTTCTCAGGGCAGTGATTGGGATCCCATTCACTTTGAGGTGGTGGAAGTGTTTACCATCATCCTCTGGAATCACCAGCTCACCACCTGGGCCCTTTCCCAGTTAAAAGCAACTATAATATCCTCCTCAGGGGAGTCCTACTCGAAGGCTAAACTAGCTAAACTAGTGAGTACATTTCTCTTGGGACAAGCTTTGTCCCCAATGTAGTGCCCTGTTTGCTGACAGTCAAAACAAGGCCTACTGTCTAACAGCTTTTTAAACCCTAGGTCCCCACTACTCTGCTTGCTAGAGGTGGGATGGGTTTTGATTTCCTCTCTTTTAGGGTTCTGGGTCTCTGAGGGAATCTCTTTGGTGGATTTTCCAATTCTCTTCTTTCCGTTCTGTGGGCCTAACCCCCTTTTTTGGGATCACCCCCCTGGGTTTTCGTGGGAACTCTAGTTATAACCCACTTATCAGCCCTCTTGCCCAATTCTCTAGGACTAGAAAGCTTGGAATCTACCAGATGCTGGCCTAACTTCTCTGAGGTACAATTTCTAAAGGATGAGCTCCTTAACCACTAAATTGTAAAGCCCCTCATAGTTTTCAAACTTGTTACCCGGAATCCAGTCTTTCAATGACTTCACAGAGGCATATACAAAGTTCACCAATGTCTGTGGTAACCCCTTTGATGTGTTCCTAAACTTTTGTTTATACTCTTCAAGACCAAATAGCTCAATGAGTGCCTCTCTCGTGTGGGTATAAGACTTTGCCACCTCATCCTCTAATGTCAGCAATCAATCTCTCCCTAATATTGGTAGTCATTCCTACAATAGGGCCCACCAATGTTATGCACTCACCCTTCTCATCGTAAGAGCACTCTCATAGGATGCTAGCCACTTGTCTATGCCATCCCCCTCAGTGCATTTGGGAACAATACCTTTGGGCAGCCTGGTATTATAGGAACCTCCTGTGATTACCTCTGGTTCTTTGTTGCTGCCACCATTTTCTTAGTGAGTTAACCCGAGCTTGGCCCCCTTCTCGGTTAGGGACAGTTTTCTTGCTTAGAGTGCCAACTTTTTCTCCTCAAACTCTAGGAGGGCAAGCTAGTCATCCAGTTCCTTGAATCTCCCCATGGAAACTAAGTTCTTTCACTCCCAGATAAAGATCCATTTCTTGATCTGATCCTGGGGACTACACTCTGGTGGCCCCCATCACTTTTAACAGGAATAAAGCCATTGTCCCCTTCATTACCACTATCAGTAGTGACTTCTCCTTCCAACTGGGCCTGGGCCCTCTGGCCTCTTCCCATTCTCTGAGGGCTCGTTCCAATTCCTCTTTTTGGCAGCCATGCCTAATCCAATGTTCCTTCTCTTGCACATCCCTCTCAAATCACTGATTTTCAGTGTGGGCAGGTTAACCAAGTCAATTGCCATGTTATCAATCTTAAAGCCTTTGCAAAATCTTTTTGCCACTTTGTGAAAAACTGGTTGTCAACTTCTTTGGCTCTTAAAAGGATAGTGCCTAATGCAAAAAGAACTTTGGCAAAACTTTTGAAACTGTTAACTCGACTCTACTAGAGTATGTCCTTTCTGTGGTTACCAACTTATTAATTATCTGGTACAGCTAAACACAAGTTCTGGATCCCACAGTTGCCACCAATGTTAGTATCTGTGAGTGTACTCCATGATAAGGCCCCACTGCCATATCATATAGTACACCCAGATCTTCACATGTCCCAAGTTTCTTGCATAGCTTCATATTCACCAGGCAGCTGGGCTGATGTCTCCATAAAGGAGTCTGTTGTCTGAGGAATGTAAACAAGCAATGCTCTTCTCTCCAGCAGGCAGTTACATCTTCTCAAGGCAGTCTGCGTCTCCACCTAATAAGGAAGTCAGGAGTCAAAGATCATTGCTCTGGAGCTGTAATAATTCCCATCAACAAAGTGATAGGTCCTGGAATTGGTGGATATAAATCCTGGCACCCTGAATTGGATTTTGCCCCAGTATTTATTCTACTTTTGCAGGTGTATATGTGGATTATAGAGAATCATCTCCTTAGATGACAGGGGAATCCGCTACAAAGCCACAAAAGAGAGAAAGAGACCTTCCCACTCAGTTACCACATACAAGTGTCTGGAGTAAAGTCTCTGGACGAGCAATGAAGTAAGAAAGAGACATGAACTGTTTCTACTCTTCAAAGGGGCCTCTGCCTGCCTTCTAACGATGACCCGATCCTGGTCCACTTCAAAAAACTTCAGGGATGTTCCTACAATCGTCATCAAAATACTTTACTTGGGCTATCCACCCATAAAAGTACACAAACTAACACAGTTCATATAGATATAAATATAAATACACAGTTAAAAAAGTAAAAGCTCATCTTAAAACACATCAATAAATGTTTTGTGAGACCTTCATAACAGTTGATGTCGAATATGGTAATAACTTGATCTAATTACTCCCCTGTAATACATTGTAGTTAGTCTTATTAAAACAAAGCATTAGTTTAAGAAAAAAATGAAAGTGCAAATGCACAAGGGATCACATATTTCTTCATACCTTGGGGCGCCATAAAAGTGTAGACTTACATTTATCATTCCATGGCCTTACTTCTGATAGACCAACTCCAGTGTATGTATTTTGATATCGCACAGACAACTGACTGCAGAGATTCTGTGCAGAGGAGCCATATGGCAGTCTCAATCTTTCTACACCCTAATTGTCTGCATATCGGTATAATCCATGTTTTCCTAGGGCGAATATAACCCGGGCAAAAAAAGATAAAGTGCACTAGTGATTCGTCGACTTGTTGGCAAATTGGGCATATATTGCTTATTACTGTTAGGTGGCTCAATCTTTCCAGTACAGACATTAAAGGTAAAGTGCCATAGTGGAATTTAAAAAAGGGTATTTGCTGGTGGCGGATTATTGAGATCCAAAAAAGGCTCCCATAGGATGTTGGGTTTTACATCTAGGAAAAGTAAAGTGATGTTCCTACAATATACAATCTACTTCCCAGTCTAGTGGGATCTCTTCATCCTTCATTTCAAAATGGAGGTCTGCCCCATAAAGTAAAGAGCAACATCCACACTCACCACACATCCTAATCCACATGCAACTTTCACAATTCACACGCACACACTTTCTTTCTATATGGCCCCTGCAGCCTCCAGTCCCCTAACCTAGCTGTCCATGGCAACTGGGCTAATATCACAGGTTGGGTGCTATAATTTAAAGTTCATGGTCTAATGTTAACATAGCTTAAAGTTGGTGAGGCTCCATTAGGAAGGCTACTACTACATTAGAGGTCCATTTGCCTCATTCGCAGGCTTAAAGCGCACTCTCAACCAACAAGAGTCACTCAACTTTCTAATATCTGGAAACGTATTATGCTTACGGGAAACATCCGCTCCAGGGCTGATTCATTTAGCAGGGTACCGAGAGATAAAAGCAGACCCTCCGGAGGCTTGTCTATTTACATTTCGACAGATTTAAAGGCTGCAACAACTGTACTCAGCACAAAGTATTTGATGCTTCAAGCAGTCACAATTGGTGAATGTTGTCTACATTGCTGCTTGTGCCCTCTCCCGCTGATTAATATTTATCTAAATTTGAATAGGTCTACCAAGACATTAAAAGCAGTAGACTTTATTGAAGCTCTGGAGGACCTCTTAAACAAATTTCCAACCTACAAAATAATAGTAACAGGGGACTTTAACATACCCAACTTGGATAGTCAAGTAGCGAATAACGAACCCAAGCTGACGGTCCTCTACACTACCAAACTGAAAGACTCTTTTAAAGTGATTAATTTGACTGCTCTACAGCTTGAGGGACCTTCTCCCAATACACTATACACTTTTAAGGATATCTCAACCATAGATTACTCGTTTGTGAGGAAGACTCGACTCAAGTCCCTGAAAACCTTCTTAATAAAGGCTCTTTCTAAAAGTGACCATCTACCACTTAAAACGCTGCTCAAATTTGATCACTATAGAGCCACCCAGCTTAAGCTACTGGGGCTTCCAACAGGGGAAAAACCAGCACAATAGTAAGGAGACTCAGATGGGGCAAGGCTCCCCTAGCCCGGTTCAGTAAGTGGAAGCAATCCTTTGACTTTCAACTTTCCCACTCTGACTTTCTCGCATGCAACCAGCTGCACTTAATCTGGGACATCTTAAATGACATCCATTACAGTGACATAAGTGGCAAAGAAGTCCTGTCCCAAATGACAGCCGACAGACAGGGGACCATTAAAACCATGTGGTACACTTCTGAATGAAGGCAAAGTAAGTTGGCTTTAAGCGCGGCCTCAAAAAAGTATAAACAAGACGTATCTAATACAGTCATAGCACAGTCCTATTACAATTCAAATAAGGCCTATTGATTGCTTCTGTGGTCCACTAAGCAAGGTTACATTGCATCTGAATGGATACACAGCCAATCCTTGCTTGGACGTAACAATTAGGCCAAATTTGGCACCACATTAACACACTAAACAACCACCCAGCCATAGAGGAAATAGCGTCCCACTGGACATGTGGATGAAATATGTACGTGGGCTCTACTCTGACACTGTCATACCCTCCACTGTATACAAGGACCAATTTGACAAGCCAAATGGTAGTAGCGTACAGATCACTAAGAGATCGTTCGAAGGACAATCAAGTCATTCAGCGAAAATGGGGCACCCGGGCCAATGGCCTTCCAGGCGCTCAGTTTAAAGCTGATCGGGAATTTTGAGCAGATCTTCTCACACCCCTATACAAGGATAGCTCTGCAGATGGGCAGCTCCCTTAGTCCTGGAGAGGATCTATTTTACATCCAGTTTACAAAAAGAGCAATAGAGGCGATCCCATAAACTATCGCCTAATTGCCTTGTTAGACATCGAGGCAAGAGGATAAGCGAGCATTTTATTGCACAAACTTGAGGAGTGGACAATTATATAGAACCTGATTCCATTCTATCAAACAGGTATCTGGCAAGTTTGCATACTTTGTCTACTACTCCGTGGCTTTCGATAGGGTGGACCGGAACAAGCTCTGGACAAAGCTCGCAAACTATGGCATACCCAATCCTTTACTTAAAGCTATTATTTCTCTTTACTCAGATACCTGGGTACACATCAAGTTATGGGCAGAAAACACAACCGTGCCAAATACCAACAAGCCAAAGCCTTAAACAAGGATGCGTACTGCTGGCCCCAATGTTATTTTATTTGTATTCTCACGATTTTGGCCACACACTTACAAAGGCAAACATAATTCCCCCCAGGATAGGACCTTATAGGCTGCCAATCATCCAGCATCCTGATGATCTTGTTATCCTGGACCACACCAAAACTGGCATGCTTTGCGTGCTGAATGAACTAAATATCTATAATTTAGACAACAAGTTGGTGGTAAACGTCTCAAAAATGAAGGTGATGGTCTTTGTGAAATACAAGCACAAAACAACGCACAGCTAGAGGCTAGGCAATCTGAAAATCACATTAAACTCAAACTATATTTTTTTAGGGGTCTAGTTCTCAGAGAATAGTAAACCAAATCTACATTTGAAAAATCGCACAGGTAAAGCCTCGACCTTAATATTTGCACTATGCAAGCTACACAATCATCTACACGGTACATCAGCGGAACCCAAAATAAGAACTATTAAAGCAAAATTATTTCCGACAATTTCTAACGGGCACCTATCTTACCTCGGGAAACTGTCCCCAGCTTTGAAAAATCTTCAGTGTAAGCTACAGAAGAATTTTTAATCCGCCGAGGTACACTCGACGATCCCGCTTACGACTTGAGTTTGGTCTAACAGTACTGGACCTTGAATGCGAGGACTCTTTTCTTAAATATTTTAATTCTATTCATCAAGCCGAACCTGGAGCCTTAAAAACCCCTCTGAAGGAGTTCATGGGCCCTATATTTAAATGCTGCTGCTGCAAAGGTTCTGAAAGTGAACCTAGAAGAGATGATGATGACTCCGGTTTCAAGAGCCGGTCTAAAGGCCACTCTATAAAAACAAGCCATAGTGCTTCCCGAAAGGTCGACTGAGACAAAACAGAATCAGCTGTCAATGCCTCCTCGCTTTCCAAATTGTACAAAACTACAATAATGCAACCATACCTGAAAGTGGCCCTAAGCAGGGAGTGTAGAGTACATATCCTACGCTCGACTTATGGTTCTTCCAATAAGCGAGTTAAGAGCTCATTGTAAATCGGCAGCTGCCATAACTAAATACAGACTCTGTGATTATAAGAAAGAATCAATGCTGCACTTACTCTGCTGCTGTCCAGAATTTGTATTAGAACGCCACACTTTATTGAAATCAATGTTTATAAAGTATAGGACTTTAACGTGCAAAGAAGTCCTAGACCTCTGCTTGAGGATTACCACCCCATTACATTTACAGGCTGCTTATGTGGGTGGCACAATCAGTGCTGCAAGCCCACTCACAGCATTTGATTTACAAGCCCCGGACACACACAGTGCACTCTACTAGGGACTGACTAGTATATCAAATAGCCAATCATGGAAACACCAATCCATAACAACAATTTACAGGGAGAGCATATGCACTTTAGCACTGATCAGCAGTGGTAAAGAGCCCAGAGTCATAAAATCAACAAAAACAGGTCAGAAACAGGAGGCCAGAAAGCAAAAAGTCTGGGAATAAACCCGCAGAAAAAGCCAGGTCTAACACAACCTCCTTCCAGCCTAAAGCTAGGGTAAACTAATCAATCCCTTGATGGTCTTCCCTGGTTGAGGCGATAGAACCTACACCTGGCCCACAACAGCGGGGGCACGTTCTGGTTCTACGCCTCTCTGAACCCAGTTGGATCCCTCTGTCCATACTCTCTGGGCTCACTAAGCTAACCCATGGGAAACCCTTCTCCTCACCTGTGGACACCATCTGTGCAGCACCTAACCTTTCCTTGCTCACAGGTGTGTCCCAACAGGCAGACAGTACACACATGGCCAACACAGTGGTGTGGCCCAGTCCACCCCCGTGGTGTGACTCCTGTGCCCCCCCAGGGGCCACTCTGTCCATCAGGACAGTAAGCCAAAGTGGCCACTGACAGTTGTCAGTGATGAGACCCAGGCATTATGCCTCTCAGGGCTAATAAACCTCTGTGGCATCAGAGAGCGGGGGCAGTAGCCCCAGGTGCCTGGCACCCATTGTCCACTCTCCCTCCTGTCAGGTCAGGTATGACATCCTGACACTGACCCACCAGCCCCGGGCCTGTACACGGTGGCTGGACAGAAGACTGGGGTGGGCTTTCCCACACCCGGTCCTCCTCCTCGGGGCTCTGCACCCTCCCACCTGGAGCGGTACCCCCTTCCAGAATTGTCAGGGCAGCTCTGGCAGGTGTCCTGCATAATTTGCCCACCAGTTCAGGGGTTCTATCCTGCAACTGGGATCCCAGCCTAGGGTCTGTACCCTTACACTGGGCAGAGGTCAGGGGTGAGGCTGCCCTCTCCCCGCCCCCCTTACTGGGACCCTGCACCCTCCCCCTTCGAGCGGTGCCCCCAGAAGACAAACCGGTAGGGGCACTGTTAGCAGTTGCCCCTTCCTCCAGGTCAGGGGGGACACCACAAACCTGGCCCTCCAACCCAAGGTCTGTACACTTAGGCTGGACCTGTGCCTGGAAACCCAGGACTTCTGGCAGAGTACACCAACCCCCCCAAGGGAAACACACTCCTCTGGAGTTGTGTAAGAGTCTGCCTGGCACAGGTCTCAACCCTCCTGTCCACCTGACAAAGCATGAAGACCCCCAGGCCAGAAGTGGCCTCACCAGGGTCAGTCCTGGGGTGCTCTGACCTCAGAGCTGGCAACCCCTGACCCACTGGTCCTTCCACTGAGGATTGCATCCCCCTCTCACCCCTCTCTCTGGCCTCTTGCCCTCTCCCTACTGGAGAGTTGCTGCCAGACACCAGAGTTGGTTGAATGCTAGTTACAGCAGTCTCCCCCAGCTCTACTAACACCTTGAGATCCCCCTCAGGGGATGGCCTCCTGGAACAGCCTAGGCTCCCCACCTGGTGTTCCCTTAGGGAACCCTCCAGGCCCTGGGACTGGGTTTCGGGCACCTTGGGACGTATCCCATTCTCACTCCTTCTCCGCGGAGACACGACGTGAGTTCCTACACCACTCCCACTACACTGGGGCCTATCTGATCCTATCTGATCCTTTCACACCACCCTCGGTTGGGAAATACCTGAGCCACCTCCATGAGGATTACCCCCAGATTCCTTTTCAGACCCTCTGGAATCCACCAAAAGGTCTGCCTCCAGTGTGAGCTCCCTGGGGTCAGAGAACTCACACTCCACCAGGTGTTGGCATAGCTCTTGAAAACAGGGACTTAAAATATGCTCTCCACTAATTGAATCATACAGCCCCACTCAGGTGTTAACCAAGCTATCCTTTGCCTTATCATCCAGTGCCTTGCACACGTACCCCACACCACTCTCCTGAGATTGGCAAGACAGTGTCTGACTGTCTCTGTCACTCAACCCACACTCTTCTGGGCGGTCTCCACACTCACACACCAGGACTTCTACCATGGGGGAACCGATCTTCCTGCACCTCTTATCTAGAGTCAGTAGAGTTTCCCTCCCACCACTAGGACTATGAACCCCTATGCCAGTTCCTCAATCTACCTCATGGACACTGCGCACCACTGGAGCTACCTCATAACCTTGAACCCACTGGTGTATGTTAGCCCCCTCCTTCAAGTCAGGCGCCACACCGCTGGGTGTGTGTACTGCTCCCTCAGCCCTAGATAATACCATTTTGCTGTCACCATCTGAGCTGGAGTCCACCTCCAGCCCAGCCAAGCTCACTTCCTGAGCTCCACACATTTCCTTTTCTTGGGCTAAGGCCCTCTTGGTCTCAGCCCTCTCGAGCTCTTCATCAAGCTCTCTCAGCCTCTGCTCACAAGCTAGATGTGAGCCATCTTTTTCTGTTTCTCCCTCACTTTCAGGGAAGTCCTCCTCCTCAGACTCCACTGGTAGTGTTGGCCCCCAGCGGGGTAACTCATAATGAAATAGGGATGCCTCTAGATCCTCCCTGGACCTTCTCTTCACAGGCAGCCCTCTTTCCTTGCAGAACACAAGTAGCTCCTTCATTGTGTAGATGAACATGTGCCAGAAGTCAAGTTCAATTTTGCAACAACTAACCAGAGTCCTAGTATCAAAAAATACTTCCAGGAGGACACCAGAAAACAGAAAAACAGTATGTGTTCGGGTAATGATCTGCACTATATTAGTAGTGTACACCAATCACAGTATGGAAGACACAAATGCAAGTCCAGATCCTCACCGCTGACCGCCAATGTTAGAAATGGGGGGCTCTAGTTGGCAGAGGTAGGTACCTTTGTCCAAATAGGGACCCTTGCTTCTAGTCAGGGTAAGGGGGATACACTTCTAAAATAACCCCTGCTCACCCCCTTGGTAGCCTGGCACGAGCAGACAGGCTTATCTCAGAGGCAGTGTGTAAAGCATTTGTGAACACATACAGTAATACAGTGAAAACACTATAAAGGGACACCACACCAGTTTAGAAAAATAAGTAATCTTTACCTAAACCAAACAAGACCAAAACAACAAAAATCCACAATACAGTTATCAAGAGATCCTTAAAAATAGGTTATTCACTCAAAAAAAGTGAGTAGCAACAAATAACTCAACCTGGAGTTATTATGACGTCGTGACAGATGAAAATCCCAAAGAACAGCGCCGACCGCGAAGTGCGCGGCGTCAGGCACGGAGTCAAGCAGACCCCCAAAGAACAGTACCTTGGAATTGATGAAAGCAAAGACTGTGTACAGCGTCGGGGAGGTGATGCTTCGTTGGCACCGAGCAGCGTCGGTTCCTCACGACCCCAAGGGGAGGTGAAGCCTCAGTTCCTTAATGCGATGCAGGGGAGGTGACGTCGGTTCCTTACTGTGTTGCGGAGGTGACGTCACGGTTGCGGTGAGGCAGCGGTTCCTTACGACTGTGCTGTGTCGATGGATTCGGGAGTCACCCACGTCGAGTATTGGCTCCATGTTGATGAAGCACCGGCGTTGGTGAAGTCGGGGCTGCGGTGCAAGTTGGGACGGTGCATCGTGGACGTCACGAGCGGTGTCCTCGGCTCCGGTGCAGGCAGCGGCCTCGGTGACGGCTTTGGAGTCGATGCGGCACAGCGTCAGCAGGCGTCGGGCCTACAGTGCAAGTCAGGGTGGTGCATCGTGCTCTTCGCGAGCGGTGCCCACGGCTTCGGGGCAGGTTATGGCGTCGCTGGCTGGCTTCGGTGTTGCAATTTCCTTCTGTGGCAGCTGAAACAGCATTTGCAGATGCACAAAGACAGAAGGAATGAAGTCTTTGTGTCCCTGAGACTTCAGAACAGGAGGCAAGCTCAATTTCAAGCCCTTGGAGATCTTCTTTCAAGCTGGGGACACAGCAAACAGCAAAGTCATTTTCTCCTTTCCTTGGCAGCAAGTAGCCACTGCAGGCCAACCCCAGAGAGTAAACAGCACAGGGGCAGTATTCCTCCTCAGCTTCTCTGGCTCTTCTCCTTGGCAAAGGCTCCTCTTGATTCCCAGAAATGATCTAGAGTTCTGGGGTCTGGGCCCCAATATTTATACCATAAAATAATTTGTTCTCTGGTGGCAGAGAAGCCCTGTGCTTGGCCAAAACCAGTTCTGTCCTCTCTGGTGCAGCTTCCTGGTAGGAGGTGGGGACAGCATTGTCCTTGGCAGACCAGGCCCATTCAGGTGAAAGGAAATCTCCTCCCCCTACTCTAAATGCAACCCAGGTCTATTCAGCCCAGCCCTGACTCATCAGGCTCTCTGGAGCCACTACCCCTCTCCAGCCCCTGTCATCAAAAAGCCAGACATGCAATAAACAAACCTAGCATAGGCACACTGGATGGCTAAGCAAGAAAATACCTACTTTCTAAAAGTGGTCTTTTCAAACACAGAATGTAAAAATCATCCTCAATAAAAGATGCATTTTAACATTCTGAGTTCAGGCATACTAAACTTTATTTTCCTACCTTGTTCCCAGGGGTAGTTATGTTTATAAGATGTTATAAGCAAACTCCCCATTCTGTCCTATGGGAACAGGTAGCCTTGCAATAGTGAAAAACGAAATTGGCAGTAATTCACTATCAGGACATGCCACACACATCAGAGCATGTCCTACCTTTCACATACATTGCACCCTGCTCACAGGGGTACCTTGGGTCCACCTTAGGGGTGACTGACGTAAGAAAAGGGAAGGTTAGGGCCTGCAAGTGGGTGCACTTGCCAAGTCGACATGGCAGTACCACACTGCACACAGGCTCTGCAATGGCAGGCCAGAGTTACATTTACAGGCTGCTTATGTGGGTGGCACAATCAGTGCTACAAGCCCACTAGCAGCATTTGATTTACGGGCCCGGACACACACAGTGCACTATACATGACATACACTATATATGACTATACACAAGATGGGTGCTCTCCCTTAGAGCTCCCGGTTGGGGATTACCTTATCGGCAAATATCCCTGCTTTAACCAGCCATCCGGCAACATCCTTCAACTTTATAACACTCTAAACCGGTAACTCTTCGTAACTGAACTTTGGAAGATTCCTACCTGCTGCTGAACGGCTCTGCCTGTCTTGGTGGAGCCGCGACTCATCTGCCCGACGCCTTCGCCCGGACTGTGCCACTGGATGGACTGCACTCGTCCCGCCTGCGATCTTGACGGAGGGTATCTACTGAGGTGATCTACTGTGACGGTGCCGCGCCGCCGGCACACCAGATGCCGTTGGGCCTTGTCGCCGTGCTCACTGGGGCCAAAGGCTGTGCTGATCACTGATCCCGGGGAGAGACGTCCCCTGCCAGCCGACCCCTGCCCTATGCGCACGGAGCCGATTTGTCCCTACGGACATGTCCTCGCCTGCCCGACTGCCTTCCATCTGAGACTAAGACCCCGCCACCTTCTGGGCCTTCAGCCTGGGCCATATGACTGGAGCTCTCGTTGGGACCTGGTTCTGCGGCCGCCACGGCGTAGTTGGACTGAGACCCACCACCATCTTGGCCTACGACGCGGTCAGTCAGCCTGAAGCTCCTGGAGCGGGGCAGCTCCACGCCAGGCACAGCAAGGTAGGTCACCAACCGGGCTGATCTCCTTGACCCGAAGGTCATCTTGGCCCAGGCTCCCGCTGATATCCCCGGCTCGTCTGTGACACTGCTCCCCGTTGTCCCCCTGCTTGTCTCGGCAGACCGGAGACAGCCGCTGCTGACTACTGCCTCGACCCTGTGCGCTGCCCGATGCACGGGGCTGCTCGGGATTTCCTTTTCCCCCCTGCTCTCTGGCCCCTTTCCACTTCGTTGAAGCTGAGGCCGAAGATCGCTCCACGACTGGCTTGATGCGGCCCGGCCCACCGCTTCTCATCAGAGGCCGCTTTTGGGCTCTGCTATCAAAAGCGACACTCCCCCCCACCTCGAGCCAAGGTTGACGGCGCTCGCCACGCCAAATGGTTGGACGTCGCCGAACATCCCTTCGATGCTCTACCCCCTGTGTTCCCTCGGCCCCGCTGTGAGGTCAGGGCTCTGAGCCCCCAGCCCCTTCCTGTGTTTAATCCATGGGACGTAAGGACAGCGCTGGGCCCGCCGATGTACCCGCCCCCTGCTGCCACCACGCCGGAATAACTATGCTTCTCTGAGCCCTCAGCCCCCTGGCGTGCCTCCAGCTGTTTCCGAGAGGTGCCGTATGGCCCAGGGCATCGGCTTTGAGACTCTGGTGCCCACGATCGATCGCTCCCGCTTCCTGCTGCTGAGGGGATCACTGATCTTACATCTACGACGCCGAGAGCTGTCTGCTCTCACTCTGTGGATCAGTGATTAATGGCCTCATTCTCGAATTTCCCTCCACACGCTGATGTTGGAGTAAGTGCCCCATGAATGACTTCAGGTCCCTGTCTCCTTGCAATACTGAAATCTCTAAAATGGCCGCCTCCGTCTCTCTGGAGCATTTGGGTCGAGTCCACGACCCCTTCCACTTTTAATGACCCCTCCCTCTCTCTAAAATGGCCGCCCCCTGCTCCTCTCTTGAATAACTGGGTTGATTGTTTGACCCCACTACCACTATTCTAGTACCCTCTCTCCAAATTGGCCGCTCCTGGCTCATTAGTGCTATAGTTCAGCTGATGCATGACCCCAGCGCCACACTCTCCTAAACACTTTAATGGGACCTAGCACATGACCTCTATCCAGCATATCCCTGATCTCTCCATTAAGAGGCTCCCGGGTATCAAGGGTTGTAAACAGCCGCCCCCGCTCCTCACTACAATAACTTGGCCGATTGCTTGACCCCACTTCCCCAATAATTCTAATCTCTCTTTAGAACTAACAGCGCCCTACTAATATATGTGTTAGAAGATTCCCTAATCAGGACAACTTTAGTGGACAACTACTATAATCCCCGCGCCCAGTCCAAAGGTGCAACCCCAAGCCATATTAGTAGACCGCTCCCCCGCAGAGCTCCCACTGAGTTCCACCATGGTGACACCATTAAGTCATGTACATGCGATACCTCAGTACTTGACCTAGCTAATCTGACCGTGCCTAAATTAAGGTGCACCCTCAAGACACACCCTCTGGGAGTATCACTCTGTGGACACCTGTTCACTCCTACCTCACTGCCAAACCACGTATCCTAAGCTCTGTCCTCCACGACCACCCTTACACAGTGCAGTATGGACTCCAGACTTGAAAAGTTTGGCACTAACAGCGACACAATTATCTATCCGACCAACCTCTCCAATAATGCGACTAAAACCCTGAAACATGGACTCCTCAAAGCCAACCCAGAAACCCTTATCTCTGACCCCTACCTCTGTCCAAAAAAAGGTACTATTACGAGCGACCTGATCTTCTACACTAAAAGAAGAGCTCAGTGGAGATCGACGTTCCACTCCCTACTCAGAATCACCTCGGCCAAAAAATTCCCTCACGGTCTGCGACGTTTGGCTACGAAGTCTCCCACATTTAGAGCAAATGCCACTATATCCATCTACAACAATGGGACTATACTAATTCAGGCCACCAATCACAACCTGGTCATCTTTGATGACAGATTTGCCCTCTTTAAAAGATCTTTGGTCACTAGCGACT
Organism: Calotriton arnoldi; assembly: GCA_963921515.1. NCBI lineage: Eukaryota > Metazoa > Chordata > Amphibia > Caudata > Salamandridae > Calotriton > Calotriton arnoldi. The sequence goes on from CAWUFW010009552.1 coordinate 488,533, forward strand.
CCCCTTTTCAATCTAGGTACGGACTTCCCCTTACCCCGTCTCAGGAGCTCCCTGATCCCTTCGCTAACGGGCCACAACCTGAAGACTGCCTCACCTACCCCGATCAACACACACAGGACTATAGTTCCTCCAACCCCAGGCTCCCCTAACTCACCCATTCTGCCACGACCTGTCCCGACTATTGCCAGTAATCATGGAGTATTTGTTATCCCTCGCTCCGACCACCTCTCCGACACTTCCCCCACCCCCTCTCCCACTAGCCCTTGCCTACATAACTCCCTCACTCGACAGCGGGCCTGCCCACTTTCCAACAGGAACTCATCCAACCTCCCTTCCCCTACCCTCCCTTCCATCGCCCACTCTCCTTGCGCGCCCATACATCGGAGAGGAAATTCTCCATTAGCGCATGTCCCCCATCCCCCCGTCCACCTGCCCTGGTCTCTCCTCCACCCTCCCCACTGACCAACCCTCCGCCTCCCCTCCACGTGACCCATAATCCACACTCAGATACTGCTGACAAGCTCAAGAAAATAAACCAGGAACTTCTAACTCTCAAAACTTTCATCCAAAAACTCATTAAGTCCATCGAAGAGCTAGCCCTTGACCTCTCTTCCAACATGTCCACACATGAGCTCCCTCATCTCTCTCCCAACAGGACATCACAGGAGATCCCGCATATGATCCAGCTGAAACCACCTGCCCAGAATTGGAATACCACTCCCTACCCCAACGCCCCATCTAGACCTGCCAGATCCAAAAATCCTTTTCCAGAACCTGATATTCTCTCCCTCCTCCTAGAGTACACCTCTCCTTAGTCGGCCATCTCAGCCCCTACTAGATCCTCACAAACAGCCCCACTAATTGCCCCTAGCTCGACATTCCCTAAACATGGTAATGCGGAACCCATCCAATGCATCATACCCAACCCTCATAGAGCTCCAAGACTCAACGCCAATTCCATAAACATTAATAACCTCATGCAGATCCCCACTACACAACCCGCGCTCACAGACACCCTGCACAAATCACACCTGAAATGCATGTCACTTAACTGTAGATCAGCGGTGAAGCATGCCACAGACCTTGCTGATCTCATCCTTGCCCAAGAACTGGACCTCCTTATCCTCACAGAAACATGGTTCAACGACTCCTCTGGCCCTATCCCTGACTTATTAGTCCCTCCCAGTTACAACATTATCAGACTCGACCGAGTTAAGAAAACGGGAGGGGGCATAGCCTGTATCTTACGCAACTCTCTCGCAGCAAAACAGTCCCCTTCAGCCAATCTCTCATCCTGTGAATACTTATGCATCGATATCACTAGCACACACAGACCCTTGTGCAGCCTTCACATCTTCTACCACCCCCCAGGTGATAACCTCCCTCTAATTGAACAAACTATGGAAACCATCTCCTCCAACCTGGGCCGACAGTGCCCCCAGATCTTCCTTGGTGACTTCAATCTCCACTGGAATGACCCACATGTTCAGGCGGTTACATCCCTCAAAAACTTCCTAACCGACCTCTCTCTGACCCAATTCTGTGACAGCCCCACACACAACTTAGGCTCGACACTTGATCTAATCATCTCCAACCCCAACTCCATCCATCTCGAATCCATTCTCCCCTGTGACTGGTCTGACCATCACTATATCAACTTCCTGATTCTTGAAAGTTGGAACCACAAAAGTGCACAACCACTAAAACTAAAGCACTGGAAAAGATCACTCCATAACACAAGCGTAAATGAGCTCATAGAGCACAGCAATTTCTCCCTTCCACCGCCTGCAAACATGAACGACGTTCACGACCTCACTGAACACTATAACAACGCCATGCTTTCTGCCCTGAATGCTACGGCCCTCCTTCAACTAAAAAGAATTCCCATAAAAGACTAAATGCGGACAGACGCAGCCTAAGACTAGCGGAATGCACCTGGAGATCCACTCCCTCCACGGATCTTCTAAAAACTCTAAGATTCAAAAGAAGTAGATACAACAAACTCATTAGAGGGTAGAAAACCAACTTCTTCAAATACCAGCTTGACAAAGCCAAAAATCGCCCGAAACGACTTTTTGAGCTGATTAAATCTCAATCCAACAACACCTCTACCCAATCTCAGCACCTCTCTTGCCCGCAACCAAACTGCGATGCAGTTGCTGAATTCTTCCTCGAAAAGACGAACAAAATCGAATCAGATCTAAGGTCGGCTGCACTGAATCTCTCGCCCTCTCTTGACTCCTCTGTCTCCACACCCCTGACCCCGCCTATTGGTCTCTCCCTCAAAAACAATGCTGCATGGAGTTAATACACTCCCCTCAATGACATTACCATCCTCAATATTCTCTCGACCCTTAAACCCTCATATCACTTCAATGACCCCCTCCCCCCCAACTTCTTTAAAGAAATGACAGGATCACTAGCACCGCTCTGGTCCAAGATCATCAACGCCTCACTTCTTCAAGATGAGATCCCGGACTGCTTGAAGGCTGGCCTAGTGCTCCCTATTCTCAAAAAGCCCTTGGCTGACCCTGTTGACCTGAACAACTACCGACCAATCACAAACATACCCACCCTGGCAAAACTTCTGGAGAAATGTGTTCATGAACAACTACGCAAACACATTGAGCAATTCCAGCTTCTCGACCTATTCCAATTGAGCTTCCGCACTGGCTACAGCACTGAAATGGCCATCACTCACATAGTGGACGATGCTCTCACTTTACTTGACCAAAATGAAGCCTGCCTTTTAATCCTGCTCGAGCTCTCATCTGCATTCGACACTGTCAAACATGACAATCTACTCTACCTCTTGGAACGCAGGATGGGGCTCTCAGGCACGGTCCTTAAATGGTTTTCCTCTTTCCTCAACAACAGAACACAAAGAGTCAAATCCAACCAGTCTCTATCCAACCCTAGTCCATGCACACTGGGTGTCCCCCAAGGATCCTTACTCTCCCACACACTCTTTAACCTTTTCCTGGAACCATTGACTGTAATTCTTAAAGCCTCTAACATCCAATATCACATGTATGCTGACGACACCCAACTCTACATGAAAATCTCCTCCCCCGACGACACCAAATCTCTCAACGGAACCCTTCTCAAAACCCAAAACTGGCTAACCTCCAACCATCTCAAATTAAACGCCCTCAAGACGGAATTCCTCCTCATTGCACCCGCTAGGCAAACCCCCACTGTTGTGAAATATCTCTGTAACCTCACCGCCCTCAACTGCACACCACACATCATTGACTCCACTAAATCACTAGGAGTTGTGCTAGACAAAAACCTAAACATGCAAGACCACATCAGATCATCGACCAAAGGAGCGAACTTCCAACTTTGCATCCTAAGAAAACTCAAACCCTACCTTCCCCAAGATGACTTTAAATCGGTGGTGCAAGCACTTGTCATCTCTAGACTAGAATACGGCAGTGCTACTCTATGCGGACTGCCGAAACTCAGTTTAGCCCCCATCAGAGCATCTCTAAATGCTGCTACTAGACTCATCACGGGTTCTAAGAAGACCAACCACATTTCGCCGGACCTGAAATCGCTCAATTGGCTTCCCTTTGAGGCAAGGATCCATCTAAAGATAGCTTGTATGACCCATAGAGCACTACACTTCAACACCCCACTCTACCTGACAAACAAGCTGGAACTATCCGGTGGCTCCAGGTCCACAAGGAGCACCGGCACACTGCTGCTCAAGCCAAAGAAATGTAATAAGCTTAAAACCTACAATCGTACATTCTCTGGCATCGCCCGAGAATCTGGAACTCCCTTCCAGTGGAAACAAGACTGATTCCCTCTACACTTGCCTTCAAAAGGGAAGTTAAAGCTCTACTAATGAACAATGCCTTGAACTAGATGCTTTGCTCCTCCTGCCTCTTGCTTACTGTATACATATCATTTGTTGCGACCCATTGTCGCCTGCTATATTGTCTTGTTTGCTCTTGATGTTTATTGCCCTTCTTTTCGTTTTCACCCAACCTGCCTCCTATGTCCACCTTAATTTTATCTTGCTCCTGTTGTATATTGTCCCATGGTTACCTAGATTTTTCTCCCCGAGCAGTTCCCCTTTGTCTTACTCAACCGTATGTAAAGCGCTCTGATACCCACCTGAGTCATGTTCGCGCTATACAAAACTTTAAATAAATAAATACATAAATACTACGGACTGACTAGTAAATCAAATAGCAAATCATGGAAACACCAATACATAACAACAATTTACAGGGAGAGCATATGCACTTAAGCACTGATCAGCAGTGGTAAAGTGCCCAGAGTCATAAAATCAACAAAAACAGGTGAGAAACAGGAGGCCAGAAAGCAAAAAGTCTGGGGATAAACCCGCAGAAAAAGCCAGGTCTAACACGACCCCCTTCCAGCCTAAAACCAGGGTAGACTATTCAATGCCTTGATGGGCTTCCTTGGTTGAGGCGATAGAACCTAGACTTGGCCCACAACAGCGGGGGCACGTTCTGGTTCTACGCCTTTCTGAACCCAGTTGGATCCCTCTGTCCATAATCTCAGGGCCCACTAAGCTAACCCATGGGGAACCCTCCTCCTCACCTGTGGACACCATCTGTGCAGCACCTAACCGTAGCTTGCTCACAGGTGTGTCCCAACAGGCAGACAGTACCCACACAGCCAACACAGTGGTGTGGCCCAGTCCACCCCCGGGGTGTGACTCCTGTGCCCCCCCAGGGGCCATCTGTCCACCAGGACAGTAATCCACAGTGGCCACTGACAGTTGTCAGTGATGAGACCCAGGCCTTATGCCTCTCAGGGCTCTCAAAACTCTGTGGCGTCAGAGAGCGGGGGCAGTATCCCCAGGTACCTGGCCCCCTTTGTCCGCTCTCCCTCCTGTCAGGTCAGGTATGACATCCTGACACTGACCCACTAGCCCCGGGCCTGTACCCGGCGGTTGGACAGGAGACTGAGGTGGCTTTCTCACACCCGGTCCTCCTCCTCGGGGCTCTGCACCCTCCCACCTGGAGCGGTACTCCCTTCCAGAATTGTCAGGGCACCTGTGGCAGGTGTCCTGCACAATCCGCCCACCAGTACAGGGGTTCTATCCTGCAACTGGGATCCCAGCCTAGGGTCTGTACCCTTACACCGGGCAGAGGTCAGGGGTGAAGCTGCCCTCTCCCCACATCCCCTTACTGGGACCCTGCACCCTCCCCCTTGGAGCGGTGCCCCCAAAAGACAAACCGGTAGGGGCACTGTTAGCAGTTGCCCCTTCCTCCAGGTCAGGTGGGACACCCCGAACCTGGCTCTCCAACCCAGGGTCTGTACCCTTAGGCTGGACCTGTGCCTGGCAACCCAGGACTTCTGGGGAGTACACCAACACCCCCCAAGGGAAACACACTCCTCTGGAGTTGTGTAAGAGTCTGCCTGGCGCAGGTCTCCAGCCTCCTGTCCACCTGACAGAGCATGAAGACCCCCAGGCCAGAAGTGGCCTCACCAGGGTCAGTCCTGGGGTGCTCTGACCTCAGAGCTGGCAACCCCTGACCCACTGGTCCTTCCACTGGGGACTGTGTCCTCCTCTCACCCTTCTCTCTGGCCTCCTGCCCTCACCCTGCTGGAGCGGGGCTGCCAGACACCAGAGCTGGTGGAATGCAAGTTACAGCAGTCTCCCCAGCTCTACTGACACCTTAGGATCCCCCTCAGGGGATGGCCTCCCGGTACAGCCTAGGCTCCCCACCTGGTGTTCCCTTAGGAAACCCTCCCGGCCCTGGGACTGGGTTTCGGGCACCTTGGGACGCATCCCATTCTCACTCCTTCTCCGCGGAGACAGGACGCGAGTCCCTACACCCCTCCCACTACATCGGGACCTATCTGGGCTACTAAGAACTTTTCCCACCAACCTCGGTTGGGAAATACCTGAGCCACCTCCATCAGGATCTCCCCCAGATGCCTTTTTAGACCCTCTGGAATCTACCAAAAGGTCTGCCTCCACTGTGAGCTCCCTGGAGTCAGAGAACTCACACTCCACCAGGTATTGGCATAGCTCTGGAAAACAGGGCCTTAAAATATGCTCTCCACTAATTGCATCATACAGCCCCACACAGGTGTTAACCAAGCTATCCTTTGCCTTATCATCCAGTGCCTTGCACACGTACACCACACCACTCTCCTGAGATTGGCAACACAGTGTCTGACTGTCTCTGTCACTCAACCCACACTCTTCTGGGCAGTCTCCACACGCACACACCAGGACTTCTACCATGGGGGAACCCCTCTCCCTGCACCTCTCATCTACAGTCAGTAGAGTGTTCCCCCCACCACTAGGACTATGAACCCCTGTGCCAGTTCCCCAATCTACCTCAAGGACACTGCGCACCACTGGAGCTACCTCATAACCTTGAACCCCCTGGTGTATGTTAACCCCCTCCTTCAAGTCAGGCGCCACACCGCTGGGTGTGTGTACTGCTCCCTCAGCACTAGATAATACCATTTTGCTGCCACCATCTGAGCTGGACTCCACCTCCAGTCCAGCCAAGCTCCCTTCCTGAGCTCCACACATTTCTTCTTCTTGGGCTAAGGCCCTCTTGGTCTCAGCCCTCTCGAGCTCCTCATCAAGCTCTCTCAGCCTCTGCTCACTAGCGGGAAGCCAGACATTTTTTTTCTGTTTCTCCCTCACTTTCAGGGAAGTCCTTCTCCTCAGACTCCACTGGTAGTGTTGGCCCCCAGCGAGGTAACTCATAATGAAATAGGGATGCCTCTAGATCCTCCCTGGACCTTCTCTTCACAGGCAGCCCTCTTTCCTTGCAGAACACATGTAGCTCCTTCATTGTGTAGATGAACATTTGCCAGAAGTCAAGTTCCATTTTGCAAGAACTTACCAGAGTCCTAGTATCAAAAAGTACTTCCAGGAGGCCACCAGAAAACAGAAAAACAGTATGTGTTCGCGTAATGATCTGCACTATACTAGTAGTGTACACCAATCACAGTATGGAAGACACAAATGCAAGTCCAGATCCACACCCCTGACCGCCAATGTTAGAAATGGGGGTCTCTAGTTGGCAGAGGTAGGTACCTTTGTCCAAATAGGGACCCTTGCTTCTAGTCACGGTAAGGGGGATACACTTCTAAAATAATCCCTGCTCACCCCCTTGGTAGCTTGGCACGAGCAGACAGGCTTATCTCAGAGGCAGTGTGTAAAGCATTTGTGAACACATACAGTAATAATAATAATAATAATAATAATAATAATAATAATAATAATAATAATCAAGCTTGTAAAGCGCATGGTTACACTAACTAGTGTGTCCCCGCGCTGCGGCACAGAAAAGGCAGGAAGAGCAAGGGTAGGAAACAGCGCCCCTGAAAGGAACTTAACTACGGAAGAGCCAGGTTTTCAACTTCTTCCGAAAGAGTGACTCAGATGGTTCATTGCGTAGTGAGAGAGGAAGTGCAGTCCAGTGTTTAGAGGCCAAGTAGCTGAAAGAGCGAGTGCCCATTCTAGCTTTTTTTGCTCTGGGGATTATGACTCGACTGGTCCCTGATGATCTTAGATGCTGAGTTGGAGTATAGGGGGTCAGTAGATTGTGTAGGTAGCTTGGCCCCTTCCCCTGCAGGATACGATGACTGATACATAGAGCTTTAAAGAGTATTCTCTCCCGCAGTGGTAGCCAATGGAGAGCTGAGAGGGCATTCCTGAGGAAGAACGACTGGGCAGCATCAAGACGAGGCGGGCTGCCGCGTTCTGAATGCATTGAAGTCTGTGCATACATTTATTACTTGCTCCTAGATAAAGAGCATTGCCATAGTCCAAGTGAGAGGTTACTAACACATGGACTAGGGTTTTCCTGGCTGCGATGGGGAGCACATCTAGAGTCTTCCGTAGGCATTTTAAGATTCCAAAGCACTTCCCTGCCACCATTCTAGTGTGGCCCTCAAAGGAGAGCTTGGAGTCTAGCCACATCCCCAAATTCTTAACCTGCTTGCTCGGGGATGGAGTAGGGCCCAGTGTCTGTGGCCACCATGCCGAGGACCAGATAGAGGGAGCTTTCCCCACCAGCAGGAGCTCCGTTTTACTGCCATTTAGTTTTAGACAGTTACTTGTCAACCAAGATGCAAGATTTTGTAGGCAGGTAGAGAAATTTGTGGCTGCCTCTTCAGGAGACTGTGACAGAGAGACCACCAATTGCGTGTCGTCAGCATAGGACACGACATTGATCCCATAACTCTCAATAATCTTTGCCAGTGGGGCAATATAAAGATTAAAGAGAATGGGGCTCAATATAGAGCCCTGGGGGACCCCTTGGGCCAGCTCTATGCTTTTGGAATAGTGCGGTTGTTGGGTCACCTGAAAACTCCGATCTTGTAGAAAGGACCCCAACCATTCCAAGGCCACTTCATCCAGCCCACCTTCCCTGAAGCGCTGTAGGAGCAGTGGGTGAGATACAGTGTCAAAGGCGGCACTGAGATCCAGGAGGACTAGAGCAACTGTCTGGCCCTCATCTACTTGTCTGCGAATAGTTTCCGTAGACAGGAGCAGGGCTGACTCCGTGGAGTATGTGGCCCTATAACCCGATTGCGTGGGGTGCAATAAACTGTGTTGGTTGATGTGCGCAGTTAATTGCGTGTTGACCACTTTCTCTGCTATTTTAGCACAATAGGGCAGGAGTGAGACCGGGCGGTAGTTATCCAGCTGACTTGAGCTCACACCCGGCTTCTTTTTTATGGGGAGAACAATGGCTTTCTTCCACCTTATTGGGACCACCCCATCTCAAAGGAGAGTTCAAGGAGGTGCCTGATATGGGGTATTAGGATCTCCAGGCTATCTCTCATAATTTTGGGAGTAGTCGGGTCTCTGGGAGAGCCGGATTTGATGCTCAAGGCTATGCCTTTGAGGTCTTCACAGGAGAGAAGATCAAACCTGGAGAGGCGGTGTGCCTCCTCCACGCCTACCCTCCCCTCCCGACTGGCGAGTCCACTGCGTGTTTCCTCCGGGAACGCCGTGTAAATCCTTGCTACCTTCTCAGCAAAGAAATCCGCCATTAGATTGCAGGTGTCCACCGAGCTGATGGTGGGAGATATAGTTCTCGCCAGAGATGATATGTCTTTAAGAACCGAAAAAAGTTCTCTGGAAGAGTTCTCCGCTGGCTCAATCCTGTCACTGTAATAGGTGGTGCGAGAACTTCTTATAAGGGCGTGGTACTGTTTTAGACTGGTTTTATATTCGGCCTTCCTGTGGTCAGCAAAATCTTTTCTCCACACACGTTCTAGACGCTTGCAAGTTTTCTTGGCTACCCTTAGTTCATCATTAAACCACGGAGCGGATTTAGACTGTCTATTCGGCGCACTAGAGGACCACGGGGCTACTATATCTAGTGCTTCTGTAATCCATTCATCTAATGAGCTACAGGCCGTCTCAATGTCGTTGCCACCCGGCGGACCGCACTGCTTGAGGGCTTGATTAAAGGTTGCTGATGAAAACCTGGCCCACTTCCTATGGGGCCTACCTAGACTTTTAGTACTAGTCGATGTTAACGTAGGTAAAAGCACACTGAAGGGAATCAGATAATGGTCCATTCCAGGGAACTGCGATGGGGAGTTCGATTTCTAGATCCCCCCAGTTGACAAAGATTGGGTCTAGTAAGTGGCCATGCTGGTGGGTCGGGAGAGTTGATTGCAGTACCAGCTGTAGAGCCGCCAGTTCCTGACTGAGAGCTTGTACTTCATCATTAGCCGTATCATCGAAGTGCAAGTTCAGGTCCCCTAGCACAAGCACTTTATTAAACCGAAGTGCTGGCTGTATTAGCTGTTCCACTAGGCTCGCAGCAAACTGAGTGGCGGGACCAGGGGGCCGGTAAATTAGAAAACCTTTAATGATGCAGTTGGCGGCGGCCGAGATCGAAAAAGAGCCTGCTTCACTAGTTTTAATATCCGCCAACTCCAAGGTGCATTGTAAAGATAGTTTATGAATAATGGCTATCCCCCCTCCCCTTTGTATTGAACGATCCAGTCTGACTATCCCATAGTTCTGCGGGAGAGCTTCAAGGATCTCTGGGGCAGAATCCACATTCAGCCAGGTTTCCGTCAGGAATAAAGCATCTGGTTGATTATCTTCAAAATAGTCATGTATTTCATATTTATGTTTCTTGAGGGATCTGCAGTTGACTAATATTAAATTCAGCTTATGACCCCCCCCTGTCCCTCTCCTGTGAACCATCGTTGTGTAAGTGCAATGGTTACATTTCCAGGGCGCTGATCCCTTCGATATACTATGCCTACAAACCTCTGGGATAGAAGGACATCATTTGTGTAATTGCTCCGCCGTGTATTTAAAAGTTACGGCAATATGGGCAGGGCTTCAGGCCGCAGGCCTCGAACGGCCGCGGACGGGCGCAGACGGGCATGCCTTTGGCGCGCCCGCTGCGTGCGTCCGCTCAGGCATGCGCTCTAAATAGGGGTCCAGCCTCCTAAAGTAATACAGTGAAAACACTACAAATGGACACCTGTTGGACTTGGCCCTGAGAGTCCTAAAGTTTTTCGATTTCCCCCTAGCCTCTTTACCATGTGTGAAATGACCCCTGCTGCGCAATGGCGTGCGCAGATTTATTTGTGCTGTTGTAAAGAAATGTTACTTTTATAATGGACGCCCTTCCTGTCTGCACATGTGCCGCCTGTCTGAGGTGAGTTGGCGGTCTAGTTGTCTGTTTCCCAGCACCCCCAGTTTTTGGAGGGAAGCCTGGCACCCAGGGTGCTCTACACCTCCCCCTAAACCAGTTGGGACCAGTTTCCCAGGGAACCTTCCAGAAGCTTCCAGCCCTTTCTGGTAGGTGGGGTGAGGGGGGCTGTGCCTCCATGTGCTCAGACGGAGCGTGGACTAGATTGAGAGGGGACACTCTGCCAGGAGGTACCGCCACATTGGGCCTGTGTGCTGGCCCCTGTGCCCATCTGCACCCCTCCGCTGTCCACAGGGCCAGTGAGAGCCCTTTACTGGAGTGAAGACTGCTGTGTCAGGAGGAGTGCCACTTTATGGGAGATGACTGCTTCTAGGAGCTGCTGTCCTGTTCTGATGAGTACCCACTGCCTGCTGATCTTGCCCAGTATTGCCTGCCTGCTCTCCTGCCGTCCTAAGCCCAGCACCTGGTGAGAGCTATATCTTACTGCCCAGGAGGTAAGGAGCTGACACCTGCAGCGCTGCGCTGCGAGAGCGCTATATTTCTAGAGTTGAAGTGCCTGTGCTGCTCTGCCTGCACTCTAGCGCCTAGTGGGACTATTTGCGTGATTACCAGAAGAGGTGCGCTATCTGCTGTCCCTGAAGCTGGTGGGACCGAGCCTATCGCAAGCGCTACATCTAAAGTGCCAGGAGTGAGGAGCTGATGCCTGCAGCGCTGTGATTCCAAAGCGCTACATCTAAAGTGCCAGGAGTGAGGAGCTGACGCCTGCAGCGCTGTGCTGTCTAAGCGCTATATTCAAGGTGCCAGGGGAAGAGGAGCTGGCGCCTGCAGCGCTGTGCTGTGCTGTCTAAGCGCTATATTTCAATTACCCCGCGGTGGTGAGTGGGGCTCAGTCATCCCGTGGTTGGGGGTGTGTCGGGGCACATTGCCGGTGCCCGCCCCCGGTGCCAGTATTCTTTTGGGGGCATTGGATTACCCAGGAGAACAGAGAGAGGAGTGAGAGACCCTCCTGCCCTAGCGCTTTGCGCACCTTTGTTTTCGCTGCCCTGGCAGCCAGCCCTGACTTTGCGGGACATAGGGCTTCTGAGCCCCTGAGAGAGGCCAGTTGGCCTGGGCCCAGTTTCAGAGTGTTGTGCCCCCGATTGGGGCGACCGGGGCTTATGCTTGTGAGGCCTAGCGCCTCATGATTTATGCACAGGTGATTTATGCTAAGGTTTTGCAGAATATGTTGGCTAATTTATGTCCCTAGTTCTACACCTAATGCATTCCTGTTAAGGAGGGTATGCCCTGATGATGCCTACAAGATAAGGTGTTTATACCCCAGGATTGGTGCCTACTGTATTTGATGATGCCTAATGCCAGGATGTATGCCTAACGTGTCTTTACACTAATGATATTGCATTTATGCCTCATCTGTTTTACTGCATAAGGTGGCTACAGGCTAATGCTATGCGTAATGTGTTTCCAAACCTAAAGGTGATGCCTGATGTTCTTTTTCTCCCCCAAGGCTTACATCGTTGGAGTTCTGCCCCTAATGTGTACAGTGTTGGTGTTCTGCATACTATGCCCAATGCTAATGGTTATGCCTTCAGGCCTAATGAGGTTGTCATGCCTAAAGTTATGCCTTGTGCTAATGTATTGATGCTTTAGGTTTATGTCTAATGTTTATTGCATTGACGCTAAAGGCACGATCTTGCCAGAGGTTACTGGCGGATATACATTTATTATTAATGGGCTTTACCTTCATCCCTTTGTACGAGCGATGGTTTTGGCAGCGGCCCGATTGGCGCTGCCCTGTAAATAATCCCCATGTAAATTGCTACCCAGTGCCGGTTGGCACAATGTATATGCAACCGTGATTACATTATGACGTGTTTATGTCACAATACACAAGTTATTTTCACATCACCTGGTGTGGTCTCTTTTTGTAGTGTGCCTGGTGTGTCGCCTGAGTGTGCTGCGCAGATGCTTTACACATTTCCTCCGGAGGCTGGCCCGCCCGCTCTGCACCACGCTACCCGTTTCTAACATTGGTGCTCAGCGGTGGGATAGGACTTGTGTTTGCGCAGTACCACAGCGACAACGGGTTGCACTGCAAACTGAGCATTTGAAATAATCACAGGTTTTGGGGATTATTTTGTTTAATTACCTTTCCTCCTAAAAGGGTCACTGTGGAATTGTGTTTCCCTGTTTACTGTATCTGTGTATCTCGCCAAGATGGGGTTACTCTATGATGAGGATGAACTTTGGGAGTACACTGAGGAGGAAGTGATGGATTTCTGCAGGGAAAGGGGGATACCAATAGAGGGTGACTTCCGCAGAAAATTGTTTCTCTATGAGGACCTAAAAAGGGGGGAACCTTTAGAGTGCTGTGGGGACCTGTCAGATTACCCCTCCGCATATCTAAATGGTGGACTAGGTAGAGACCCGGAGGAGGACCTCGAGTGTGAGGAGGACTCTGAGAGTGAGGGTGCCCAGTCCATAACCCTGGAGGGTGGTGACACTGAGGAGGAAGAAGATGACGGGGCGGGGACACCAGTAAGTAGGGAGGACCCCATAGACAGGGAGTCCTGTGTCAGGGGCACTGCCCCATCCCTTTCCCTGTCCCCAGAAGAGTGGGTGGATAGGAGGGAAGAAAGGGAACATCAGCTGGCTTTGGAGAGGCTCAGGTTAGGGCACGCAAAGGAGATAGCGCAGCTGAGGGTGCAAGAAAAAAAGTTGGAGACCGAAAAGGTCCTTGCACACGAAAGGATGGCTGAGGCTGAAAGGGCCTTCGCCAGGGAGAGACTAGCTCAGGGGGGTAGGTTGTCCCCTGAGAGTGGTGTCTGTGGTCTGGATTCACCAGTGAGGGTGGGATCCAGTGGTGGCAGCGAGAGTGAAGCCAGTGCAGGAAGTCCCACTCCCAGAGCCCGGAAGATGGTGCCTGATCCCCAGGAGGAGGGGGGCAGGTTGGAATTTAGGGGCGGCAAGAAACTGTCCCATCAGTCTTGGGGGAGTATGCGGATGTGTGTTGGACTGCATTGGAGGATTGGGTGGTGGATAGCGCGGTGAGTGATTGGGAAGGGCTGTTCCATGTACTTATCAAGGAACACATGTTAAGGAATTGTTTCCCAAGGTTGCGCCACCACCTGTTGCAGTGTGGGTTCTCTGCCCCCAGGGAGCTTGCACGGGAGGCAGACCTCTGGGTGAGTGCCAGAGAGTCTGAGAGGGCATTGGGGAGTGACCCAGAAGGGAATGGTGCAGGGATCTTCCAACCCAGCGAGGTGGGAGAGGTGCAGAATAGCCCAGCTAGGTCCCAGGGTAGTGAGAGGGTTGTAGGGCCTCACGTCCTATCTACAGGAAGGAGTGAGACGGGGAGGTGTCCCGAGGTGCCCCAACCGCAGTCTCAGGGCCTGGAGAGTTCCATAAGGGAACCCCAGGTTGGGATCCTAGGGTGTCCCGAGAGGCCATCCCTGGAAAGGGATCCCCTAGTGTCAGGAGAACCCGGGGCATCGGTAATTCGAGCTCCAGGGGTTCTCGGGTCTGCTCAGCCACAGGGTTTAGATCCTGGGCTGGGGTGCCAGGTTCAGGGGCTGCCTGACCTGGAGGGAGGGGCACTTGTAATCAAGGTACCTACCGGTTTCACTTCCAGGGGTACTTCTCCAGGTGGGAGGGTGCGGAACTCTGGAAGGGGGTGCAGAGGGAGGAAGGACTCGCCTCTGGCTCAACCACAGGGCTTCGATCCTGGGTTGGGAGGCCCGGTTCAGGTATTGCCTGACCTGGCGGGAGGGACGTCTGTAAGCAGTGTCCCCCCGGAGTTGTCTTCCAGGGGTACTACTCCAGTTGGGAGTGTGCAGAACTCTGGGAGGGGGGACTCGCCTCTGGCACCGGTTCAACCTAAGGGTTTAGACCCTGGGTTGGGGGATCGGTTGCCGGGCCACGGCCCTGGACGAGTGAGAGAGTGGTGGTCTGAGGGTGCCCTGCATAGGAGGAGCGTGCGGAACCCCAGAAGGAGAGGTAGGGGGAGGAGAGCCTCGCCCCTCACTTGTTGTCAGCAGGAGAGTGTGGTCCCCAGGTGGGAGGACCAGTGGCAGTTTGGGACTGCACGGAGGAGGAGGAGAGTGGTCAACGGGTACTACGGGCCTGGGGCTACTGCCCCCCACTCTGTGAGACAGCCAGGGCCAGAGACATCTGGATGGCCTAGGGGCCGGTCCTGGCTGCAGCCAACTAGGGAGCACCAGGGGGGTGGCCTAGTTGGTCCAGGAGGAGTTGAGAGAGGGAACCATCGGGTTCCAGAGTGGCGAAGAACCTGCGGGTGCCCCTGCAGTTGTGGGCCCGCGTCCACGTGTTCTCGCCCCAAGCAGGGAAGCCCATCAAGGCATTGATCGGTCTACCCTGGCTTTTGGCTGGGAGGGGGTTGTGTTGGACTTGGCCCTGAGAGTCCTAAAGTTTTTCGCTTTTCCCCCTAGCCTCTTTACCATGTGTGAAATGACCCCTGCTGCGCAATGGCGTGCGCAGATTTATTTGTGCTGTTGTAAAGAAATGTTACTTTTAAAATGGACGCCCTTCCTGTCTGCACATGTGCCGCCTGTCTGAGGTGAGTTGGCGGTCTAGTTGTCTGTTTCCCAGCACCCCCAGCTTTTGGAGGGAAGCCTGGCACCCAGGGTGCTCTACACCTCCCCCTAAACCAGTTGGGACCAGTTTCCCAGGGAACCTTCCAGAAGCTTCCAGCCCTTTCTGGTAGGTGGGGTGAGGGGGCTGTGCCTCCATGTGCTCAGACGGAGCGTGGACTAGATTGAGAGGGGACACTCTGCCAGGAGGTACCGCCACATTGGGCCTGTGTGCTGGCCCCTGTGCCCATCTGCACCCCTCCGCTGTCCACAGGGCCAGTGAGAGCCCTTTACTGGAGTGAAGACTGCTGTGTCAGGAGGAGTGCCACTTTATGGGAGATGACTGCTTCTAGGAGCTGCTGTCCTGTTCTGATGAGTACCCACTGCCTGCTGATCTTGCCCAGTATTGCCTGCCTGCTCTCCTGCCGTCCTAAGCCCAGCACCTGGTGAGCGCTATATCTTACTGCCCAGGAGGTAAGGAGCTGACACCTGCAGCGCCGCGCTGCGAGAGCGCTATATTTCTAGAGTTGAAGTGCCTGTGCTGCTCTGCCTGCACTCTAGCGCCTGGTGGGACTATTTGCGTGATTACCAGAAGAGGTGCGCTATCTGCTGTCCCTGAAGCTGGTGGGACCGAGCCTATCGCAAGCGCTACATCTAAAGTGCCAGGAGTGAGGAGCTGATGCCTGCAGCGCTGTGATTCCAAAGCGCTACATCTAAAGTGCCAGGAGTGAGGAGCTGATGCCTGCAGCGCTGTGCTGTCTAAGCGCTATATTCAAGGTGCCAGGGGAAGAGGAGCTGGCGCCTGCAGCGCTGTGCTGTGCTGTCTAAGCGCTATATTTCAATTACCCCGCGGTGGTGAGTGGGGCTCAGTCATCCCGTGGTTGGGGGGTGTGTCGGGGCACATTGCCGGTGCCCGCGCCCGGTGCCAGTATTCTTTTGGGGGCATTGGATTACCCAGAAGAACAGAGAGAGGAGTGAGAGACCCTCCTGCCCTAGCGCTTTGCGCACCTTTGTTTTCGCTGCCCTGGCAGCTAGCCCTGACTTTGCGGGACATAGGGCTTCTGAGCCCCTGAGAGAGGGCAGTTGGCCTGGGCCCAGTTTCAGAGTGTTGTGCCCCCGATTGGGGCGACCGGGGCTTATGCTTGTGAGGCCTAGCGCCTCATGATTTATGCACCGGTGATTTATGCTAAGGTTATGCAGAATATGTTGGCTAATTTATGTCCCTAGTTCTACGCCTAATGCATTCCTGTTAAGGAGGGTATGCCCTGATGATGCCTACAAGATAAGGTGTTTATACCCCAGAATTGGTGCCTACTGTATTTGATGATGCCTAATGCCAGGATGTATGCCTAACGTGTCTTTACACTAATGATATTGCATTTATGCCTCATCTGTTTTACTGCATAAGGTGGCTACAGGCTAATGCTATGCGTAATGTGTTTCCAAACCTAAAGGTGATGCCTGATGTTCTTTTTCTCCCCCAAGGCTTACATCGTTGGAGTTCTGCCCCTAATGTGTACAGTGTTGGTGTTCTGCATACTATGCCCAATGCTAATGGTTATGCCTTCAGGCCTAATGAGGTTGTCATGCCTAAAGTTATGCCTTGTGCTAATGTATTGATGCTTTAGGTTTATGTCTAATGTTTATTGCATTGACGCTAAAGGCACG
The DNA here is from genome assembly GCA_963921515.1 of Calotriton arnoldi. Lineage (NCBI taxonomy): Eukaryota > Metazoa > Chordata > Amphibia > Caudata > Salamandridae > Calotriton > Calotriton arnoldi. The sequence goes on from CAWUFW010009552.1 coordinate 505,433, forward strand.
ATCTTGCCAGAGGTTACTGGCGGATATACATTTATTATTAATGGGCTTTACCTTCATCCCTTTGTACGAGCGATGGTTTTGGCAGCGACCCGATTGGCGCTGCCCTGTAAATAATCCCCATGTAAATTGCTACCCAGTGCCGGTTGGCACAATGTATATGCAACCGTGATTACATTATGACGTGTTTATGTCACAATACACAAGTTATTTTCACATCACCTGGTGTGGTCTCTTTTTGTAGTGTGCCTGGTGTGTCGCCTGAGTGTGCTGCGCAGATGCTTTACACATTTCCTCCGGAGGCTGGCCCGCCCGCTCTGCACCACGCTACCCGTTTCTAACATTGGTGCTCAGCGGTGGGATAGGACTTGTGTTTGCGCAGTACCACAGCGACAACGGGTTGCACTGCAAACTGAGCATTTGAAATAATCACAGGTTTTGGGGATTATTTTGTTTAATTACCTTTCCTCCTAAAAGGGTCACTGTGGAATTGTGTTTCCCTGTTTACTGTATCTGTGTATCTCGCCAAGATGGGGTTACTCTATGATGAGGATGAACTTTGGGAGTACACTGAGGAGGAAGTGATGGATTTCTGCAGGGAAAGGGGATACCAATAGAGGGTGACTTCCGCAGAAAATTGTTCCTCTATGAGGCCCTAAAAAGGGGGGAACCTTTAGAGTGCTGTGGGGACCTGTCAGATTACCCCTCCGCATATCTAAATGGTGGACTAGGTGGAGACCCGGAGGAGGACCTCGAGTGTGAGGAGGACTCTGAGAGTGAGGGTGCCCAGTCCATAACCCTGGAGGGTGGTGACACTGAGGAGGAAGAAGATGACGGGGCGGGGACACCAGTAAGTAGGGAGGACCCCATAGACAGGGAGTCCCGTGTCAGGGGCACTGCCCCATCCCTTTCCCTGTCCCCAGAAGAGTGGGTGGATAGGAGGGAAGAAAGGGAACATCAGCTGGCTTTGGAGAGGCTCAGGTTAGGGCACACAAAGGAGATAGCGCAGCTGAGGGTGCAAGAAAAAAAGTTGGAGACCGAAAAGGTCCTTGCACACGAAAGGATGGCTGAGGCTGAAAGGGCCTTCGCCAGGAGAGACTAGCTCAGGGGGTAGGTTGTCCCCTGAGAGTGGTGTCTGTGGTCTGGATTCACCAGTGAGGGTGGGATCCAGTGGTGGCAGCGAGAGTGAAGCCAGTGCAGGAAGTCCCACTCCCAGAGCCTGGAAGATGGTGCCTGATCCCCAGGAGGAGGGGGGCAGGTTGGAATTTAGGGGCGGCAAGAAACTGTCCCATCAGTCTTGGGGGGAGTATGCGGATGTGTGTTGGACTGCATTGGAGGATTGGGTGGTGGATAGCGCGGTGAGTGATTGGGAAGGGCTGTTCCATGTACTTATCAAGGAACACATGTTAAGGAATTGTTTCCCAAGGTTGCGCCACCACCTGTTGCAGTGTGGGTTCTCTGCCCCCAGGGAGCTTGCACGGGAGGCAGACCTCTGGGTGAGTGCCAGAGAGTCTGAGAGGGCATTGGGGAGTGACCCAGAAGGGAATGGTGCAGGGATCTTCCAACCCAGCGAGGTGGGAGAGGTGCAGAATAGCCCAGCTAGGGCCCAGGGTAGTGAGAGGGTTGTAGGGCCTCACGTCCTATCTACAGGAAGGAGTGAGACGGGGAGGTGTCCCGAGGTGCCCCAACCGCAGTCTCAGGGCCTGGAGAGTTCCATAAGGGAACCCCAGGTTGGGATCCTAGGCTGTCCCGAGAGGCCATCCCTGGAAAGGGATCCCCTAGTGTCAGGAGAACCCGGGGCATCGGTAATTCGAGCTCCAGGGGTTCTGGGGTCTGCTCAGCCACAGGGTTTAGATCCTGGGCTGGGGTGCCAGGTTCAGGGGCTGCCTGACCTGGAGGGAGGGGCACTTGTAATCAAGGTCCCTACCGGTTTCACTTCCTGGGGTACTTCTCCAGGTGGGAGGGTGCGGAACTCTGGAAGGGGGTGCAGAGGGAGGAAGGACTCGCATCTGGCTCAACCACAGGGCTTCGATCCTGGATTGGGAGGCCCGGTTCAGGTATTGCCTGACCTGGCGGGAGGGACGTCTGTAAGCAGTGTCCCCCCGGAGTTGTCTTCCAGGGGTACTACTCCAGTTGGGAGTGTGCAGAACTCTGGGAGGGGGTGCAGAGGGAGGGAGGACTCGCCTCTGGCACCGGTTCAACCTAAGGGTTTAGACCCTGGGTTGGGGGATCGGTTGCCGGGCCACGGCCCTGGACGAGTGAGAGAGTGGTGGTCTGAGGGTGCCCCGCATAGGAGGAGCGTGCGGAACCCCAGAAGGAGAGGTAGGGGGAGGAGAGCCTCGCCCCTCACTTGTAGTCAGCAGGAGAGTGAGGTCCCCAGGTGGGAGGACCAGTGGCAGTTTGGGACTGCACGGAGGAGGAGGAGAGTGGTCAACGGGTACTACGGGCCTGGGGCTACTGCCCCCCACTCTGTGAGACAGCCAGGGCCAGAGACATCTGGATGGCCTAGGGGCCGGTCCTGGCTGCAGCCAACTAGGGAGCACCAGGGGGGTGGCCTAGTTGGTCCAGGAGGAGTTGAGAGAGGGAACCATCGGGTTCCAGAGTGGCGAAGAACCTGCGGGTGCCCCTGCAGTTGTGGGCCCGCGTCCACGTGTTCTCGCCCCAAGCAGGGAAGCCCATCAAGGCATTGATCGGTCTACCCTGGCTTTTGGCTGGGAGGGGGTTGTGTTGGACTTGGCCCTGAGAGTCCTAAAGTTTTTCGCTTTTCCCCCTAGCCTCTTTACCATGTGTGAAATGACCCCTGCTGCCCAATGGCGTGCGCAGATTTATTTGTGCTGTTGTAAAGAAATGTTACTTTTAAAATGGACGCCCTTCCTGTCTGCACATGTGCCGCCTGTCTGAGGTGAGTTGGCGGTCTAGTTGTCTGTTTCCCAGCACCTCCAGCTTTTGGAGGGAAGCCTGGCACCCAGGGTGCTCTACACCTCCCCCTAAAGCAGTTGGGACCAGTTTCCCAGGGAACCTTCCAGAAGCTTCCAGCCCTTTCTGGTAGGTGGGGTGAGGGGGCTGTGCCTCCATGTGCTCAGACGGAGCATGGACTAGATTGAGAGGGGACACTCTGCCAGGAGGTACCGCCACATTGGGCCTGTGTGCTGGCCCCTGTGCCCATCTGCACCCCTCCGCTGTCCACAGGGCCAGTGAGAGCCCTTTACTGGAGTGAAGACTGCTGTGTCAGGAGGAGTGCCACTTTATGGGAGATGACTGCTTCTAGGAGCTGCTGTCCTGTTCTGATGAGTACCCACTGCCTGCTGATCTTGCCCAGTATTGCCTGCCTGCTCTCCTGCCGTCCTAAGCCCAGCACCTGGTGAGCGCTATATCTTACTGCCCAGGAGGTAAGGAGCGGACACCTGCTGCGCTGCACTGCGAGAGCGCTATATTTCTAGAGTTGAAGTGCCTGTGCTGCTCTGCCTGCACTCTAGCGCCTAGTGGGACTATTTGCGTGATTACCAGAAGAGGTGCGCTATCTGCTGTCCCTGAAGCTGGTGGGACCGAGCCTATCGCAAGCACTACATCTAAAGTGCCAGGAGTGAGGAGCTGATGCCTGCAGCGCTGTGATTCCAAAGCGCTACATCTAAAGTGCCAGGAGTGAGGAGCTGACGCCTGCAGCGCTGTGCTGTCTAAGCGCTATATTCAAGGTGCCAGGGGAAGAGGAGCTGGCGCCTGCAGCGCTGTGCTGTGCTGTCTAAGCGCTATATTTCAATTACCCCGCGGTGGTGAGTGGGGCTCAGTCATCCCGTGGTTGGGGGGTGTGTCAGGGCACATTGCCGGTGCCCGCCCCCGGTGCCAGTATTCTTTTGGGGGCATTGGATTACCCAGGAGAACAGAGAGAGGAGTGAGAGACCCTCCTGCCCTAGTGCTTTGCGCACCTTTGTTTTCGCTGCCCTGGCAGCCAGCCCTGACTTTGCGGGACATAGGGCTTCTGAGCCCCTGAGAGAGGCCAGTTGGCCTGGGCCCAGTTTCAGAGTGTTGTGCCCCCGATTATGGCGACCGGGGCTTATACTTGTGAGGCCTAGCGCCTCATGATTTATGCACAGGTGATTTATGCTAAGGTTATGCAGAATATGTTGGCTAATTTATGTCCCTAGTTCTACGCCTAATGCATTCCTGTTAAGGAGGGTATGCCCTGATGATGCCTACAGGATAAGGTGTTTATACCCCAGGATTGGTGCCTACTGTATTTGATGATGCCTAATGCCAGGATGTATGCCTAACGTGTCTTTACACTAATGATATTGCATTTATGCCTCATCTGTTTTACTGCATAAGGTGGCTACAGGCTAATGCTATGCGTAATGTGTTTCCAAACCTAAAGGTGATGCCTGATGTTCTTTTTCTCCCCCAAGGCTTACATCGTTGGAGTTCTGCCCCTAATGTGTACAGTGTTGGTGTTCTGCATACTATGCCCAATGCTAATGGTTATGCCTTCAGGCCTAATGAGGTTGTCATGCCTAAAGTTATGCCTTGTGCTAATGTATTGATGCTTTAGGTTTATGTCTAATGTTTATTGCATTGACGCTAAAGGCACGATCTTGCCAGAGGTTACTGGCGGATATACATTTATTATTAATGGACTTTACCTTCATCTCTTTGTACGAGCGATGGTTTTGGCAGCGGCCCGATTGGCGCTGCCCTGTAAATAATCCCCATGTAAATTGCTACCCAGTGCTGGTTGGCACAATGTATATGCAACCGTGATTACATTATGACGTGTTTATGTCACAATACACAAGTTATTTTCACATCACCTGGTGTGGTCTCTTTTTGTAGTGTGCCTGGTGTGTCGCCTGAGTGTGCTGCGCAGATGCTTTACACATTTCCTCCGGAGGTTGGCCCGCCCGCTCTGCACCACGCTACCCGTTTCTAACAACACCACACCAGTTTAAGAAAATAAGTAATCTTTACCTAAACCAAACAAGACCAAAACGACAAAAATCCACAATACAGTTATCAAGATATCCTGAAAAATAGGTTATTCACTCAAAAAAAGTTTGTAGCAACAAATAACTCCACCTGGAGTTATTACGACGTTGTGACAGATGAAAATCCCAAAGAACGGCGCCAACCTCAAAGTGCGCAGCGTCAGGCGCGGAGTCAAGCAGAGCCCCAAAGAACAGTACCTTGGAATTGATGAAAGCAAAGACGGTGCACGGCGTCGGGGAGGTGATGCTTTGTTGGCGCCGAGCAGCGTCGGTTCTTTACGACCGCAAGGGGAGGTGAAGCCTCGGTTCCTTACTGCGATGCAGAGTAGGTGAGACTTCGGTTCCTTACTGTGTTGCGGAGATGACGTCACAGTGGCGGTGAGGCAGCGGTTCCTTATGACGGTGCGGTGTCGATGGATTCGGGAGTCACCCACGTCGAGTATTGGCTCCACGTTGATGAAGCACCGGTGTCGGTGAAGTCGGGGCTGCGGTGCGAGTCAGGACGGTGCGTCGTGGACGTCACGAGCGGTGTCTTCGGCTCCGGTGCAGGCAGCGGCATCGGTGGCGGCTTCGGAGTTGATACGGCACAGCATCAGCAGGTGTCGGGCCTATGAATCAAGTCAGGGCGGTGCGTCGTGCTCTTCACAAGCGGTGCCCACGGCTTTGGTGCAGGTTACAGGGTCGCTCACCGGCGTCGGTGTTGCAATTTCCTTCTGTGTCAGCTGAAACAGCAGTTCCAGTTTCAGAAAGACAGAAGAAATTAAGTCTTTGTGTCCCTGAGACTTCAGAACAGGAGGCATGGTCATTTTCAAGCCCTTGGAGGTCTTCTTTCAAGCTGGGGACACAGCAAACAGCAAAGTCCTTTTCTCCTTTCCTTGGCAGTAAGTAGCCACTGCAGGCCAACACCAAACAGCAAACAGCACAGGGGCAGTATTCCTCCTCAGCTTCTTCAGCTCTTCTCCTTGGCAAAGGTTCCTCTTGATTCCCAGAAATGATCTAAAGTTCTGGGGTCTGGGCCCCAATATTTATACCACAAAATCCTTTGTTCTCTGGTGATAAAGAAGCCCTGTGCTTGGCCAAAACCGGTTCTGTCCTCTCTGGTGCAGCTTCCTGGTAGGAGGTGGAGAAAGCATTGTCCTTGGCAGACCAGGCCCATTCAGGTGAAAGGAAATCTCCTCCCCCTACTCTAAATGCAACCCAGCTCTATTCAACCCAACCCTGACTCATCAGGCTCTCTGGAGCCACTGCCCCTCTCCAGCCCCTGTCATCTAAAAGCCAGACATGCAATACACAAACCTAGCAGAGGCACACTGGATGGCTAGGCAAGAAAATACCTACTTTCTAAAGGTGGTATTTTCAAACACAGAATGTAAAAATCATCCTCACTAAAAGATGCATTTTAACATTCTGAGTTCAGGCATACTAAACTGTATTTTCCTACCTTGTTCCCAGGGGTAGTTATGTTTATAAGATGTTATTAGCAAACTCCCCATTATGTCCTATGGGAACAGGTAGTCTTGCAATAGTGAAAAACGAAATTGGCAGTAATTCACTATCAGGACATGCCACACACATCAGGGCATGTCCTACCGTTCACATACATTGCACCCTGCCCACAGGGGTACCATGGGCCTACCTTAGGGGTGACTGATATGTATGAAAAGGAAAGGTTAGGGCCTGGCAAGTGGGTGCACTTCCCAAGTCGACATGGCAGTACCACACTTCACACAGGCTCTGCAATGGCAGGCCAGAGTTACATTTACAGGCTGCTTATGTGTGTGGCACAATCAGTGCTGCAAGCCAACTAGCAGCATTTGATTTACAGGCCGTGGGCACACACGGTGCACTGTGCTAGGGACTGACTAGTAAATCAAATAGCCAATCATAAAAAACACCAATCCATAACAACAATTTACAGGGAGAGCATATGCACTTTAGCACTGATCAGCAGTGGTAAAGTGCCCAGAGTCATAAAACCAACAAAAACAGGTCAGAAACAGGAGGCTAGAAAGCAAAAAGTCTGGGGATAAACCCGCTGAAAAATCCAGGTCTAACACAGATAGAATTAATAATACCGGCAGCCGGCAGAAACGGTGATCAAATCCAGCTTTATACAGAGCCAGGTTTGAGGGGACTGCTGCAGGATCTGTATGCGGACAGCTCTATTTGTCCCTTAAAACCTCAGAATGTTGCTGCCCTGGGCCCTGCTGTCCCCATGCTTTAGGTCAGTCCTACCAGCCATCCTCCACCAAACTGACCTCCAAAGTGACAGCAAACCCACAGCTCAACACTTGTCATGGTTCCCTCAGCTATGTGACCTTCCTTCCTTTGATCACCTGTTTCCAGGGGCATACCTGCCACCAAATCTCCACTTACCCGGTCTCATTTCTGTTACACTAGTGCTGCCCCGATTCTCACTTCCTCTCATGTAACACATGAGACAAATAACTTAATGCGCGCTGCTGCTTCTGAAAGCACGATCAAATGATGAACAGTGATTCTCAAACAGTAAAGCCACTTAGCAAGATACAACAGTCTGAAAACTCACCTGCAACCAAAGCAAGGTTGCAATAGTAAACAAGTATTGGCAAAGCCAATAGGCCTCGCCTATGAGAGCTATTGGCTTTGGCAATGTTTTGTAGTGTGGCTGGTATGGTGCGGCTGCTATGCAGCATGGCTAAAACTACTTATAAAAAAGTGCTATGACATGGCCAGTGTTTATGCGTTTTTTTGTTAAAAAGCAGATTAGGGCTGGCAGTGTCATGGCTAACAGAGGATGCCTGGGAGGGCTTGTGGGCAAGCCGATGAACAATGGAGGGTAGTTAAGATGGGCTGGGGGAAAGCACACAGACAACAGAGGGTGGTCGGAGGGACTGGAGGCAAACACACGGGCAATAGATGGTGGGTGGGAGGGGCTAGTGGCAAGCACACTGACAATAGGGTATTGTGCAGGGGGCTATGGCAACCACACAAACAACAAATGGGACTAGGGGAAGAACATGGAGCACCTGATAAAGCGAGCAGTGGAGGCCACATGTAACGCATCAATGCTCATGGGGAGGGACAAACACACAAAGAGGAAGGAAGCCTATGGAATCTGAAGAATAAGAAGCAAGCAAATGAGAGCGACAATGAAGTCAACATATGGCAATCAGTGGGCAGACTCTAAGCCCCCTCTCACAAAAGGTCACAAGAGACAGCACATGCGCTGTCTTAGGAAGGCCCACACAAATAACAGCAGTTTGTTAAACAGTAATGTGACTCATCATGGCACAATGCTCTGAAAACTCACTCGCTTCCAGAAAAGGGCTGCCATGGTTCAGAATGAACTTCGATCAACAAATGGTACAGTACCTGATCTTGGTACAGCATTCTAAAAAAATCACCCACAACAAGAGCAGGGCTGACGTTCTAAAGAATGGGTGGTTAATGAAAAAGAGTATGGCCGCTTATCATGATACAGAGTGCTCTTAAAACTCACCCACAGTTAGAACAGAGCTATAAGAGGCGCGCGGCGGTGGCGATTCAAGATGGGCGCCCCGTAGAACAGCTCGGTGACACCAAGTAACGGCCGGAGTCGAAGGGCTTTTTCCGCCAACGGTGCGGGATCATAATTATGGAACTCATTGTCGGAAGTGGTGTGGAGCACTGGGTGAAGTTTTTCAGACCTTAAAACGGTCTATTTGCATACTTTTTTTACTCTTTTCTTCTGCCTCATTGATGCCTCGCACTGCGGCCACCATTTTGTGCACTTTTTTCTCGCACTTTCCGCAGTTGACAACGCAGCGGTAATGTCCCTGTGTTCGGTCTTTTTTGCCCATTTGGGCTCTTTTCAGCATTATTAATGCTTCTCTACAATGTAAATATATAATTATCAACGGATGTCTCTTCTACTCATTACGTGCCTTCATTTTCTCCTCACATGATATTCAGGCTACGTTTGCTAACATTTTTAGTAGTGTTGGTGGACTTGCTTTTTTGTGTCTTGAGAGAGGATTATCTTGGGTTTTGAGGATATTCATCGTCCCGAACATGGATCCCATGCACCCAAACAAGCTTCATGGGGCTGCTGGTTCTAATCCTGGTGGTCGCAAGGACTTGGCTGGCAATACCAACAAAAGAGTCAAAAAAGATCCGTCCTCCCCAGCGAAATCACCTCTTCCTTTGACTTTGGAGGAAATCATGGATGAATTGCGCAACATTCAACCTTTTATGACGGAAACCACTGCAACACTTCAAAGAATTGAGGAGAAATGGTCTGGTTTGGACTCAAGGCTTTCGGATGTAGAACAAAATATTAGTGACGCACAAGATGTTGTTGCCAAAGTGGACATTCTTTCTCGAGAGGTAGCGCAACTGAAGAAAACTACGGAAGATTTAGAAAATCGAAACAGGCGCAACAACCTACGAGTTTATGGAATTCCGGAAGGTTCCAAAGGCTCGGACATGATCTCCTTTTTGAAGACTCACGTTCCTCAGATAGCTGGTCTGCCGAAATCTTCTGATCACAATATTCAAAGGGCACACAGGATCGGCCCCCAGAGTGCATCATCCTCGAACAAACCGAGGATAATCATTGCATATTTCTTATTATATTCCGATCTCATGGCGATCCTCAACGCATCTAAGCAACATAAACAGATGCTTTGGTCTGGCCAAAAAATCTTCTTCAGTCAAGATGTTTCTAAGCCTACTGCTAATCGCCGAAAAGAGTTTTCAGACCTCAGACCAACACTGAGATCCATGAATGCCCGCTACGGCCTTATTCATCCATGTTTCTTCAAAGTAACCTACAAAGACAGAACTTTCACCTTTGAGGATCTTGCAGAGCTTAGGAAATGTATTCATGTTCATAAAGGAGAAGCTATGGAACTGAGCAAAACTTAATTGTTTTCTTATATGTTCTCTCTCTTGTTCCACAGGTTTCCCCTCTGTAACTTGTTCAATGCTGGTGTTCTTCCCCGTGTTGTCCATCTGTTTTGTTGTGCATGTTTCACTCCGTTGCGTTGTCTCCCCCAGTGTTTGGTAAGTTCCCTTCCATTTTGTTGCTTATGTTTATGTTTCTAGATTACAGTTTTTTGATTCTTTTGTGTTGCCAGTAAACCTGTTCTTTCTCTGTGTCCTTCTTCTCCGGGGTAGCTTTGTCCTTTTCGGCCCCCCCCCCTCCTGTATTAATGTTCTTTTGTTTGTGTATAATATGACTAAAGTCTTTTGGTTTCTTGTCATCTTCTCTCTGGTTACATTGCAAGGGAGACTTTGTTCTCCTTTCTCTTCTCATTCTAATCCCCTTCATCCGTTCCTTTTATTCCACTTTTTTCCTTCCTCTATTTCCGACATTCAGTTGCAGCTTCTCTTTGTCTCTATGTTTTCGTTTTTGCGTTTTTGTTTACCATTTTCTACCTTGCATGTTTAATTGGGTACATCTGGCTACCTGTTCTACTTTCCCCCCTATTTCTTAATTTATGTATTTTCTCTTTTTTCAGCCCTTTATTTGTTTTTCTCCTTTCTGTATTTATTTCCTTTCTAGACTTGTACCGCTCAATGACACTCTACCTTTTGCAACTTACCTATTATACTTTTTTCAAGTTTCATGTATTTTTATGCTTAATTTTGAATAAGTTTTTCCGATGAATAGACTACGTATTATTTCATGGAATGTTAAGGGTATCCGCAATCCAGTTAAAAAACAATGTGTATTATCTCATCTTGCTAAATTGAAATGTCACATAGCGTTATTGCAAGAAACGCACCTTAAAGAACAAGATTTGTCTTCTTTGCACAAATTTTGGGTTGGAGATGTTTTTGTTCCCCAGCAGTTCATAACAAAAATGGTGTAGTAATTTTGTTTCATAAGTCTCTAAATGTTCTTTTGCAAATGGAAGTCAAAGACAACAACGGTAGATGGCTTTTATTGAATGCTAAAGTTAACAATACTCAATTCTCAATTTGTAATGTATATGGCCCTAATGGTATTGGTTTAGCATTTTGGAATGATTTCTCTACTCTCCTTTCTTCTCATGCTTCCGAAAACTTGATTTTGGGAGGTGATTGCAATCAACTTTTGGATCCTTTTTTAGATCGGAAATCCCAAACCAAATTCATCCCCAATAAAATGCAAAAGACTTTCCACAAGGCCATTTCATCTAGAGGGTTGTTGGATGCATGGAGATTCTCCCATCCCGATGTCTTGGAATTCTCCTTCTTCTCCCCTGCGCATAGGTCTCATTCCTGAATAGATTATATATTTCTCACCCAGTCATCTCTCTTCAATTTATGACAAATGCGGAGATTGGCTCCATTCTCATTTCTGACCACGCCCCAATCATTTTAGATATGGACTATCCCACTTCTGCACCTACCTCACGCCGATGGCATTTTAACAATGCCCTTCTGTTGGACACTCAATTTCTTGAACAATTTACACAGTTTATGCAGGAGTTTTTCAATAATAATCTTTCCTCTGTTTCACAATTTCATTTAGTTTGGGACGCCTTCAAAGCCACCGCTAGAGGATTTATAATAGACTTTGTTTCCCGGAAAAAGAAGAAAGCACTTACAGACGCAACATTAATTCTAAAACAAATCAAGGACTTAGAGCACGAACACTTTACCACAAACTGTTCTGATACTTTGTCCAATCTCATTAAAGCTGAAATGCACTACAGCAAACAGTCCTGGGATAATGCCTGCAACAATCTCCTTAAATTCAACACTAAAATGTCTGGTGGACGGAATAAAGCTGGCAAATCCCTAGCTAATTATCTTAAAATTAAAAAACAAAAATCCAAGATTGCTGGTATCACAGATAGTGCAGGAATTAAACACATCACAGATAGTAATATTCTTGAGTGCTTCACTGATTATTATACTTCCCTCTACCCCCCCGAGTCGACCCCTTCTGCTGATCAAATTGATTCATTCTTTCAATCCATCCCAAAACCCTCTGATAACCACACTGATCTCACATCCCTCGATAATCCAATATTAGAACAAGAAATCACAAACTCTATCAATCCACTTCCCAAAGACAAAACACCTGGTCCGGATGGTTTTACTGTACGTTTCTTTCTTCATTTCAAACAATTTCTCGTCCCTCAGTTGTTAGTCCTCATAAATCATTTCCTAGCCTCCGGTGAATCTCGGGGCTCTTTCATTCAAGCGATGCTGTGTTTAATCCCGAAAAAAGACAAAGACCCCTCTTATTGTAAAAATTACAGACCTATTTCCCTAATTAATGTGGACTGTACGATCTTCGCCAAATTATTAGCCCTTCGTATCAATCAGGTAATCCCGGACCTCATTAATATATATCAATCAGGGTTTGTAAAGGGGTGTTCCATTACAGATAACTCCAGGACTTTCCTTAATATTATTCATTTAGCCTCCAAGGTGGATTCACCGGTTGCTGCAATTACGTTAGATGCTGAAAAAGCCTTAGACAGAGTAAATTGGGAATTCATTTTCGGAGCATTGAAATGGCATGGCTTCAGCCCCTCTATTCTTAGATATATCCAATTGTTATACTCTGCACCTTCCACCTCCATCTGGGTGAACAGATGTCAATCCAAATACTTTCCACTCCACAGAGGAACTAGACAAGGATGCCCTTTATCCCCACTTTTATATATTCTTGCCCTAGAACCCTTTTTAGAAAAACTTCAACATTCTCCACAATATACGGGATTCCAATTTAAACATACTGATATTAAGTTTACTGCATACGCGGACAACATTTTACTATACCTCTCTAACCCCACTACCTCTTTGCAGGAGTTTTTCTCTTTGCTAAAAGAATATTCTCTAGTCTCTGGCTACAAACTTAATATTGATAAATCCGAAGTTATGCCATTGAATAAACATTGCTTTTCTCAAATGTTTCAAGATACGGGGTTTAAATGGAACTCCAGTAGTATTAAATGCTTAGGTATCCTCTACACTAATAGCATCAAAGAAACCATTAAAATAAACCTTGCTGATATACTTAAAAAACGTTCGGTACTCATTGACAGTTGGTCCCCACTATTTTTGTCTTGATGGGGTAGACTAGCTACAATTAAAATTATGTTACTTCCAATCATCAATTTTTATCTCTCAATGCTCTCAATCACTCTCCCGCTCTCTTTCTTTAATATTATTAACCGCTCCTTGACCAAATTTCTATGGAATAATCGTAAGACTAGGATTTCACTTATTCGACTTCAGCAGCCCAAGGAATTAGGTGGGGTTAATTTTCCTAACCTTAGACGCTATCATTCTGCATTCACCCTGAAACAAGTTTGGACTTTTTTATCCGACTCCTCACAAACACCTTTAACAGCCTGGAGCTCATTAGAACAATTCCAATATGCACCGCTTTCTTTTTCTTCCACCACTGGGTTATCTCAGCCCCCCAAACGTTTATTATCACCCACTTTCACGCACTCTACTGCAGTTGTAACTTCTTTGTTTAAAACTCATTTCTCCCACTCGGATAATTTTGCACACACTCCTGTTTGATATAACAAATATTTAAAGATTAAAAACAGATCTCTATTTTGGAAAGAATGGATTGATAAAGGCATTATCACATTTGAGCACTTGATGACTGACGGGTCTCCAATGGACTTCACGGAGATCCAGGAGAAGTATGGCATATCTCTTTTACATGCTCCTCACCACCCTCATCTCAGATCATCTATAATCCAACTCCACTCCCAGATTTCTTCCTTAGCCCCATACAATCAGTCATCCACTCTTTCGCTAGATTTCTCTACTCAGTTCAAGGCATCCAATATATATAAGATATTATCTCACCCCTCTGATCCTAGAAACAAATCCAGTATAGAACTTCTTTGGGAAAAAGATTTGACACAGGAATTTTCGTTTCAGACTTGGGGTTCCATTTGGGCAAAAATCCACACCTCCTCACGCTCAGCAAGTACAACGCAGACTTTATATTATTTTTATAATAGGCTTTTTCTCACCCCTACAGATCCCCATAAATTCAACTTGTTATATGCTACGAAATGCTGGTCTTGCCCTCATGAAAATAGTGAATTACTTCATATGTTCTTTCTCTGCCCTCTGGTTAAGAGTTTTTGGTTACTTATTTGGAAGAAAATTGAATGAAATTTTATCAACCAATGTTTCTTTCGATACTGTACACGTATGTTTGGGAGGCACCTCTCCTGTTTGGGGTACTCAGAGAAACGTTGGTAAATTTATTGACTTGTTTATAGCCATTACCTTCCAGATCATTACCACCAACTGGAAAGATGCTACTAAAATCTCGTACCAAGCTTGGTGGAACCTGTTATGTCATCATCACAGACTAGATCGTGCACATGCCACCTCTATGCCCCTATCGGTTAAAAAAGATTTACTTTGGTTACCACTCACCACATTTCTTTCCAGGATGGCTGCTTGACCTAGGTTGTATGTATATTGTCATGTACCTTCTTACTAATTTTATGTTCAATTAAGTCGCATTACTATTTCTACATTACTGTTTAGCTGCCTCGTACTATCTCCCCCTTTTCCTCCCTCCCCCCCTTCTTCCTCTCCCTCCCCCTCTTTTAAAATACTAAATTGCATTTGTCTTAGTACAGATTTTAAAAGGTTCAAAGTGGTTTTGACTATATACTTCCTAATGTGGTTTTCACCCACTTGTGGTTCAAGTTATTTCGATTTTTCACTTATTTTATTTCAATTGGATATTGGTACTGCTTGACCATTTGTTTGTATAATTTATACTGATGTTTTACTTTGAATATTATTTCAATAAAGCATTCTAAACTTAAAAAAAAAGAACAGAGCTATAACAGTACAGAACAAGCAGTGATCAGCACAGTACATCACTTTGCCACTGCACAGTGCTCTAAAAGCTCACCTGTAGACAAAGCACGGCTGCAGCAGGACTCAATTAAATGCTTTGTAACAGTGTGTTGCACACGGTAGACGCAAGTCTCTGTTATTTTTTATATAAGATCCAAAGAGGCTTCTGACTTGTACTGTGCTGAAAAAAAATAAAGTCCACAAACCCCAGGAAAGGAACATGAACGCCTTCATTTTACACTGCAGCTCCTTCTCTATATACTCCTTTTTAGGTCATGTGACGCTATTAGCATCTAAAGCTGTCTTTAGCAAGACCTAAAAATTCTGCACTCATGAGGAAACAAATTCTGCCCTAAAAATCGCACCTACAATAACAACCCCGTTATTTATAAAGGCAAGTAAATATGTCTACTTCACAACTGATACACAGTCAATAGAGTAAATCAGGCATGGTTTTGATGTAAATTTTACATTCAACATATGACAAAAAATGGAGTCCTCCTGGTAGCCTCCAAAATGATTCAGTACGCTTAGATTGTACTGCTCAAATTTGCAGTGACTGACCAGTGCAAAATCATCCTTTTTCAGTGGCAGTCCAAATCATTTGTTGGAGCAATACTGCTTCACCAGCAGTTCAATCTGTGAAATGTGGAAACGATGGCACAAAATTGCACCAGCATCTTTGTAATCTGGCCCATAGTGGAACATACAGCTCAAAAGTTTGAATTCCGACAGGGTGAACTCTGCTTTTTTGTCATTCATAGGTCGATAAATTGAGTATAATTTGGTCGGGCAGTACAATGAGGATTTACAGTACTTTAAAGTGGTAAAACTGTGGTAGTGCTATGCAAAAAAGCAAGGTGCTATTATTTTTGTTATGATTACACACAGGCACCACAGCCCTGAGAAGATAGACAGTCACTGCATTTTCATATATACCATTGAATACAATTACAATAGTGGATGGGTACACATTTAACTTACTGGTCTTTACTCAATAAACAGCAGAATTATGAAGTGCATAAACCCTTATGGTTTGAAAATCAGGGTCCTGCACTACACATAAATGGGACTAAAAAAACGGGGAAGTGGTTCAGGAATTTACAGTACAATTATAAGGAACATTGTAAATTTGGTGCTTAACAAACATGGGCTCTAGAAATATCTGCTGGGAAAACGTTAGCCTGGCAAACTCTTTGTAAAGGTGTACATATTGAGTTACAGCGGTGGTCCGTGCAGGCAAGCGCAGTAGGGCGGTGAAGTGGGGTGGGAGGGGGAAGTCAACACACAACAGTTTAGGGAAAATTAAATAAATAAACAAATCCTATTACGTCGTCTGTTGACTCCCCCTCACGCCCCACCTCGCTCACTGCGCTTACCTGAACGGACCGCAGCTGTTGAGTTGTACACTTGCGACAACCACATCTGCATAGAAAATCATTAAGATGGCTAGTTTAACATCATAAATCACCAGGACCACTTCCTTCATTACATGAGAAAAAGCTTCTTCTGTCTAAACAGAACAAAATGAAATCATAACTCTTCTCACCTCTCCACAAGTTAGCAAACAAGTTATCTTCGTTCACACAAATCCCTCACTCCTCAAGTCAGTGCCTTGGTTAAGAGTGTCAACAGTGGCACCCACTCCATTAGGGCGGAGGAGCACCGCCCCCCGCCACCACCTGAAAAATAAAACAATAATAAAACAGGCTTTAAACTCATTTTGTTATCGTTTTATTTTAATCCCCCTCTTGCCCCCAGGACTCCCTTGTCCCTTTTCTGCGCATGAGGGTTTGGCTGGCCATTTCAGGCCGGCCAAACCCTCATGCGCATTGAAGCTTTCTCCAGCCCCAGCTGCGTTTCTGGGGCTGGAGAAACCAGGCACAGGCTCCCAGTCTGCCTGGGAGCGCAAAGTCCCAGCGTTCACGCTAATCTTGACGCTGCTTCCATGCAGCGTCAGGATTTGCCGCAGTGCATTCTGGGAGACTGTGCCCGGAAGAGCGCAATGCAGCAGACGGCGTCGGCGATCAGGTAAGTTATTATTTTATTATTATTATTTTGTACCCCGACCCCCCCCCCTCCCCAGCTCGTTCCCCCGGCCCGTCTCGCCAATTTGGCAGGGGAGGGGCCGCTACTGAGTGTCAATGTACAGCTCTCCACAAAATTCTTCTGCTCCGGCAATCCTTTAATGGGACTAATCTCCAAAATTTCTCTTCATGAGGAGAAAATGGCCACAGTGATGTGATCAAAACAGTCCTTCCTGATCATTCTATATACAGGCCACAAAAACTCGAAAATCAGGCTGCCAAAGTGAGCCTGAATTTGCTGCGATGTGACCACATTTGAAACAGCCATGAAAGCTTGCCATCGGCTATTGTTGTGAAAAAAAAACACTTTTCTAAGGTAATGCCAGAATACACATTTATTTAGATGAGCCGTGGTATTATGTTGACCGATGGAGAACATCAGTTACCAGACTCCTCCTGAGACTGAAAACACAGCCAGTATTTATACAAATCTCCATGGTCAGAGGTCACATTGTTCTCCATAAGATGAGGCCTGTATAAACATAGTGTTTTACAGCTTAACAGGTGAACAATATAACATAAGGAGGGCTTCCTGCAATTAGACACAGTTCCAGCTTCTTCCCAAAACACCACAGTCAGTAAAAAGGCTTAATAGTTCAGTCTTGTACAATGATATATAATAAGCAGCATGTGGGAACAGTACGTCTCAATGCAGAAATGGCTAGTTTGCATTCTTCCAGGGTCAACACAGGATGAAAAGTGGCCTGCACAGATATTCTTGTTGTTGAGGAAAGGACCTCTGGTCAAGTTCATAGGACACAACTTTAGATATGCATACAAGCATTTTATTTTATTTTTCTCATCATGGATGCTGTCATGTGTTTCATTTGTCCTTGCAAAAAGAGCAATTGATGGACAGAATGCAGAACAAAGTCATACATTCACCCCAGTACAGAGATCTGGGCCTAAATCCATCGTTTTTTTGCTCACCATGCCATTCCAGTTTGGACCCAGCCATAT
Source organism: Calotriton arnoldi (assembly GCA_963921515.1). Taxonomy (NCBI): domain Eukaryota; kingdom Metazoa; phylum Chordata; class Amphibia; order Caudata; family Salamandridae; genus Calotriton; species Calotriton arnoldi. The sequence goes on from CAWUFW010009552.1 coordinate 523,266, forward strand.
GCAAATCAGTCTTGACCCTGCGCCCAATGGGAACAGTCCAGCCTGAACTGCCAGGCCAGGTCCTCCCTGGACTGGAAACAAGCATCCTAGGACCGGTTTCGGGCTTTCAGCCCTCATCAGCCAGGATAGCTTGACTCCAGTGGCATGGAGAGCACGGGACCCACGTCTGGGCATACCCGTCCCACTCGGGGTGACAAATGCAAAAAGAACAATTGATGGACAGAATGCAGAACAATGTCATACATTCACCCCAGTACAGAGATCTGGGCCTAAATCCATCGTTTTTGCTCACCATGCCATTTCAGTTTGGACCCAGCCATATGCAAATCAGTCTTGACCCTGCGCCCAATGGGAACAGTCCAGCCCGAACTGCCAGGCCAGGTCCTCCCTGGACTGGAAACAAGCATCCTAGGACCGGTTTCGGGCTTTCAGCCCTCATCAGCCAGGATAGCTTGACTCCAGTGGCATGGAGAGCACGGGACCCACGTCTGGGCATACCCGTCCCACTCGGGTTGACAAATGCAAAAAGAACAATTGATGGACAGAATGCAGAACAATGTCATACATTCACCCCAGTACAGAGATCTGGGCCTAAATTCATCCAGGGTCAGACTGATTTGCATATGGCCATGTCTGAACTGGGGTGGCGGAGTGAGCTAAAGAATGATGATGGATTAAACCCAGATCAGTTGACTGGGGGTGAGTGCTTGCAATGTTCAACACTCCATCCATCATCCCCTTTGGTTTTGCTGCTTTCATTTGTCCTTCACAAGAGTGTCCATTAAAAATGCACAAGAGTACCAGGGCAATGCAATAATGCCTTGAAATCTAGGTGTTGATTTTGGATGATGATGAGATGATGCTTGGGTTGTGACAAGAAGTGTATATGTTGTCGACAGTTCAGTCTCTTGTTTAATGGATAACTGAGAACATCCTAAGGACTAGATTGCATAGGGTGTAGATCCTTGACCACTTGCTGATTCTAATTGAAAGAGATAATATTGCATGCACACTGAAACAATAATAGATGGATGATCGTTGGTGAAAATCCACTACAAATGTGAATAACACATGTCCCACACAAGGAATAGAGGTGCAGTGTCCACATTGTGAGGATAAGCAAAAATTATCTACTGTATAAGTAAAAACAAGGGATTAATAGGAAGGATACGAACGGAGCACAAACAATATGTTCAAAATATGAGTAAGTTGCATATCATTTTGGTAAAACTAAAAATCTGATTATGAAGGTTGATGAAAAACAATTAATCGATTCTATGTGTGAAAAAGGGAGTAACAGGGAGATTGGTGAAAATATAAGCAGTATAGTGTCCTCTCATTCCCATAAAGACAATAGGCTTAATTTACAGTGGCGATCCTTTAAAGAAATTTCTTAGTGTAGGAACATTCAATTGGAAATAATCGCTCTGGAACACGCTACCAAAAAGTATGTTTTCGAGAACAACAGATAATAGAAACAAAAAATTACAATCATTGAAAGGACAGGTAAGCAGTTGTGGTAAACGACCTGTGTTCCCAGCCGGGACTCACTGTTAGAAAGAATTTAATTAGCTAAGACATCACAGCGGGTCAGTTTGTGCGTCCAAAGTTATTTCTTTTGTGAGCACAGTAGGTCTATGGGTATCTAAAAAGGTTTTGTCACATCGAGAGTGAGCGCTCCCAGGTAACACATGGAAAATAGACTAGAATAAGACTTGATCGTAAATGGCAGCCATATTGGATTGTAACCATTTCTTTTAAAAATGAGCTTACCATCTACAGGGATTTATCAAAAACATTAGACATTGAATTTGGAGGATTTCAGGGAAATGGTTTAGAATGCTGTAGCAAATTAAAGTTTACCTAGATATACTTGCCTTCACAATATTTTGGATGTTGATATTCTGGCTAGAATATTTTTCTAGCATGATATATTTATACTCGATTTTCTACATAAGACAATGCTGCACAATCCAACGCCACAGGCAAAGCCGCCCAACGATGTAATTTCCTTTTGCCAGAGAAGAGTCCTATGCCAGGATGCTAGGGAATGGGGACACACAACAGACTACCATACACAAGGGAATGTGCTAGCAGGTAACCTACTAGGGGACCTAGTGCCCAAAGGAGAGGTGGAGGGGAGACGTTGCAGATGTGCAAGGGATATGAGGAGAGCTTAGAACCTCACCATCATTCTGTGGCTGGTCTGAACTGGCCAAACTGCCCTGCTTTTATCCTGTCTGCTTTCCACTCACACACTTCCCCATGTTTTTGTCCACTATAACATAATCGATAACATCACTACAACATTTGAAAGTACATCCTTGATGACAAGACTGTGCATGGCGAAGGCATATATATATATATCCCAGTGGCAGTCGCCACTGGGTAGTTATAGTTAGGTCAGCTGTTCCATAAGAAAAGAGATTTTGTGTTGTAAATAACCCTGACCCCGTTTGCCCAATCGCCAAGAATCTTTCAAAAAGGGGCTACTTTTTGATTAGTTTGTGCATGCAATAGTTCAGGGTGATTCATTAAGCGGGGGCCGAGTACAAAAGGGGGTCCCAAATTGCAAAATCCCCATGCATTTTCCATAGACTTCTTTAGACAAGGCTATAGCAGAAAGTGCTGAACAGGATTACACCAAATTTGGTGCTAAGCTAGAAATATAGATATCTGGACAAGTTAGGTCCGCAAGAGGCTCAATAGACTTTTGCTGGAGCGTCAATTTAAAAATGAAGTATAGAAAAATATTACTGGCAGGCATTACAGGACTTGGGGACTTAGTCTCCTGTACTGAACACGTGAATAAAAATGTAAGGGGACAGGGTAGGGATATTGGGTTGTGGCGCCCCAGCGCCACCACCCTGACACAGCCGACAGTCCACCGCCACAACGACTTTAGAAGTCGTAATACGGCGGACAGTGGGCCGCCACTGCTGCACCACCGCAAGTCCGCCAGACTCGAAATCAGGCCCTAAGTCCTGTAATGGCTACCAGCAACATTTTTCTCATGTTTCTGAAAGCCAATCAGAGCACTCGCTACTGTGAGAGTCTGACTCCAGCAGGAGTGAGATGGCCCAAGTGAAAAAAACTCCCTCTCACGAATCCAACCGTCCAGCTATACAAATATTTTTTAACCTTAATTTCTCAAAAACTACTGAACTGATTTTTTCCAAATCACAGAAAGCACAATCTATGGACCAAGATCTATTTTCCTTCCAAATTTGGTGTCATTCCATTGAGCAGTTTTTGGTGTAGCCAGCCTGAAGAAACCTATGGAAAAAGCATGGGAATTTTGTGCTTTGAGAACCCCCTTTTTCTTTGCCCCCGCTTGATGGATCACCCCGAAACTTTTCATGCACAAACTAGGCAAAAAGAGCACTTTTTTGGTAGGTTTTGTGGAGATTTGTCAAATGGTGCAAAAGTTATTAGAACACAAAAAAAGTATTTCCTATGGAAACGCTGACCTAACTATAAGTACCCAGTGGCGACTGCCATTGGGTTTTATATATATATATATATATATATATATATATATATATATATATATATATATATATATATGCATACATACACACACACACACACATATATATTTATATACACACAAACCACAGGAATATATAACTATATCAATTTATGAATGTATTGATAGATTGCAATCATGAAAAGGTTTTTACACTTGCTGTGTGAATAAAGTAGAGAAATGTTCTCCAGAGAGCAGTTTCCACTGCAGAGTGGTTTGGGAGCTGTGATTATGATTGCAAAATTCTGTAATTCACAGGCAACCATGAAATATTTTTCATATTTCAAAGATCTCTGTGATATATGTTTTTTTTACCACTGTATGTTGCACAATAAAACATATATGTATGTATGTGTGTAGGTATATGGTATTTCTGTAGAGGGAATGTAGCCAAAAGGCAGTGGAAAGCTGTACATGGTCAATGACAGGTATAAAGTCAGCAAGCAATTCTGATAGTGTTCTTTAAAGAGGTGAGCCTTCAACTATTTACTAAATTAGAGCAACGTATGCCAGTCCTGATAGATACGGGAATGTTGTTCCAGATCCTTGGTGCATAGATGGAAAAGGCCTGCTGCCTTGTTTTTTTTCTTTTTTACACTTCTTCTTCTGCAGTCTGTTTTTGTCCTGTCTGCAAGAACCACCAGAGATCGTGAGCTTGTCTGAAAGATAAGTGGAGGTGTTGGTCGCTCGTGATGGCTTTATAAATGCAGCTGGTTTTGAAGATGCTGCGGGCCAACAAGGGGAGCCAAAGGAGTTCCCACCTGTTGGGGTTAATGTGATCAAATTTCATTGGGCCTGGATGAGAAATGATTCTGCATGTAGGATGCCCCTAAGGAGTGCCAATATGCAGTCTGGAAGGCCATGGAGTAGATTATCACGATCCAGATGCCAGAGTACGAGGGTTGAAAAGTAGTTCTGAAGTCTCTTTCTGAAAGAAAGGGATTGACTTTCATTAGGGGGGAGAGCTGCTACCAGGCCATCTTTGTTATTTTGGCAATGTGTTCCTTGAGTGTGAGGTTGCTGTTCAAGGTGAATCTAAGTGACTTGGGAATGAGTGAAATTTGGTGATTGAAGCCATCAAGGCTCATGTTTGTACTGTATCTTGTTTGTGGAAAAACACAGGAATTGTGCCAAGTATGGGAATTCTGTCTTGGTTGGGTTGAGCTTCAGTTTGGCACCGGAAATCCAGATCTGACTGATGTTCAATCAGTGTTTGAAGTGTTGGATGCCTGGAGCAAAGGAGGCTTTCAAATAGACTTGTGTATCATCAGCATATTGGTAAATCTTGATGCTTTAATTAGTAAAACACCAAGCGACTCCATGTTAAGGTTAAAGATGCCAGGAGACCAAATTGGTGATAGGGATCTTTTGTGATCTCCAGATGCCCATGTGAACAAACTGGTGTCAACTGGAAAGGTAGGATGAGAATCAGTGAAGGACATTGCTGGTAAATCCCATTTCAGACTCGGTGCGTATGAGGGGAGGATGGGCAACTGTGTAGAAGGCATCAGAGATGTTCAGCATCTGACCTGTCTTGATATATTCTATGAAGATGCCTTGAGTGAAGAAGGCATTGACAATTGTAAGAAGTGGTAAGAGAGCCTCCCCAAAGAGGATTCTATGGGAAGGGGTGGGTCTAAGAGATGATGGAGGCTTGGTGTCATTTGTGTGCTGTCAGATCTTCTGTATTTTTTCACTGAAGAAGCGGTTAATGGCATTACACTTTTCTGTGGAATGAGGAATTGGTGGGTCCGGTGAGGGGTCGATACAGTGACTGATTGTCTTGTATAACGTTCTGCTTTTGTTGGTGGCTTCATTGATGGCGTTGGTCAAGTACTTTGCAACTGCTGAAGTGATGATCTGTCTGTGTCCTGCACGGAGGGACTTCAGTATCAAGAGGTCCTTAGGAGTTCTGTTTTTCTTTAATTTGTTGTCTTTCTGTGCATGGATTATTTATTGTCAACAAGGTCTTTAGCATACCAGGATGCTGAAGGCTTTGACTTGTGTGATGTAATTGGTGTGTGAATGTTTATGTAGTTTTCCAAAAAAATGATGAAGTTGTTTAGAAAGTGTTGGGTCCTCTGTGCATTCTCTGGGCGTCTGGAGTCTCCGCGCGCCAAGAGAATACACAGAATGTTAGGAAAGCGGGATTCTGGAGCGGGTTTTTAACGGTCGTTGGCACTTGCGGGGAGAAGGTGTTTTGCCTGTTCCACTGACTGAAATAAAGTTTTTCTTGCCTTCCCGAAGACTCCACTTCCTTACACTGGCGACAAGTTGCCAGTCAGCGGGACCTCCATGCGTGCGTACACACAGTGCAGCGACCTTCACTGTGGGGCTCCTCAACTGAACAGTTTTCCGGTCTTCGAATCAGGATCCACGAACTTACACCTTAAGGTATTGTGCTGCCTCTGCACCACCACAAAGGTAATTGACTCTTTCATTTCTGGCGGCTCTATTCTCTTCGCTGCTCCTTTCAGCGTCACGTCACTGCAGCGCCATTCTCAACCATCTCCAGTGCGGTTCACGGTGACCCGCACACCGCGTTCTTCTACGTCACCACGCACACGTGTTGGGTGTGGCGGCCATCTTTGAACCAGGCAGTATTTTAAAGCCTGCACTGTCCTGCACACTATTTTCAATACAGCCATATTGGAGTCAGGCCATTTTCTCATTTGTTCCAATCTCGGTGATCTGCACACCATTTCTCATAATTTGCACATTAGTTGAGGTGCCGATCTTTGAACCAGGCACTATTTCAAAGCTGCACCGACCTTCACACCATTTCCATACTGCCATTTTGGAGTTAGGCCATTTTCTCATTTGTGCCGATCTCGGTGATCAGCACACCATTTCTCATAATTTGCACATTATTTGAGGTGCCGATCTCGGGGATTTGCACACCGCATGTGTTGTGTATCACCTCCAGTGCAAGTTTTCTTCTTCATTGTCTGTAGTAAATGTGTTGATTCCGGTGATCAACACACCATACTTAAAGTAAATTTTCCTACATTTTCTTTTTATTACTCGTCAAATGCGTCCTTGTGTGCACTCCTGACATTGTAATATTCTATAGGGCACGTGTTGATTCCGGTGATCAGCACACCATACTAAAAGTGCAGTGACCTAGATTTTCTTTTCTCATCATCCTACAAGTGCGTTTTTGTGTGCATCTTCTGTGGTGACACGCACACCTCCTCCACTATACACTCGTTTTTCTCCTCATCATCCACGTTGTGTTCTCTGCGTACTTTTCAAGTACATTGTTCATTCCATACTCCTCCTTTTCACCATGCACCAAGCAATTAGTCCACCTGCACCTTTTTTACCCAATCCAGCTTCTCCAGAAATAGATTGGGAAAAATGGAAGGAAGGATTTGAAGCATATCTGAAGGCTCTTGACGGAGAGTCATTCACTTGCAAAAAGAAATATGCCATTCTAAGACATTGTTTAGGTACTGAAGGCTGCAACATTTTGAAACACATTCCTAAAGATCTAGTCATTGTTGGCGATGGTGAAGGTGATGGCGTAGAAGATGAGTATGCTACAGCCATCAAAGCTCTAAACACTAGTTTCAAAGCTTGTAAAAATGTAATCTTAGAAAGACACAAGTTTTACAAGAGAGTCTAATTGCAAGGTGAATCTGCCTCGAGTTACGTTGGTGCCTTGCGCATTCTTGCTGCCTCTTGTGAATACAAAGCATTCGAAGAGGAAATGATAAAAGACCAGCTAGTCAAAAAGACTAACAACAAAAAAGTTCAAGAGGCACTTTTATCCAAACCGTATATCACTCTACAAAAAGCATTAGACATTGCCATAAGAATAGAAAGCACTAGTTCGTACATGGAGCAAATGTCTTTAACTGAAAGCAAAAGTCAGAGCGTGCTTGCTTTCAAATCAAAGTATAAGAGAACAAAAGAGTTAAAGGAAAAGCCAGATAAAAGAGATAGTAATTATACAACAAGGAAAAAACTAATGTGCTACAGATGTGGCAGTACCAGTCATCTTGCTCATGCTAAATCGTGCCCAGCTGTTCACAAAATATGCGCCAAGTGCTCAAAGAAAGGGCATTTTGCCAAGGTTTGCAGGTCCAATGGAAACGAACCAATTAGGAAGGTGCACAATGTGGAATCTACAGCGGAAGAAGCATCTTCATCCAACGAGGAAGATGAAATTATCACTATTGTGGACATAGATTGTTCCAGTGGTATTTGGGGTGTCAATTCTCAAGGACTGAGAAGACCCCTATGTACTATTAATGTAAACGGCGTATGTGTCAAAGTGTTAGCCGATTCTGGGTCTCCTTTCACTCTGATAAATGAATCGGTTTGGAGAGAGTAATTTCCAAAGCAAGCTTTGAATCAGTCTAGTGTACATCCCATTGGATATGGTGGAAAGGCGATCGATGTTGTCGGTGAATTCAACGCTGATTTTGAATTTAAAGACAGCAGATCTAAGGGCATCATATCTGTAGCTAGGGACGAGGCATGCCTCCTTGGATGGAGAGACCAAGGAAACCTTGGTATCATTCTTGATCCCAATAATGTTCAACAAGTAATATTGAAGAAAGACTTCTTCCAAGTGCAAGCCGTCCAAGAAATCTCATGGAAATTGTTGTATCCAGAAGAATTTAAAAGGGAATTGGGTCTCTTTAAAGGTTTTAGGCATATGATTAAATTAACAAAAGGGGCTCAGCCAGTGGTGCACAAGGTCAGGAGAGTGCCCCTGACGTTGCAGTCAGACTTAAAAAAAGAATTAGACAGATTGTGCTCAAGTGACGTAATAGAGCCTATTGAGTCTTCCGATTGGGTGTCCCCTGTGGTCCTGGCCAAAAATGCCAATGGTAACCTGCGCATGTGCGTGGACTTGCGCGATCTCAACAAAAACATATGGATAGATCAGCATCCCCTACCCAACATTAAGCAGATGACATCCACCCTCAAGGGAACCAAGTTGTTCAGTTTGTTGGATATGTCATCTGCCTATCATAAAATTGAGTTGCACACAGAGTCAAGGCATCTTACTGCATTCATCACTCCATAGGGACTCTTCTAGTTTAAGTGCATGCCCTTTGGTCTTGCCTCTGCTGTTTTTCAGAGAGTGGTTGAGAGTATGTTCAAAGGTATGCCTGGGGTTATGGCCTTTCAGGATGATGTTTTGGTGTATGAGGAGGATCAAAGTCAACACAATGAAAGGTTGTGCCAAGTGTTGTCCCTATTAAGACAAAAAGGTGTAACTCTTGGTATAGACAAATGTAAATTGAACGCAACTACTGTAGATTATTTGGGGTACATGTTGTCTTCTGAAGGGGTGCAACCTAAACACAGTCTGGTTAAAGCTATTGAAGATTTCAGCATTCCTAGTGACAAGGATAAGTTAAGATCATTCATGGGCCTCATTGACTTTTATGCCCGGTTTATACCCAATTATGCGTCCAAGACTTACAACATCAGATGTCTTCTCAAGAAAAATGTCAGTTTTTGTTGGAATGATGTATGCACTAAAGAATTTAATTTGATCAAGCAGGAAGTAGCTCATGCCATTCCCCTTAAGGCGTTTAATACAGAAGACAAAACCATAATAATGCCAGTCAAAAAGGTTTGGGTGCCGTCCTCTTGCAGCATAGAGATGGCAAGGACGAAGTAATTGCATTCGCTTCAAGAAATTTGCATGGAGCAGAGGCTTCTTATTCCGTTATTGAGCGTGAAGCTCTGGCGTGTTGGTGAGGTATCACTCATTTTAAACATTATCTGTATGGTTCAAAATTCGTGGTACATGTTGACCACAAACCCCTGGTAGACTTATTCACCACTAGGGGTGGAGGGAAAGCGACCCCTAGAATCGCAAGATGGCAATATAGACTCATGGAACACAATTTTAGCGTTGAGTATCTGCCAGGCAAAAGAAATCTTCTAGCAGATTGTCTGTCTCGCTTACCTTCCGGTTGTAGTGATGTTGTGGAGGTGAAGGATGCGTATGATGATCTTGGATTGGTATGCAGTATAATAAGTCAAACTGAAGATGTCATATCTGAGCACGAGTGGAGAGAAGCTTCTGAGAGTGATCATGAGTTTAAGGAAGTTTTGAGGACATTGAGCAAAGGATGGTCACATGAAATCAACGAACAGAGTTGTGTCAATAAGTACAAGCATGTTTTTGACGAATTATCAGTGGTGAATGGCCTGTTGTATAGATCTTCACTGTTAGTGGTTCCTGATGCCATGAGAAACAAAGTACTTACCTTAGCTCACGAGGGCCACATAGGTATGCGTGCGATGAAAAGGAGAGTAAGAGAAAACTTCTGGTGGCCGGCTTTGGACAGGCAGGTTGAGCATTTTGTAAGGGATTGTATGGAATGCGCTATTAGCGACAAATCACAAGTAACTACTCCCTGTCCCATAGAAGCCATTGAGGTTCCCGACAAACCTTGGTTTAAAGTAGCTGTTGACATAATTGGTCCTATATTTTTGTGTGCCAATGTAACCGAGTATAGCATTGTCCTCATGGATTATCATAGTCACTGGCCAGAAATCAAATGGGTAAAAGCTTCCGATTCCACCTCTGTTATTAAGTTTCTTGAGTCACTATTTGCGAGGGAGGGCGTTCCTGAGGAACTACTCAGCGACAATGGCCCCCAATTCGTTTCTATCCAATTTGAAGAATTTCTACGTTCTCTGGACATTAAGCATGTTAAAACTTCTCTTTACCATCCGAGAAGCAATGGCCTAGTGGAGCGCTTTAACAGGGTCATTAAACAGAATGTGCAGTTGGCAAGAGTGAGTGGTCTGAATTGTAAGGCAGAAGTGAAAAACTTCTGTGGGCTGTTCGCACGACCGTCAATTCTGACACTGGTGTGTCCCCATTCGTTCTACTAAGAGGGCATGTGCCTGCTTCCAAGCTGTTGAGAAGATGGATGGGTGATAAAGGGTTCATGTTGCCTAGGGAGAAGATTGATGAGGTTTGCAATAGGCATGTCGAGGCACAAAACAGATACGACCAAACGCGGGTCGAACCAGGCCCCAAACAGTTAAATGTCAGTGTGGGGGACATGGTGAGAGTGAAGTGTTCCAGGATATCACCCAAAGGGGAGTCCAAGTTTTCAGTCCTGAGGAAGGTTGTAAAAATTAACAGAAGTGCTGTTAAATTGGATGATGGCAAGTGGTGGAACAAGGGAAGATTGCTGTGTCTAAGTTGGGTTTGAATGTCCAATCCAAGAACTCTGCCTGGGTTGAGGTTAAGAAGGACACCAATCCCACGGCCCGTTCCCTGTCATCCAGATCCATCAAATTGCCTTCCAAATTCCAAGATTATGTTTTACAATGATACTGTTTATGCGTACTTCTGTTATTTGAAATACTTCTTTTCTTTTTCTTCCATGTATTTGATATCCTTTGTCTTTGTTTTCAGGTTTTGGTATTTTTCCATTTCATTGTGTAAAGGGGAAAGATGTGTTGGGTCCACTGTGCATTTTCTGGGCGTCTGGAGTCTCCGCGCGCCGAGAGAATACACAGAACGTTAGGAAAGCGGGATTTGGGAGCGGGGTTTTAACGGTCGTTGGCACTTGCGGGGAGAAGGTGTAGTGCCTGTTCTGCTGACTGAAATAAAGTTTTTCTTGCCTACATGAAGACTCCGCTTCCTTACAGAAAGCTGTTTGTGTGAGATGTGGAGTTGATAGGGTGATAGATGAGTTCAAGCATTAGGCTGTCTATGGAAACATCTTTGAAGGATTTAAAGGTTTGGTCTTCTCTTTTGTTTTGACCTTGGATTCTTGTTAGGATGCTAAGCGGTGATATAGGGATGGAAAAGTGACTGGTCCAGTCCAGTGATAAGGGTGGTTTGCACTAGATTTCTGGTGATGTTGAGAATACATGATTATGGATGTGGCCTTTGGAGTATGTTGGTTGTGTGACATGCTGTACCATGTTGAATATTTTGATGAGGTTGAAGAGGGTGTCTGGTATATTTTTGAGCTTGTGCTGTCTTGGAGTTTGAAATCACCTAAGAGGGTGGAGTGAGCTTGTTGAATTGATGAGGTGGTGAGGAGATCTGAGAATGCATTAATTAAGTTCTTGTTCTGCCCTAGAAGACGACAGATGAGATGGAAGGTGGAGGTTTGAGTTGCAGGGTGCGGGAAATGGGATGTCAGCAGCTCCATGGTTGTGAGTTTTACTTACTTGCCTGGGGTGTAGGGCCAGGAGGATATATCATGTCAGACCTACTAGGAGTATGCAGCACGGAGAACCAAATTATGTGTCAAGGTAATCTAAATGTTGCTGCACAAATGCAAATTATTTAGCACATTCTCTGGCAGCATTATTTTAATCCATTTGAGCTAAAAAAAACATTTTTGGTGAAATCTGCAAATTTTGAAAATATATTTAAATATATGAGTGCCATTCTTTGCCCAATGATGCCAAGCTCTGGTGCTTGCACCAGCTTAATATTGGTAATACTTTACATTTGTATCAAACCATTATTGTTGCTGTTCAATTTATTAGCTTGTTCATTTGTAGTAAACTTCCAGCAACAATTAATGCCCTCACTGATTAATCCATTCTTACCTTCACCAATTCATTGAGCCATCCATCAATGCATTCAATTAGTCAATGATTCTTCATCTGTGAATGCATCCTATGCTTAGTCACTCAGTCATGTATTCATACAATCATTTATACACTTACTCATCCATCTAATCATTGATTCATTATTACATTTACCCTCTCACCCATCCTCACTGATACATACATATACACTTACCCGTGAATGAAGAATCACTTTCAGTTATAAAACATTGACCCTGCCAGTGCCTGTTTAGTTTTTTATAGACTGTGAGAAGGATCGAATCGCTGTGCTCAAAATGAAGGGGATTACTGGTGTCAGAGGAAGAAGTTCTCCTTTACCATCTTTTTGAAAGTCATTGTGCGGCCTTGACAATAAATATGTTTAGAATTTTCATTGTGGGGTATTGTTGCTGTGTGTCACTGGAATATTTTCATAGACACTTTGAAGTGTAATACTGTTATGGGATCTCAACAAATGAAACTTGCATCCATAAATGTTCTAGGATCTGAGGATAGTTGCTACATTGATATGAAAATCCTGAGAAATGTTAGTCGGACAAGACCTATTACAACTGTCCCATTAATCTCTGACTATTGGTGGGTGGAATCCATAAACAAATCATAAAGTATGACTTTGAATGAAATGGCATGTGCTGACAACCAGTGTAGAACATTTGGCTTTCTTAAGTTTGTTAAATTTGTTGCATCCCACTCTTCTCATTTGAAGAACCATTCTTGATCATCTGAATCACCCACTCCCTATCAGTGATACTTCAAATTAACATTACAAACAATGCAGCCAGAATGTGAATATTCTTCCTTAAAACATCAAACTTTTCTTATCACTGATTACTTCTGCTTTATGGTCCAAACCTTGTAACCCCCTAAACTGATTATAGGAATACAACTCTCATCAGAGTCCCTAAGTCTTCACTTTCCCTTCTCAAGGCAGTCATCCTTTCAGCCGCTCAACCATATCACTGCAGTAGTAAGAGCACTGGTTTGTATGCCAATTGAGGCCAGAATCAAGTTCAAATTACGATACATAATGTCTAAAGCGTTCACTCTCCAAACCTAAACTAATTTTTATTGATCATAATTTTGTCAGGTGGAAACAAATATCTAAGAAGCTAAGACATCTTGAGACTTGAATCCAAAACCTGAAAACTTATACTGTTTGCTCACAATCCTTCTGCAGAGCATCTCCAACCCACTTGAACTCTCTTCTAGCAGAAATACTATGTCATGAAGACTTCCTAACGTTCTGCAAGAAATTAGAATCCTTTCTATTTAACTGCTGCTTGGAGTAATTCCTAAATTAGCAATCCTTGCAACTGTTTGCACCTCTACTCCACTCTCTGTCTCCTCTATTGGCCAAATGTATGAATTTGCAAAAAACTGGTCGCCGTTTGCAACCAGTATTTTTGTGACAAGTAAATAATTTTACGAACAATCCTCTGCACTAATAGGTCAGTTTGCAAATTTCTATTCAGAGTGGGTCGTATTCTGTCCTACATTATGAATATTAATGAGGTAGGCTGCAAATTGTGACTCACTAATTGGTGGCTATCATAGTAATGGATGGTGTCTGCTGGGATCAGCAGTCCACCATTTCAATGATGGTCTTCAAATAAATGAAACTTTTTAAAATACAGCTGAAACGGTTCTGTGTTTAGAAAAAAATGTGTTTTTTAAAAGTTTGTTTGAGAGTTGGTGGCAGTGGTCCGATGGACCACTGCCTACTCCCTAACATTTTGTTTAACATTCACAAAGGCGAAGGTGTTCCACGAGAACGCCTACCCCTTTGCAGACGGCTTATCACCCCTTCTCCGGTCTCAGTAATTTTCAATGTTTTGCGGCTGGATTTCTGTCACAAAACATTGATATGTCATACCGATTTGATATTTGAAAGGGACATCTACAACATGCCCTTTCCAAATACTGAATCAGTATGGGAAAACATTTTTGCAGTCGCAGACACTGAATCAGTGTTTACGATTGTAAAAATACTATGTACATCTGGGCCTTGGTCCTGTTGTCTTTCTATTCTCGCTCCTCTACTCTGTTCCCCATTCCCTCTCTTCTCCTTCTCTGCTTCTACCCCCACTACTGTACCCTGTTCATCTTCCCCTCCTCCCTTAGTACGTTTACTCTTACCTGTCCGGTCTCTCCACATTTCTCATCTCCCACCCCATATCTATGACGTTCATTGCTGATTAATTATTCAGTGGCCTGTTCCGTTCCTACTACTACTTCAGTATAATTTGTAACTTTTTTCTCCCTTGTTGGGTTACACTCTAAGGTGCTCTGACATCACCCGCGATAGAGTGGCGCTATAGAAAAATGTAAAGTAAATAAATAAATGATTGTTCAGCACGCCCAGAAGGATTTTAGGGGCATATTATCAAGAACGGCGTTAAATTTATCGCCGCTTTAGCGGCAGGAAGCTGCCGCTAAAGCGGCGATAATGGGCTTGATAATATGGCCTTGTGAATTCCAATAGAAGCCCAGGTTCACACCAGAACCTGGGCTTCTGTTGGAATTCCTAAGACCATATTATCAAGCCCATTATCGCCGCTTTAGCGGCAGTTTCCTGCCGCTAAAGCGGCGATAATTTTAACGCCGTTCTTGATAATATGCCCCTTAGTCTTTGTTCCTTTAACGCTAGTTCAATTCCATTGCATCCATTTTTAGACTGCAATGTCAATATTATGCAATAGAAATTGGAGAAAGATAATAATTGTAGGTGTGAAACATGACACATAATCGCCAACGCAGATTATGGAGGTGCTCGAGACAGATTTTGAACAGTGCTGGCAGTAGACAGTGAATGTCCCAATGAGACATCACACATCAGTGAAAATGCTTAAAAGCTTACCCATCCTCAAACAGTTTGGCCATCGAGATGCTTACAAAGAAATAGACGTTACTGCTCTAACTGGCAGCTGTAGTTTGGGGATATGAGAGTGAGATTAAAAGTGCAGACTCTAAATTGATTCTCAGCACTGCAAGTGCCTCTGCTATGTTAATTTACCAAATACATGTTTGTTATATTGTAACTGTCTGTACACTGATATACTACGCTTGTTAGATTGCCAAAGGAATCCATAAGCAAAAGAGCTTCCAGCAAGTTAACTGCACAAAAAGCTATTCCTCAAATGTAAAGAAATAATACATTGAAAGAAAAACCACTTCATTAAATCCTCTAAACAACCAGTGTCTGGTACCTTATGGGAGGTCTCGAATGTCTCCTGTATGATACAGGGGGGTTTGAATTGTGTTAGCAATATCTAGCAAGGACATGTATTTAAGACGAATCCCATCTAAATAGCAGGGTTTTCCTTGCTATTCTTCCATCAAATGTGTGGCATTAGCCATCTTTTACTGGATTCCTCTGCAGATTAAAATGATTCGCATGTCTGAACAGAATCTAGGCAACCTGGCATTCACTGCTTCCTGAGACTCTGTAGACCCCCATGAAAATATATAAGTAAAACAGAGCATACTGTTTCCCTTCAGGAAACACACCGCCTATACTGATATTGCAGATGTTGTGCTGACTGCTGTTTCCCCTCCAGCGCTTGGCTGGAGATCTACTTCCAAGTAATCAGAGACGGAACTGTCATCTCATTTCTCTCCAGACAAGGTATTATGAGAAATCCAGCTTGCCGAAGGCTGTTTCTTGGTGCTCTTCATAAGGAGAGGTTAATTCTGGTAAACATTACCCCAGTTTCCACATGATAGCTCAGTCAGCATTGCAACATAAACCTGCTCAAAAGAGGGGTACACTCCTGATATTTCAAAATTTAAAAAACATTTCCAAGACGTGTGAAATTAATAGTGACTAGAAGGTAAGCAAAGAAAAGAACACAAATTAAAAATATGCATTCCATTAGACATTTTATTTAGAAGTGGAGTAGGAAAGAGGCAGCGCCCCCGTAATAAACTCATGGATCCCAAATAAAGTGTATGAAAGAAGTCAAAGAACTCCATGAAAACTATATAGCAATGCCCCAAACGAGGTCAAAGTAGAGGTAATATAAGCGTAGTATTAACACTGCTAACATTGCAAACGAGAGGAAAGACATAGGGATGGAGTTTGAAAGATTCTGTC
Organism: Calotriton arnoldi; assembly: GCA_963921515.1. Classification (NCBI taxonomy): domain Eukaryota; kingdom Metazoa; phylum Chordata; class Amphibia; order Caudata; family Salamandridae; genus Calotriton; species Calotriton arnoldi. The sequence continues at coordinate 539,468 of CAWUFW010009552.1, forward strand.
AAAATATGACAGGTATCCCGTTTACCATATTACAAGTACCACGTAGCTTGCTACACATATAGGCACGTGCTTCAGTGCCCCACATAGTAGTAAACGCTATATAAATACTGCAATGCAATACCATACAATAGGATATACAATACAATAGGATACAATGGACTTGTATTACAGCGAACGTGAAATCCATCACGTTTGTGACAGAATGACCTGTCCAACAAACCCTAAATCATGCACTTCATTCTCCAGTAACCATAGCAAAGGCATATACAGATAAATATACAAACAACAACAACAACATACCAGCATTACAGAATTCAAGTGCACGTTGCACTTGAATTCCATACCACCGTAATTCTCCTCGGGCTAATTACAGTGAAGCACACTGCATGCTGATTGTCTCCCTGTACTACATAGATAGTTCAGAAAGGCATGTGGCATGAACTCAAAAGCTGACCTATCAGAATGGTGGAAATAAATCAACTATGGCCTGATTTATGTATTGGCCGTAAGCATACTCTGTTGCAACGCCGACAGAATATCCTTAAAACAAATAAAATTGGTCCACCGGCCTAATTTAGATGCAGGTGGATCATAGTTTGGCAACAGCGGGCACTACTCTATCGCCGCTTTGGCCAAACTTCTCTAATGGCTGGATGGAGTAAGGGCCATCGGAGAAGTGGCTATATGTCTGCCCACACAATTTAGATGGGCGGACATATAGCCGTTTTTTACTGCCAGTCACCACCAAAAAACCCTTGCAGTGGGGCAGTAAAAAACAAAAAAAGCCCCCCTCGTCATGGGAGATGACTCCCAGGGTGAGGGGGTCATTGTTTTTGTTTTTATTTTCAAAAACAAAAGCCCACTTTGGGATCTTTTTCTTGAAAAAAAAAAGGTTTGAAACTTTACTGTACAGCTCTGTCATGTTTGACAGACCCATTCGGCAAAGTTCCAATACTTTGGCAGGAACTGCCTTGATGGCATTTCCTGTCAATGGGTGAAATGCCCATCAGGTTGATGGGCATTTCAAAATTTGGAAGGTGGATACTCTGTCAGGATGACCGAGTAATTTAAGTATGCTGCAAGCCAGTTTGCAGTATTTTAGCATCCAGACCAACAGAATTGATGTAAATATCCTTCAAACAGGGAATGCAATGATAAGAGTTGGCCGTGTGGTGGTCCATCAGGGTGATTATCTGTAGGGTGCCCTGTTGCGTTCAACACAGAAAGACAATGGGGCACATGCCTTGGTGTCAAATCTACCTGTTCCTTATCTCTTTACCTCCATTTCTTGATTTGTTTACTGTATTTTTCTTTGGTGAAGATATTTCCTTCTTTGCCCAGGAGAATTACCTCATGCCTTAGAACTGCTTCTATTATATAGTAGTGTATGTCATTGGCATGGTGGTGGCAGCATCTATATTATGTTCAATTCTTTTCCTGTTTGACAATGTGCCAGTAAAGCCACAATAGGCGAGGCTGGTGTGTTTTTTCTAGGATAGTAAGTGCTACCTTTCCCAACTTTAATGCCACCCTCCAATCATCGTCATTATCATGTAAGTGACCAAAAGCTGTTACAATTACACTTAAGTTTCATTTTGTATCTTTGTGCTTTAAATGTTATGTTTTTGCTGCATTATATGTTTCCAAATTTAAATAGATTATTGAGATCAGCTCCATTTTGTATTATATTTCATAGCTACATTGTGTTTCTCCTCATTGCATTAAAAGTCGACAATGTTTCGTAATTTCACATATTTTTAGATTAGGGAGTCCACTGACTTGGTTTGTGCTGTTTAACAATAAATGGGTACATGACACAGACTATATTCTGAACTAGTTAGATATTTTTAGGTTTCGATTCGCTTAGCGACACATTTGTTTAACTTAAAGCATCATGATCGTATTACAGAAAGTGCACCATCTGACGCGTCAGGTGTGTACTTCAGCTTTCTGCGGCCCTGGGGCACTTTGGTATTACAAAAGGGGCCACAGAAGCTTGTGCAACACTTCCTGTAACATATAGCACGCCAGCATGATTCTAAGGGGTAGTTCTCTCAATAGCATGAGGCACACCCATGCTAACAAGGGAATCTTTTTGCCTCTGCTTCCTTGCCATATTATGGATGTGGGCACAAAGGCTGATAAACCATCAAGAGGCACACTAACTGTGGGCCACAAAAAGTTGCACACACTCAATGCAACACCCACAAGAGCAACCACTTAAAGGGGGCAAAAGGGGTCCCCTGGACCCCCCGCACACAAACCCCTACAGGCATGTCCAGTCATTCACTGTATCCGCCTGCAGGGTGATTTCTGCCCCCTTTTTAAAAGAAGGCAGATGTTGCCTGCACTGTGAAACACTGATCGGCTGCTTCAAACAGCCAGTCCACTTTTCACTAATGCGCTGTCCCCAGGGGACGTTTATTCTTTATTTCTATATTTAATCAAAGGTGTATTTTATTGAAACAAGTTATCACTTCTAGAAATTGTGTAAAACAAAAATGTGTTGTTAGTAAGTAGGTGTGAAATTGTTCATCTTCATCCCAGAAAAAACATTTGCTTAAACTTCAAAGTTGTCAGCCACTCTCTTTCTGGAACTAAACTCCACCCACATAGAACCTATGTCAAGCATAGGAAGCTACAGGATTTCCCTACAGCCTCTCATGGTGCTGTTTCATGAAGGGAACATAGGAGCTCTAAACTTTGAACTCTATTACCTGGCCTCACAGTTGCAGTCTGCAGTCAGGTGACTAACAGTTCCCCCTAATATGAAGGGACGAACCCTCCAATGTATAAGCAATTAGGAGAAAAAATACATCGAAAGAGCACCCCCACATTACTGAAAGCAGAGAACTTGTTGCAGCTGGTGTTTTAGGAACATGAGAATGACTGTAGCATACACCCCGAACTAGCTTTGTGTAGCTTGACAGATGGAACAGCAGCCATGAAAGTGGGAGCTGTGGCACTGTAGTCAACAGTGAGAGTAGAGAAAGCAGACCTTAAAACATTTGATGTACTAGCGGAAGCATATGACGTCCCAGTGGGCTCATGGTACAGTTCAAATTATCTACAGTGCTGATGATAGGAGGTGGGCAGCGACTAATGACATTCATACATTATAGCTTAGTCAACCAAATGAAGAAGGATATCAGCAGATTTAGAGGCAAATGGGAATTAGACATAGGCAGCAAACTAGGCAACAGGGAATGGGAGGAGGCGTTAGCAATACGTTGAAAGTATCAATAAGTTCCAACTTCCATCTCCTGCAGTAGAACTAGATACCTAGAAGCTATTTGACTCCCCTGAAACCTGGAAAAATTATCAGCCAGCTTGATGCACATGTAATAGATTTCAGGAACGGGGGGCAAGTTTTTCTACATGGTGTGGACGTATTGATGAATTTCTGAATACTGAGCCTCAGTGGTCAATGCCCTGGGTGAAGTCATTGGCAAGCTAGAACCTTTGCATCCTAGTATTTGCCTCTTAGGGCTAATGAGTTGGATACATAAACTTACAATATCTAGGTATTGCACTTTTAATAGCCAAACACTTAATTGCCACACACTGTTAGTCGAGAGTGGCTCCTGCTCACAATACATGGATGGAAGATATATTGAAATGGGCAAAAATAAAAAATATCACAATGAAAAGTATGGCAGCTAGGCAACGAGCCCCTGGCAGAGACCATCAAACATGAAACTATTGGTTGGAAGCAGTGTTAAAAACAACAAATTACCTAAGTACCACCCCCAAACACAAGACATATCACTCTACATGACATAAGAAAATAAGACACACTCCTGCCACTATGCTAGAATGATGGTGATGAGACAATTGGAGATAGGGGTACGGAGAGGGTAGGCACTGCGACTTGAGTGAGTGACTTCCTCTCACTCCATTTTTCTTGCTCCTCCTAATGGGCAGTAGTTGTGCTTTCCCTACCCTTTGAGCAAAAGTGAAACTCAAACTGTTGAGTTGGACAGATATAGATACATAAGACTAGTGATGCTTCACTGTAAACTTGGGGGTTGGACTATTAAGTTTGTATTTTTGTCAGTGAGGACTAGCAAAAGGGAACTTGATTTCATAGAGTGAACTATGTAGATTCATGGCATGCATGCAGAAGTAAATTTGCATTACTGCCATGTAAGCATGACTACACCTGATGTTGCTTAAATGACAATAAAAAGGCTTTAAAACATCATGCGTTGGTGCCTGTCATCCCAGTGCTAATGTTCTTTTTCCTGGACGTCTTGGAGGTGTTGGTCTGGGGAACTACAAATTTCATTGGGCTTGGTCTGTGGCCCTAGAGACTGCATGCTGTAGGTGCTTTCAGGTTAAAAAGCTGGAGGCGCATCATTGGTGCCTTCTGGAGAAGCAAGACTCCCCATTCCTCACCATCAGCAGATATCTCAACTAATTAAACATGTTGCTCTTCTAAAGGCTCCAAGTCTAGTGTGAAGATTTCCTCCTCTTCGATGTAACTCTCACTCTCATTCAAGCTCATGACAGTGGTGGGTGAAGAAGGTACTGAAGCATCAGCTCTGTCTGTTGTCCATGGTATTCCAGTCATAGGTGTCAATGCAAGAGATGTACCTGCACTCAGTTGAGCCACACTCACAGGTTCAGATATGGCAGAAGAGGCATAATGTCTTTTTGCAGCTCTAGCCAGGGGTTGAGGGCTGCTGTAGCTGGGATTAGCCTTTGTAGTTCATGAAGTGCCAGCAGTTGTAAATATGGTAGTGGTAACTGTGGTAGGCTGAGAGAATGGCCCTTTTCCAACATCAGATCTATCACGATTTATCTGCAAGCTCTAATGTATGGCATGTGTATCAACATTACCCTCACCCATGAAAACAATTGCTATTGTGGAATAGGCACTCCCAGGAAACTGGATGTGCGGGCATCATTATCTTACCACTCAGGGTGGCTAAGCACCTGGCATTCAACATTCCATCATCAAAATGAATACAGGCCTTCATGCACGTACCATCTCATGTGAAGAGGTACTACCAATGTTTTCCACCCACTTATAGGGAAGGGCGAATAATTCCGCTTCGCCAGCAGAGTTTGTGGAATTTTGTCCACTCTACATTTTCCCACTCCGTATTCTATTTGGAACACAGAGTTCCAGTAAAACTCTGCCAACCATCACGTGGCAGAGTTTTTCTTGCACGTGGCGTGCTGACGTTAAGTTGGCAAGTGTGAATTTGCATCTCCTAGCATGATTTTTGAGTGCTAGAATGCCACCCGGAGAGAAAATCAATGAGGGTGGTCATCACCATTCACGTTGAGAAAGCTGCCACTTGAGTAGAAAATCTGCTTGAGTAGCAGAAAGAAGCAGCACCCTCTGGCGCACCGCATTGTGCTGTTTATGCTGATTGTACAGCGCGGAACAAGCACCTGGCGCTAAAAATCAGCGCAAGCAGCACGACCTGACAAATTCTGCCTACTCGTGGAACTCTGATGAATCTCACAGAGTTTTTATGTAACCTGCGGAATTTCATGGAATGACACTCCGAGAGTTTCACCCACCCCTACCCATTTGGGGAAGACACAGATTCTAGTTCTCCGGTTTGCATGGGAGTGCCAATCCCACAATAACAATTATGTTCCTGGGTGTTACTGCGTGAGGTAAAGTAGATACATGTGCCAAAAATCAGTGCTCCTCTCCCCTTGCAGATAAAACTGACCATGATGGATCTGATGTACACACACAGTTCAGATTAACTACACTGTCGGCCATTTGCACATGCAGCATCAGTTTTTGTAATTGTTACAGCTTCAGTTATACTATACTGCCTACAGGTACATCTTCACCAGATCGTAACGGAAGGTAGGACTAGATAAGTAGATGTGCATGTAGTAATTACATACTTATCTTTATGATGTAGTGGTAGGTGATGTAGCAGATGCAATATTATTGTACGTCAATACTACTGACCTCGATATACTGTCATAGAACCCTGAAAACATCATTAATCAAACGCTAACATCCGTGCACTTGTTTTGCCATGCAGCACCAAATTTGTACCAAATTTTTTCCATCTGACTCTGTGCACATTAGCAGTCATAAAAACCCAGGCTAAGAAACTGAAGTACACCATCCTACATCTCCACTGACATTGATATTAATTCTCCCTACATTTCTATCTAATATTTCTCCAGGACAATTAGTTTTTAGCCTCAGCATAACGTGTTTAACACAGACCCGGACGCAGATTGTGTACCCGATACGTACCAATTCTTCCATTACTGATTCTTATTGAGGGTGCAGTTAACTAGCCATTTTTAGTTCTGGAATTTGGAACGAGGGATGACTCTCTAACTGCATATATTTTCCAACATGACATAAACAAGAAAAGCTTTTATCTGACGAAAATTGTGCTGAAACAATAGCAAGTTCAAAGAGCAGATAGGCAAATTTGAAATTATCTTGAAAGACATTCTGAAAATGTATGCTTTGTGTTATGTAATGTATTAGAAAAAATGCATAAACCACTATCTAATCATTATACCTCTACCCTAGTTCCTATTTAACACACCATACATTTGATAGTGTTCTATGTTGGTGTGATCTATATCCATATATTCTACCTACATGCATTCAGTCTCCAGTCCTCCTGCAATGTTATGTTATGTTATATTGATTTGTATAGCGCATTTAATCACCTGAGAGGGAATCCAGGCATTTGGGAAGGTGTGTGGGTGTGTGGTCCCCAAGGTGCTCATACAAATAGCCAGGTCTTCAGCTTCTTGCACAACTCAAGAAGTGAGCAGGAGGCTCTGATGTGTTGAGGGAGGTCGCTCCATATCTTGGGTGTGATCTAGGAGAATGAGCGACTTCCAGTTTTGCTTTTGCAGATGCAGGGAATGTGTGTGAGTGAGAGTGAGGAAGAGTGTAGGTGTCTGATGGGTTGGTGAAAGTGTATGCGGCTGTTCAGGTATTCTGGTCCTGTGTTGTGTAGGGCTCTGTACGTGTGTGTGAGAAGTTTGAATTGGCTGCACTTGTGAATGGGGAGCCAGTGAAGCTTCTTGAGGTGTGGTGTGATGTGTGGTGTGCAGCGTGGCAGGTCAAGTATGAGTCTTCCAGCGGTGTTCTGGATGGTCTTGAGTCTGTTAGGAATTGTTTGGATATTTTGGTGTAGAGAGTGTTGCCATAGACCAGCCTGTTGGTGATGAGTGCTTGCGCGATGGTCTGTCTGGTGTTCTGAGGCAACCATTTGAAGATCTTTCGTAACATGCAGAGGATGTGAAAGCAGGAGGGGCATACTGCATTGACTTGAGCCGTAATATTGAGCTTGTCGTCTAGGATGATCCCTAGATTTCTTGCATGGTCTGTGTGTGTTGGTCATAGCTCCAACGGCCACAAGATAGAGTCCCATGGGGAGGTCTTGTTGTCGAAGACCAGTATTTCTATCTTTTCGGAGTTTAACTGCAGGCACTTTGTTCGCATAAAGTCTGTTACCATGGTCTTGCAGTCGGCGAAGTTGGTTCTACCAGTGGTTATTTTGTCTGTCAGGGAGAGGATCAGTTGGGTGTCATCAGCATAGGTGATGACGGTGATGTCTTATGATCGGATAATGTTGGCGAGCGGTGTCATACATATTGAAAAGGGTGGGGCTGCGGGACGATCCCTGTGGGACTCTGCATATCAATTGGTTGATCTCTGATGTGAAGGGTGGTAGCCTGATCCTTTGGGTTCTTCCCGTGAGGAAGGAACAGATCCATTTGAGAGCAGATCCTTGTATGCCAATGTGAGAAAGTGCCCCAAACTCCCACACAAATCCTCGACTCATCCCCCGTACCTCGGCCGTGGTTTCCTTCTTTCCTGGGTCCGGAGGTCGACGGCAAGAGCTGGGAGGAGAACCAAACAGTGAAGAAGGACTTTCGTTCCTTTGCGCAGGACGGAACTGCGCCAGAGGAACAGACAGACCAATTGAGAGGCGGGGGTGTGCAAACTACAGCCCAATCAGCGCTCAGAAGGGAGAGAGAAAAAGGGAAGAAAGGACGGACGTAGGGCGTGGAAGAGGAGACTGCCGGACAAGAAGGCATCAGGAACGGAGCAGCAAAGGAGTCCAACAGGAGCATTGTCACTGGAGAAGACGTCGCCGAGGAAGATGCCGCTGCAGGAGACGCCGTAGGCAAGGGAACTCCGGACGTGTGATACGAGGAGTGGTGGACCCCAGAGGACGCAGGAGCCACGTTGCGGCAGAAGGCGGTACGTGACTCGGGAGAGGGAAGGGTTGGGGAGACCGGGTGGCGGGCAGGCAACAGCTCCCCTGAAACCCCTCTTTTTTTCAAAGAACATAAAAGGTTTTTTCAAATTATTTATTTCCTTTCATAAACTACTTCTTTTTCACGGCCCAATTCAACCATTTCCTTCACTGTGGTGTGATGGAAGCATCTTACGCCAAGCTTTAAACAATTATACTTACTGCTCCTTTTTCTTTGTTGTTCCACTTCCACAACACGCCTCTCGGGACTACCTCAAGTACGCCGCAGCTCCTAGAAGAAACCCGAAAGACGAAGAAGTGAAGAAACTTCTACTTAACTTATGACCCACTGAAAAAAAAAGGACAGTTTTGTTATTGGAACTTCAGGCATTATTATTTAAAAGAAACCTTTGTTTGTAGAAATTAAGAAAATCAGCTGCAAAAAATACCCCACTATTACACCCATACGGCCTTCTTGCTTCTGTTTCTTCCCGTCCCTCCCACAGCCAATCTTGTGGAGTCTTTGATGAGGGTTTATGGGAGACAGTGTCGAAGGCTGCGGAGGGGCCAAGCAGGATGAGAGCCGCTGCTTCTTCTCGGTCCAGGATGATTCAAATGTTGCGATGAGTGCTGTTTCGGTGCTGTGGTTGTTTCTGAATCCTGATTCGGTGTGGTCTAGAAGATGGTGAAATACGAGGTGGGTTGTGAGTGGCTTGTTGATGGCCTTCTCAATCACTTTGGCTGGATAGGGGAGCAGGGAGATAAGCCAGAAGTTACTCAGTTGATTCAGGTTGGCTGTAGGTTTCTTGAGGAGGAAGTTGCTTTCTGCAAGTTTCCATTCATCTGGGAAAGTGGCAGAAGTGATAGAGGTGTTGATGATGTGGGTCAGGGTAGTTCTGATTGGTGATGTTCCCAAGTTGTAGATGTAGTGGGGGCATGGGTCCGTTGGGGCCCCTGAGTGGATGGTCCACATGATTGCCTCTGTGTTATTTCTGGTGAGGGTTGTCCATTCGATCAGGTGGTCGTTCTGGTTGGTGGTGGGAAGATTAGCAATGGGTTCTCTGGGGTTGGGTTGGTGTGTGAAGTTGCTGTAGATATTTGCAATTTTGCTGTAGAAAAACTTGAATAGGTTGTCATAGGGTTGCTGGAAGACAGTGATATTGTTGACAGTGGCTGAGGGCGAGGTGAAATCATTAATGATCGAGAAGATATGCTTGCAGCTGTAGGAGCTTCCTTCAATGCGGTCCAATAGAATAGGACACGTTACAACGCAAACATTTACAACGCATGCCTTTACAACGCGGTTTTTACATCGCAACATCCATTATAACGCATGATTTTACAACGTATGCCATCACAACGCATTTTTAGAAACTACATTTACAACGCATTCCATTACAATGCATACCATTACAACGCATATCACTTTTAGGGCAACAGTAGGGTAAGTGTTGGATAATGTAGGCGTAAAAATTACTATTCCCACTCCAGTGAGTGCAACAGTAGGGTAAGTGTTGGATAGTGTAGGGGTACAAATTACTATTCCCACTCCAGTGAGTGCAACAGTAGGGTAAGTGTTGGATAGTGTTGGGGTAAAAATTACTATCCCCACTCCAGTGAGTGCAACAGTAGGGTAAGTGTTGGATAGTGTAGGGGTAAAAATTAATATTCCCCATTACTTACCTTATAATGCGTTGTAATGGCATGCGTTGTAGTGACATGCGTTGTAATGGCATGCGTTGTAGTGACATGCATTGTAATGGCTGCGTTGTAATGGCATGCGATGTAAAGGCAGTTGCGTTGTAATGACTGCATTGTAAATGTAGTGCGTTGTAATGGTTGTTTCCCGGTCCAATAGTGCTTTTTCATGGTGTCTCTTATTTGCTGGTGATAGCGTCTGAGTGCTGCCTTGTAGGTAGTTCTGTCGGTGGTGTCTTGGCTGGCTCTTCATTTCCTTTCTAGAGGTTTCCAGTGTTGTTTGGTGTCTTGGGGGTCTTCTGAGTACCAGCTGGCCTGCTTGTTTGATCTATGCTTGTTGGGTTTAATAGATGTGAGTGAGTCAGTGCAGTTGTTGATCCAGTTGTTAAAGTTGTTGATGTCCTTGTCGAGGTTATCTGTGGGGCTAGGTTGATCCATGCTAAGCCAGTCTGTTTCTGTGAATTTGCCCCAACTGCAGCTTGGAATGCTGAACCTGGTAGGGGTGTTGACTAAAGGTGTGTTGATTTGGAAGTGGGTGATTGAGTTGTCATTCCATGTGCGTGGTGGAGTTGTATTTGATGCTGTCGATTGGGGTGAAGATGGGGTTCAGTGTGTGTCCTGCGATGTGTGTTGGTTCTGGGACAAGATGGGTGAGTCCATTGTTGCTCAAGCATTCGAGGAGTGCTGTGGAGCAGTGGTCATTTCAGGCTTCAAGGTGAAAGTTGAGGTCACCAAGGAGAATGTAGGCTCTGGAGTCGATTGTGAACGGAGCGACCAAGTTGGTGGTGAGGTTGGTAAAGGTGGCTCGTGGTCCAGGTAGTCGGTAGGCCAGGGTTCCATTCATGGTGAAGTTTTCAGAGATTTGCAGCTTGAAGTGCAGGTAATCCAGGAATGGGGTGGCATTCTCTGTGATGTTGTGCATTTGTATTTCTTGTAGATAATAGTGAGTCCTCCTCCAGGCTTGTGAAGGCAGTTGTGTCAAGCAGGTTTGCAGCCCACTGGCCATGTCAGAACCAAATTAGGGATTGAACCAGGTCTCTGTGATGAAGAGGATGTTGGGTGTGTCGCTACTCAGCTGGTCCCATACTTCAGTACTGTGTTTGCTGAGTGATCTTGTGAGAAACATGTATGCGAGTGGGTGTTGATGCACATGTTTGCTGTGGCGTATGTTGTAGGATGGGAGTGTAGGCATTGTTGGTGCTTGTGTGGCGTGTGTGTTGATTGGGGGAGTTGAGAGCATTGTTAGTATTTGCGTGGGGGGTGTGGGTGGGTGGCTGCTGATGAACCGGCAGTGGTTGCAGGTAAAAGCTCCTACCGTGGTGTGAGGTGTGCTGCAGCATTAGTTGGGTGAATGACATCCAACGTCTAGCAACCTAAGGAGTGCTGCAGAGTATCGCTGGGCTTTGAATAGACCAGGGTTCCAAGCGCTGGGCATGGTCCAGGAGTAGACGGGCTTGCCTTTGGCAAGCCTGCTGCATATCTCCACTCTGCATCCATGTTGGAGATGCGAATAAGTAGGAAAGGGGGAGAAGTGCAGGGTGCCGTGGTGTTACTTCCTATGCTGATGGGTGATGGAAAATGAAGTCCTCTTGCTTGGCTTCTTTAAAAAAAGGTTTTGGCTGGAAAATCAGTAATGTCAATTCCTGCCCAGATGAATGATGGGAAATTCAGTGATGTCACTTTCTGCGTAAGTGGATGATAGCAGATCCAGTAATGTCACTTCCTGTGTTGATGGGTGATGACAAAAGTAGACCATTTGCTTGACTTCTTCTTTTAGAGACAGTCTTCCTGCTCCTTCCTTAACCTTCTCCGGGAGTATTCTGACAACAGCTACAACATTTCTAAAGGTAAGACATCCTTAACATGAATAAAAATATTTAATAACTTTACAAAACATTTCTTTTAAATTATATTTAAGTGCAATCTCTGCACTCGGAGTGGAGGTTTCGGCCCGAGTGCGGACGCAAAGATACTACTCGTACCTTACCTCTGTGAATACCGAAAGTCGTAAACTTAGACTTTTGGTCTAAGTTTACCCTTGTGAATCGGGCCCATCAATTGGCACTGTCTATATTCCATGTCTGGACTTTCAAGCCTACACTACACCTTGAAAATAAAAAGCAAAACCACACAAACAAGGTATGTAAATCAATTTTATACAAATAAGTTATTAATTTTGTGTTTTTATTGTTTGTAACTACTTAATAAACAGCCATGTAAAACAGGTAAAACATTGCTCTATTGTGTCTAATCTCGAACAGGGAACAAACTACTGTACCATAGGGGATACCGTTACTATACGAGAGAAACTGCGGTCCAAGAGCCCAGTGGAAGTATCTTTGTTAATTCAGAAGCAAATGCTCTGTAAGAGCTATAAATCTTTAAGTTTTTTAAAAAGCATACATAACACAACCACATATCATCAGCTGTAGAAACTGAGGCAAGGGAAACAATACAGAACTTGATGAAACAATATAGAGCTTGAAGAAAATGGCAAGCACATCCAGGGAGCCCATTGATGCAATTTTAAAAACAACACAAAGCCAAAATATACCAAACCATGTAGCTTGCAAAATACTTATCATACAGAACGGAAAACATGCCATAAACTGCAAAAAGCAAAAGAATGTCCTGCCCAACCTCACACCTACTTATTAAATTAATATTCCTAACCCTCTAAAAGTAACACTTTATTAAACCCTTTCTCCTGCACAATAACAAAAAAATTGAAAAGAGCTTCTAATTCTTTCAACTTCTAAAAATCGCTGAACACTCAAGCAAACCCGAATTTTCATCAAGGATGGAACTTTTAAATGTTTCCTTCTACCTTCACCCAAAGTTAAAAGGAAATAATCTCCCATTAAATTCGAGTTTGTGATAGGATAAAAGAACACAAACTTACAAGGCATTAATCAATTGGGCAACTCAAAAAAAAGAACAAAGTTAAACACAAAAAATTAATAATTGATTTTAAGATCCAAATTCTTAGGATGTGATATACTACATCACAAACACAAGTGTTTGTTTTTCAGTTTATGCAAGCAATCTGGTGCACAGTTAAGTAACACTCGTGTTCATGAGTACATTTCTGATAGCAAATTTAAGTCTGAACTAAAAAAAAAACGTAGCCTTTGTTCTGTGTGAGCTAATATATGAACATTATAAAACATTGACTCAAATTGAATATTATAGACAAAATTAAGAAAAACTGAGTGGTATTTTGAAATTCAGGCAACTTGATGCTGTGATAGCATTTACGTTACAGTACTAACATAGACATACAACTAAAATCTAACAGAATACATATCAATACACAAACGTAATCAGAGCGTTACTGCTACAACCCCTTGCAGTAAATACTTACCTCAGTTCTTTTAACAAGCTGTCCATATAAAAAGAAACTTTACACATATATATATATATATATATATATATATATATATATATATAAAGAGAGAGAGAGAGCTGTCTTTTTTCCATAGTAACCCTTTCGCAAAGCAGTCCAACACCTGAAAAATCATAAAAGCAAAATAACACAGTCCACAAAAGTGTAAAAAATAATGAAAAAGCACCCTCTTTTGTATGTAAAAACACAAAGATTCCAAAGGTCTAACTCAGACTCCTAAATTTGATGTTATGAGACTGCAGTTGTACAGAATGCAGCAGCCAGATTGATTTGCAAACTGACCATGCAAACCCTCTGTCGAAAGAACTGCACTGGTTGTCAATCAGGCAAAGGATAGCATTTAAAACCTGTTACATGGTTTTCAAGGGCCTACACAGTATGTCCCCTCAATTTGTAACCACATGGCTTTGTAGGTAGGTACATTTCAGCATGGGCCCTCCAATCTTCAACAGCAAATCTTCCAATGGTTCCAACGGATCCCAGATTTAGTGAAAGGGTTGTAGAGGGTAAAGCTTTTCAGTCTTAGCCCCAATGGAGTGTTACTAGTACATCTTTGCTCTTTATCTGATCTCAATTCCTCCAGGAGGGCATTAAAACAAGGCTATTCAAAAAGCTTTCTCATGCTGAGTGAGACTGGTTTCTGGATTTCACGTAATCACTTAGCTCCTGATCTGCTGTTTTCTTCCTGCATTGTTGTCCTTTCTTGTCATTTACTCACTTGATTAGTGCTATAAAACCTTTGATGTATGTTTGCTTTTATAAATACATTTAACTTAACATAACAGCTAATCCACAATGTAGATCCAAAACCCACTTAAAAACGTGAAAAACATATGGAAGGACTAGCCTTTTTTTCGTAATGTCCCACTCTCAAAAGCTCTTTTAAAAAAATGAATGCTCTTGGACTTGCCTCCAAATTGGTGCCATCCTTTTTTCTCACTGCGGACACCTGCAAAAAAAAATTAAAATACAAGAACAACATAATGAATTGGTTACAAATATTTTCCATATAAAATAAAGTTAATCTTAACCCAAACTATACTTTAAAATTTAAAAGAAAGAATTCTTATTGGGAGCACAGCCATGAACACCTCTTCAGGCCCCTGAGAAAGAAGATACAGAAAAAAGACTTTACATATAGATACATACAGATTTTTTTTTATTTTGCTCCCTATGGAAAATATTTAAAATGTCATGAAAGTGTATTATCAAGTGCAAAAATCAATTATTTGTAAAAAGTGTTTGTTACTATCAAAAATTATTTGCATTTAATAAACTTTTTCTTCTCTATTACTAAATATGGCCAATTTATGCATAGAAATATAATGATAAATTGAACAATATTGTAATAATACTATTTAAAAATAGTATTTTGGAGGAATTGTTTAAAGAGGAGTTATTTAACTTATTTTTGTATTTAATGAATTTATTGTACTAATAATATTTTTACAAAGTTCCTTATGTGAATATATTTTTAAAAATCTGCTTATTAAACTGCTTAATAATTGTAAATTTGTTTAAAAAACTACTTAATACATATACAGTAGTTTTTTAATGTATCGATTAATGCACTTAACTTCTTAATACATATACAATTTTTTATTCAATTTAGTAATAATATTTTTGTGACTCCCGATTTAGGGTCTATCATAGGAGAGGTCTATAAGAAGCAGTGACTGTAAAGTGCTTTATGATGTATTCACTGTGATGTAAATGTACTGCTCCATTTACACTGCCTCCTCTCGCCATGGTGGTGTTATTTGACGTTTTTGCTGCTGGATGACACGAGGAGAGCGAGAAAGGCAATGGATGCTACTACTAGGAATTTAGCATCAATGTCTAGAGAAAATTGCTACTTGCTTCCGCAAGGCTGTATGGGTGGGTTAAAAGAGGAAGGGGCTCCAAAATACTCTGCAGGCAAGGCAATCAGTTTACCTATCTCAGGCCCAGCTTTTAGTCCTCATCTGGGATTTACTCCCCCTCCTGCAATAACTGCCCCCATAGTTGTATACCTGACTCTCTGCTGGAGTGGTGCCAGCCTGTCAGTCAGACATTCAGTTGTACCTGGGGACTCCCAGATTGGTGCATACCTGCTATAATAGTTCCCAGAGATCTAACAGTTCTGTGAGGAAGTAAGCAGGAATATAAGTCAGATCCTCTCGGTAGAAATTAAGTTAAGCCCTGGACTAATAATTTTTGGGAAAGCAGAAGAATCTGTGGGGCTAAATAACAGGGACCCCAAGCAGGTGTTCTTTTTGATCCTGTTGGCGAGGACGGAGATTTGCAGGAAGTGGGTATCAAAGGATGCTCCTGCTAATGCTGGGTGGCTGTCCTCTGTACTAATCAGTCTGAAAATGGACACCATAAGAGGATCGTAAATCTGGGGGCACTGGTTACATAGTTGGAGGAAAATGCGATGGAAAAGTAAAACCTAAGATCTTACGATTTTACCGACATTGAACTATGATTAATTTGGACAAGGTCAATAAAGCCTTTCCAGGCCATGTAAGCTTAGGGCCCTAGATGGAAAAACATGGCAGCATTGTGGCAGCCGAATTGTTTTGAGGCTGGAAGTAAAAAGGTGAATAAGGACTAAAAAAATTAAAAAAGGCAATCAGTTTACCAAATGTGATGCGTTTTCCAAGGGAAGTGTAAGATGTAGAAAATCGGTGCAAAATGCCTTTATGCACTACTTCTTGGATTTATGAGCATGCTCCATTAGTGCATATGTGCTTTGTTCATGTGCTAAATGGGCTCATGATCTAATAAATCGTAAACTAAGAGAGCCTATGCATCATTTGTGCATGTGCTAACTGCAGATAATTATATTTACACAAAAAATAAAAATCCACCTCTGTATTGGAAAATAATTGTTGCACAATTTGCGCCCAGTTTTACCCATTATTTATAATAAGGGTGCTAGTGTTTTTTCTGTCCCTGGTGCTGACATTCCTTTAACTGCCATGCAAGCTCTTTAAGATTCAAAATGTGTTTGGAGAATGGTACGACCTAAGCTAACTCACCCCTTTAAGATTACAAATGATAAATGTAAGATCAGCTTGGTAGTTAGTAGTGAATCAAATATACACAATGCGATTATTAAATGAGATGGGAAACACAATATTTTGCCTGGGCCCCCTCTAAAATTTTCATGCAGGTTGCTGAGAAATTCAAAATTGGTGAAGAGCGCTTACACCCAAGGGTTTCTTGATACTGAGTTTGATTATCGCAAGAAAGAATTAAAAGAGATGTTGTGCAAACATCCAAGTTGTAATTGTTTAGCTGGAACACAGATGGCCAGAAAATGATTTTAATTTAAGAGGTAGCAGTTTTCTGCATCACCCAAGATATCATTTGAGTCTAGGAAACGACAAGGATGTTTTGCTCCAGTTCATTCTACTCCCCTTTGCTGCTGATGGAAGCATGGTGGTAGGCCAGTTACAAGTTATCGGGGGTTGACGGATCCAAATCTGTTTTTTTCAGTAGGGGAAGCACTAGCACAGTTTTAAAGTTGTTAAAAACATATCGGGGCATATTAGCAAGGGCTTTATCGCCGATTTAGCGGCACTTTTTGCCGCTAAAGCGGCGATTTTTTTATTGCCCTATCAGCAAGCTGTCGTTAACAGGCATTAGCGACAGCTTTCTGGCGATAGCGGCTGGTTTTCCTTTCGCCTTGCATGCCAGCGATAATTATCGCTAATGACATGCAAGGTAGGCGTTCCCAACTAAAAGCGACTGAAAACAGTCGCTAACACAACTTCCCCCTATTAGCAACGCAGGCGAAGCGATAAAAAAAGTCGCGCTAAGCGCGATTATCGCTAGAATTTAACACCTGCTAAAAACATGACTTACCTGTTTCTTCAATGGGAGGTGGATTGTCAGGCTAAGTCCACCATGGTGTTGATGCGTGAATATCGCTGGATTTCCAGCGATATTCACGCATTCACCGCTTATCGCTGGATATTTTATCGCATTGGAGATAAACGTTGCTAATAGCGTGTTATCTCCGCGATAATATCCAGCGATAGGCGGCGATAAAAAAACGCGCTAGGCGCGGTTTGCGATAATTATCGCAAGTTGTTGCTAATATCCCAAATATCATTCTGACAAAGGAGAATTAAGAATTTTCAGAAGAGAAGGTGCTAAATGTTCTTTAAACCTGGGTAGAAGCTTATCCAGTGAAGGATCTAAAAGAGAGCCTGATCTGTAGTTGAAAGGGCCCTCTAAATCACTGTTTATACATTCTATATCAATATTGCCTCCTATTTTTTTTAATTTTCAAAATGAATAAGCAGCTAGTTTCTCAAAGGACTGCTCTAAACAAAGTGACCAAGCCTTGATTAGCAGATAATTTATGAATGATCTTAAAAATGTCCTTATGCTCTGCTCTTAACAGATTTATAGTTATAGGAAGCTTTTTCCATTCTCTTAGTTTCATTTCAAAAGCGACTCCAGAACCATTCTGCGCATTTGATATTTGTTTTTAAACAAATTGGTAATTACTAATTGAACCAAGGAGATGATTTACTATTCTCTGTTCTTTCTTCCAAAGATGCTCATATGTCCAAGATGGAAGGGATTGTCCTGCAGTAAAATACATATTTTACAGAGGGATCTATGTCCTCTATAAGTTGTTAAGGGTGGCTTCCAAAGTTGGACCCATAACTTAAGGTAGGCATTTTTTCCAGCCTCTGGGTGCAGTCTTTGTTAACTGACCTGTTCTAGATGTTTGCTTAGTCAGCCTTTTAAATTCTAAAAAGTGGTGGTCTGACCAGCCCAAAGGGGTGATAATGGAGAAAGAGATAGTCTTTTCTTGTCCAATAATAAAAAAAGAGCCTAGCTTCATAAATTCACATTTGGGTAACAGAGCATATTTGTAAGATTTCCTCAAAGTGAACCACATTGAATCCCTGTGGGAACCCAGGGGACGGTTAAAATCACCAGAATGATTGGGCAGGTATCTTAAATGCTAAATCCCATAATCATTGTATTAAAGGCAATAAGAAATGACTGTGCATAGTGAAAACCTTCCTAGTTATCGTAACAGAAAGTTTAAATTCTATTAAGGACACATAGGCAAGGATTACGCTGTACTTTCTTCACTTTATTTACAGCAGCCAATTAGAGAAATAATAAAAGACTTCCCCATAACCCTTAGGGAAAAAGTCAACAATTCAACCACAAACTGTCCAATTATTTAAGGCCAGGACCCATCAATAGCCCTTCATCGATGTCGCCGCCTCCTCTTTCTTCCTGTAACTGCAGATGGATAATGGCATCCTTATTCCTGTTTTGACCCATCAGATCTTAGAGGAAAAGTGAACAGAAATGTATGAAACTGGAACCTGAAAGTTCCTGACATAAACAGATCCAGAAGAAATCATCATAATCACAATATGAATTAAAATCACATGACTCTATCTATACAAGAGATGAGTTATACCCACCTTTACGTAAACTGTCTCATCCCAGGGAGGGAGAATGTAATAACAGGTGGGTTAATCCTCTCCTCTGTATCCTTAATAGAATTGAAACTTTCCATTACTATAGCTAGGAAATCTTTCATTCTATGTCAGGACCAGAAGTGAGGATTACGCTGGTTTAAAGCTTATCTACAACCAGCGAAGCATAGTTAGGAACTGGTTTAAAATAAATCCTCTTAAAGGTAGAATCTGAAGACCAGTCTGCTGCATTGAGGATATCTTCTAGGCAAGCCCAGAGGGAGAATGCCTTTGACGCCATAGCTCCTCTGTCAGAATGAGCCCTGATCATTTTTGGATCGATGCCAGCTTCATGCATGGCCCGTCTAACCCATCTGGTGATGGTAGGCGAAGAGACCGTCTTGAATAGTTTCCTTAGGGATATCAATAATTGTCTTGTCCCATGGGGGAAAAGGTCCGCCGACATAGCTTCGTAACTCTTTATACACCTCACAATGCACAGCTTTGGGGAATCTGGAAAAGAAGGGTAAGTAACCATTCGAGAATTACAATTTGTACATCGTAAAATATGGAAGGTGACTCCATCTGGGGTAAATACTCTACCCTTTATGTCCAGTGGTCTGACGTCCGAGACACACCAGCATGAAACCAGGCAAAGAAGAATAGCTAACTTGGCAGAGAGCTCCTTCTGTGAGAGGTACATATTGGACTGCCAAGACAAGAACAGGTTAAGAACCTTGTTGACATCCCACAAAACAGAGTATCTCGGTTCCGGAGGAAGGGATAAGTGAATGCCTTGCAAGAGTTTCTTCACCAGGGAAGGCTCCCCGACTGTATAATCACCTACTGGTGAGTGACCAGCTGAGATCGCCTACCTGAAAGTATTGATGGATCTGTAGGCAAGACCCTGTGATGCCAAAGAAGCAAGGAAATTCAAGATGTGGACAATTTCTGCTCCCACTGGATCCAAATGTCGTTGATGACACCAGTCCAACCATTGAGCCCATGCCGATTTATAACACTTGATGGTACTGTCAGCCCATGCCTTAAAGAGGAGGGATGCAGTCTGTCTCAAAAGCCACGGGACTTCCCATCTTTCCCTGCAATCATCCATGCCATAAGAGATAGAGATCCCTCTAACATCAAATGATGGAGATTCCCCTCTGGATCTGAGAGATCTCCAAATAGGGGTAGAAGGATTGGAAAATCCCAAGAAAGTTCCAGTAGAACCGGATCCCAGTCTTGTGATTTCCATGTTGGGGTCACAAGGACGATGTCCGCCCCTGTCTCCGTACTAGAGCCGAGAGGTGCATGATCATCATGAAAGGAGGGAAGGCATAACCCCGTTCCGTTTGTCAATCCTGGAGGTAACCATCTATGGCTATCATCTCCAGGTCCGATCGCCAACTGACGTACCTTAGAAGTCGATGGGCTAGACACAATGCAAAGAGGTCCACCATGAATGGGCCCAATCTGTTGCTGAGGGCCTGAAACACCGACGGGTGCAGATGCCAGTGGCTTGCATCTTGTTGGTGACAGGAATGGCAAGTGGCTATTTGATTGGCTGCCCCTAGAAGATCTTCCGCCATCACCGAGACCTGATTCTCAAGGCTATAATCCCAGACGTTTCTGTCCAGATCCTACAGGTTCTTCGATGAAGTGCCACCTAGATGATTTACGTAGCACACTGCTGCTATAATGTCCATCTTGAGAAAGACACAGCATTGTGCTCGGTCCTTGGGTCAATACCGGACTGCGACCAATCCTACCAAAAGTTCGAGGCAATTGATATGCATGGATATTTCTTGAGAGGACCATCTTCCTCCTGTGAGAAATCCCCAAAGCTGTCCCCCAGGCCTGTGACACTACCGTCGGGCTCTATGACCAGATCCGGAAGGGAGCCAAATATGGCCCGACTATTCCATTCCTCCATATGAGCCAGCAACCACCGAATCTCCTCCTGAGCTTCCTCTGATAAAGGGACCATTTGGGCGTATGTGAGTCCCTTCCTGAGATGAAAGGCTTTTAGTCATTGTAGGGTTCGATAATAGAGGTGCCCTAGATGATGGCCTGGGTGGAGGACAACTAAAGCCCCACCACCCTCACTATCTGGCATAGGGAGGTGGAAAGTTTGGCTGCCAAACGGCACAGCTCATGTTTGATCTTAGTCATTTTCCTTGTGAGAAGACTGAGGGTGGCTCGAACTGAATCCACCACAAAACCCAGGAACACCAGAGACTGAGAGGGTGTAAGAACTGACTTCTGTTGGTTTATGATGAAGCCAAGAGACTCCAATAGAGAGACTACCATCTGTGGGTGAACCAAGAGATTCCGAGGGCATTGGTCCATCAGGAAACTGTAATCCAGGTAGATGGTGAGGCGGATGCCCGGGTCTTGACAAATTCTACCACTGGGCGCATGATTTTGCTAAAGGACCACGTGGCAGACGACAGACTAAAGGGGAGAGTGGTGAACTCCAACATATCCCCTCACCATTGTAACTGGAGGAATCGGCGGTGAGGAGGAAAAATCGGGATGGTTACTTAGGCGTCCTTGAGGTCGAGAAACGCCATCCAGTTGTTGGGCTGAAGGAGGTCCCTTAAAAGATGGATACCCTCCATCTTGAAGTGGCGGTAGACCAACCACTCGTTGAATTCTTTCAGGCTTATTAATGGCCTTTGTCCGCCATCCCTCTTGTCCACTACAAAAAGATTGCTTAGAAAGTCCCTTGGATAAGGGGATGTCCGCATTATCACCCCCATGTGGAGGATCTCTGTTACCTCTATATCCACTAGCTCGGTGTGGGCAGAGGAGAAGACCAATGGGATAGGGGGTTTCTCTTGGGTAGGGGAACCATAGAACTCTATGTGGAAGCCCTTTAAAGTTTGAAGGACCCAAGCATCAAAGGTAAGGGCCTCCCAATTATGAATGAAACCCTGGAGTCTGCCTCCCAGGTGTTGCTGAGTAAAAAGATGAAAGCTCACCTTGAGTGGATCCTTGGTTACACAGCCTCAATGTCCAACTCTCGAACCCTAGTGACAAGGGTAGCCTCTGGTGGGGTAAAAGTTTCAAATTTGGAAGCATCTTGGTATTGTCCCCTCCTATTTCCGTATCCTCTGTCGGAGGCTGGGTGTTGCACACAGGTGGCAGCACGCCCCCTGCTTTAGCCAGCCCCAGTGAAAATCTGGGGTGTAAAAATGTGTTTTATAGACACCTGGGCTTTGTCCAATGAAGCAAAAGTTGTACAAACTTACCCAACTCATGGATAAATGGGTCACTGAACAACCCCCCTTAAGCAATGGAACCTGCCTCAGATGTGGTTAGGTCCTCCAGTTTGGGGTAAACCTTGATGAGGAGTGAACGGCACCGCTCCATAGGGCTAGGACAGTTCACATTCCCCAGGAAGATAATGGGCCCAACTGGACAGAACCTCAGGAGAAATCAGAGTCCCAGATGCCTGGGTATCCTCTGCAATATCTAGAATACAGGTCAAGGGGCCTGAGATATCCAAGAGCTTGTCCTGGTAAGCTCACCTGGGCCGATCAATCTCCTTCTTAGGATCACACATTTATTTCCACAGGAAGGTAGCCATCAGCTCGTCAATCTCAGGGGTCAGCGCTACCCAGAGACAGGCAGGGGTATTCCACCGAAGGCAATTGCGGATCTCCTTGTCTAGTAGCTTATGAAGCTGCACGCGACGTATGTCGTGACTTTGTCTGCGGAGGCTCACTCGGAGGAGCGGTGGTGCCGGAGATGCTCCGGGTCTAACATGTCAGAGGTCCCCTGGGGAGCATCATCCAAGGGCGTGTCAGGGTGTAGATGGCGGGGCGAGGGGTTCCATGGATGGGGCCTGTCTCTTGCTCTGCTTTGGAGCCAGAGTGTGAGTGTGAATCTGACCCTGGTGGGGGAGTGGGCAGACAGGAAGGGGGGGGAATCCCAGAGGGTTGGAGCCCTGAAGGCCAGGGCTCTGGGGGCCCAGAGGTAGTGGTTGAGAGTGGTCCATAAAGGCCTGCTTCAGCCTGTCAAAAGCGTCTAGGTCGATGCATGACTCTGTGTCCCTCTTGTGGTTGGGGAGTGGTGCAGGTGGATCAGGCATTTCCGAAGGTAAGAGGGGTATAAGCCCCAGATTGTCTTCCCTCCCAGTGAGGAGTTTAAAGCAGTGCTCTGCGTACTGCAGCAGTGTCCTCTCCAGGGGGGCCACCGCCTGCGTAACTGATTTCATAATAGAGGCGTCCATGACCTCACAAAAGTGGTTGTCTATTTATTTTATTTATGTATCTTGTAAAGCGTCAGAATCACACCCACGAAGGGGTATCTCTGCGCTACGGAAGTGCTATTGGAGGTATGTGGAGGTAGGTCATGCTGTCCTCCTCTAGGTATGTCTCTTCGGCATCACTCATGGTTAATTGGGAAGGTACTGAGGGTATCTCAAGTAAAAGATATTTATATCAGGGTTACCAGCCAGGTACAGAGGGTATGAAGGAGGTAGGGGTCTCCCAGCCCAACAATGGAAGTCCAGGGGGCTAATGACACGGTACTAGGCCCTGCAGGACACCACCCAACAACTGTAATCCACGGGGTCAATGGACTCGCCTGGGCTGATGTCCACTTGCCTGTTTATAATAACGTGCTAAGTGCTGCAAAAACAAGTACAGACACCCCCGAGGGGCTTCTTTCTTCAGGCGAATGAGGCCAAAAAGCAGAGAAGCTGAGCAGCCGGCCGGCGCGCTGCATTCGGATTCCAGTCATTGAAATCAGCACGCCAGCACGGGCAATGAGATGCAGTAGGTGCGTTAAAATGTGGCTCCCCCTAGTGGTCAGCAGACCACACTGCAATGGTCCCAGGTGCCGTAGCGCGTTTGATGAGAACAGTGAACAAGGAGGAATGAGTATGTAATAAGTAAGTTTCCATGCGTAGAGGTGACACAGCAGACGTAGCCAAGTTGTGTCTTTCAAGATATTTATTAAGTTCTTAACATCAGAGATAGCAGCCCCACCAGGAGCAGCCTGCTAGCTGCTCAGCCCATCTTCCAACTGTCTCACTCACACCAGGCACCCAAGCATTCCACACAGAACACTCACACTGGCTGAGCAGCTAGTTACAAGGTAAAGGGGAACACTATAAACATAACATGAAGATACTACATTATCTTCTCCCTTTAAAATTGAAAATTAATTAAACCATACTAAAATGAAAGACAACTATACACAAAATATACAAATGAAATCAATGGTCTAAAACCCAGGGGTGAATGGTAAAAACCACACCACGAGAGGGAACACAGACTACACAAAGAAAGAAAGAAGAGTGAAAAGATATACACAAACTATCACCATCCTCCTCCTTTAATAAAAAAAAAACACAAAAAGAAAAAGCAAAGAACGTTTAGCTCACTGACAAAGAGTGAGAAAACACCACATGACAATACATGTGAAACAAAATGCAGAGAAACACGGTAGAAAAAGACTACGAGAACTCTACACAGTGACGAGACACATGGGAGTGAAACCCCCCCAGAGCTCAAACACCATGGGTGGACCACACCCATGTACGTACTCCTTACTATTGTAACAAACACTATGGGTGGACCGCACCCATGTACGTACTTACTTACTATGGGTGGACCGCACCCATGTACGTACTCCAAACTATGGGTGGACCGCACCCATGTAGGTATTCCTAAGTAAGGAACACAACCAAGAAAACATGCCAAAAATGGGACTCCAACCCATAATGCAGACAGTAAATAGGACTTACACCCATTACAAATTACATAGGTGGGAGTAACACCCCCTATAAACTGAGTAAAAGGGACTAACACCCATTACTAATAACATAGGTGGGACTAACAACCCCTAAAAGCTGAGTAGATGGGACTAACACCCACTACGACAAACAAAAATGTGAGGCACAACGTGACTAAAACACACTACAACAACAAAATGATGCGCGGGGCGACATACACACAAAACGATAACATAACGTTAAATGTGTAAGTGGGGCTAACACCCAAAAACACACACCCTATGTAGGGATGTACCGCAAAACACGTAAATGGGGTTACACCCCATAATCCAACCTAGTGTAAGGGTTAACATCTGAAGTGTACTGTGACTACCACCCACAGTAATACAAATGATACCTAAGAAAGAAAATAAAACACACTGTGGCATCACAAAACTGTAACACAGCTTCAACTTTCAGTCATACAAATTCATTTTCTATTCGCATGAAAATATAAACTTGTAGTCCCTCGCCGGTGAGCGACCTCTCACCCGAGTAGTGCCACTATGGCCAACAATCATGACAGGATGACACCATCACATGTATTACATGTTGCAGACAACGAAAGCAAGTCCACTGTTATCCATTTAAAAAAAAAAAAACAGTGACACCAAAACACAGCAGCTATACCAAAACGTTCCACTGTGCTGCCCCAAACAAGTTCCTTTGAATTGAGTCTCCACTCCAAGATGAATAAAAAAAACAAGATAGTGCTGGTCGAAATTTGTTTCAGGCAAATTACTGTTCACGAAGACTGACATCCACAGAAACCGCTGCGCTTGTGTCAAAACAAAGAACTAAGTGGCTGCCCCACGACTGTGCACAGTTTTCAGTCATGCACATAGACCAGGAATAGAGAGGAGAGAGAGTACCTGTAGCTTCACGGTGCTGTACAAAACCATCCACAGACAAGCAAGAAGAGTTGAAGTGCAAGCGATCTTCACACAGCAATGATCCTGCTTAGCTTAAACCATCAATTAACTTTATTGACAAGAAAATAACGTGGTTGGCAGAGAACTGCAGAAAGAAAGAAAGCTTCCCGGGACATTCCAAGACTACATTGAAAACCTGCAGCCTCCAATCCAAAGATGGCGGCACGCTGACCACGCCGCGCCGGATGGCTCCCGGCACGTTTGTACTGCAGAGGGTCCTTCAGCAGCACAAAACATCATAAAGTCCACAACGTCGGATCCCAGAAAGTACAGCAACGTCACAAAAGGAGCTTTGACTGGTTAGCGCGTCTTCACGATGCAGGTAAAATTTCGCGCGCTGACCATAAACGTTTAATCTTGTTGACTGTGCACGCACAGAGTGAGTGCGCGCTGTGCACAGCTCGTGCCACGTTTTTTTTTTCCAAACTGCAAAACGGCGGTTTACTAACGCCCTCTGACATGAAGTCTCAGCATACACTACAAATGAAAGGCAAATTATGTCTCACCTCTCTTGGCCCCCATGCGCTGCCAATTCAAACAGCAACAGCAGCAAAAAAAATAAATGTAGAGTGCCTCACAATTGTGCTCTCACACGAACGGTGGCAATGTAATCCTCAAATAGAACAAAGTGACACTAATGCCAGACATCTAGTCCTTCCCAGTAATCCTTTAGCGACTGGCTGAGCAGCTAGTTACAAGGTAAAGGGGAACACTATAAACATAACATGAAGATACTACAGAGTAATTGTATAAAAACAGCACAAATAATGCAATATAACACCAATAATAAAGAATGACTGGGCCAAGAGGCCAGAGGCGCTTAACTCGGCTGCTGGAGCAGAGAAGAAAGAGGAGGCGGCGACATCGATGAAGGACTATTAAGGGTCCTGGCCTTAACTGATTGGACATTGTCTGTGGTTGAACTGTTGACTTTTTCCCTAAGGGTTATGGGAAATGAAGTCTTTTGTTATTTCTCTAATTGGCTGATGTAAATTAAGTGAAGTCAGTTCAGCGTAATCCTCACCTTCGGTCCTGACATAGAATTAGGGACATGGCTTAGTAATATGAATGTGAGCGTTTAGTGAGCACTAGGAGTAATGTTTACATTGAGAACCTCTGAGTGTGCTAAAGGGGGGTGATGCCAGCACCAATAGTCATATTGATTTTCTACTAAAAAAGGTAACACCTCCTACATGATTTTCTTCTTTCCTATCTATAGGAATCACCACCAAAATGGGTTTGAAGAAAACTCTGACAAACCTGAGCATCTGCTTTCTAGTATAATTGGTTATGTGTGGGAACTTAATGTGGACCAATTAGAGCCCCGCTCTGATAGCCACCTTTCTTGGAACCTGTAGGGCCACCTCAAGTTCTCATCTCCATATTTCCCAAGTCAGTGGTTCATCTCTCTTTAGGTCTGCCCAAGGTGACCTGTGTATTATTGAGAATCTATATGGAGGATATTGCCTTTAAAAAGGGGTTCAGAAAGAACCCTACTTTTAAGCTCAGAGTTCTCTTCCAATTTGGTATCAACCAAGAGATGGACAGTTAGAGCATGTCTGAGCTGCAAATATCATATTATCTCACTATTTGCCAATCTAACATATTTCTAAGCACTTCTAAGGTCACATACCATCCCTTATTTAGTGATGCAAATGAGGTCCCATCCTTACAATTGTTCAACTTTCAGAAGGAGCATCTCTTGTCATAGTGGTGCTGCAGCCCAGACAGTAATTGCCCTCCATGAGTTGACCTCTGATAGAATGTGGTATGGTAGATTCTGGAGCCCCATTGTGTTATATAAGGTGGATAACTAACCAGAGGAGGCTCCCCCTGTGATGAGAAAACCCACTCAATTGCTGCCACTAGTTGAGCAGCTCAGCAGAATATCATAAGGTTGGGCAGAGTCATACCTCTTTCATATATCCTGTGTGTCTGCATTTGCACTGATACGCATGGTACCCTTCATACCATAAAAGAGAATGCACTTCAGTCTCCAATCATCTAAAGAAATCCTTCAGAACTCAACAGGGTGTGCTTGGAAGAGGGTATTGAAACTTTGGAGGTATCGTGACCTTAAACAAAGTTGTGCATCCAGGCAGGGAGAGGGTTGGTAATCTCCAGTGTCTCTAATCCTTACAAAATGTATTGAGTGCCCTATGGATGTTATGATTGAAAAACTATTTTAGGTCACATTTGAGGTAGATGCCCAGTTATCTGAAGCCCAAGCAGTCTACAGTCATCGGGCATCGAAGTTCTTGGTTTGGGGTGTGGATAGCAAAGAGTAAAGAACAGATTTGTCTTAATTCATACAAAAACCAGAATACCACCCAACATTTCCAAAGATCTGCAGCAGCATAACCATGGTCTAATCTGGGTCTGCAATATAAAGGACAACATCATCCCCATAAAGTAAAATTGATTCATCCCATATGCCATCTCACCTCAAGCCCCAAATGAGAGTGTTGTTTCTGACCCAAAATGTCAAATGCTCTAGCACCAGGGTAAAGACAATAGGGTAAAGAGCACTCCTGTCTTGTGCCTCAAGCGGACTGGTATGGTTCTGACATTACACTATTTATCCTAGCTGTGGTCTACGATTCTCTATATAAAAACTTCAGCCATGCCTGGAATTTGGGCTCAAATCCCATTTTTATCAGAAAAGCAAGCATGTAGGACAATTCGAGAAAATCACAATGCCATAGCTCTTTCTCAGGGGAAGAGGGCAGGAAGCAGTTTCAAGCATTATTTCTGGTTAGCGCCTGAAAGTCTAGGGGCTTAACACTGAATTAGGGACCCACTACAGGACCCTTTGTGCAGTAGAAATTCAGCATAAAACCTTTCAATGCTTATAACCTCTCCTAAATTTTAACCTCTAAATTGGAAACTGATTATCTCCTTTTTTCCTTTTATCTGGGACCCTGGCACAAATGAAGAGACTTCGTAGATGTTAACTTCTCCCTCTACTCTACATGAGTCCATTCAACCTCCCTGGCTATTTTTCAGCCACATGAATCACTCGATAGTACTCAACCCAGCCTTTGCCTCCATGTGCATATACTAATCCTTTATGTAATCCCTGGTCAGTCTGACCTAGACCATCTTACCGTCCCATGACCAATCCATCCCTTCTGCTCTCCTTCTTGGTCCCCATGCATCCCCGTAGAGATGATTTTGAGAGATTCTTCTGCCCTGTCTCTAGTTACTTTTACCAACTGCCTACCCACTTATTTCACTATTCTAATACGACCATGCACACAGCCTCTGTTATATCTCTATTCATTATAGAATCTGTTTACCTAACTCTTTATTGTCCTGCCTCCAGCCTCTCTATCCTCCCCACGCCACTCCTAGACCACTGAACAATCGTTTGCTAACTTTTCCCAGCACTTCTACTATCTTGCTCAAGTCTCCGCCATTTTGCTGTTCGCACCTCAACATATTTTACTTAACTGCTCCCCCTCTAGCCATGAAACCTATTAAGACAAACTACTTTTGATTAAGATATATTTTTAAGTTATGTTTGGTGAACGGATTCCACAGTCTAACCGAATTAAGCTCATTTATATTACTATTACTATTTCAATGAAAAGATTTGGCAAGAAGGATAAAAGTGACGCAAACATCAACACACAACAGCAAATCAATATTGTTCCACCCAAGGAATATGGATGGGTCTTGCAGTCCCAGTGAGAACTTTCTTGTCCTACTACATTTAAAAAGCAATATATCTACTGAAAATTGTTATTGTTGCTTTCTATGACAAGGGTGAGTCTGCTGACCCCAGGGCTTTCAAGAAACTAAGGTTCAACAAAAGAATCACTAATTGATTGGCAGATTTTTAGTTGATCCTCAGACTCTACAGTGCAATAACTACTACACTACATTTTGAGCAGTCCATGAAGTAATAAGGCAAAATTGAAGAATTGACTCACAACCACACAAAGATTCTCTCAAATTGTCTTGGCCAATATTTCACCAGCCTCACTAGAATAAATGACAGAAGCAAAACTTATTTACAGTCTCCTCATTTCTGCTGTCACAATATTATAATGGAAGAGTAGAAGAGACAGCCTTTCTTGTTCAGCATAAATTGTAAATCCAGAAATTGCTGATATCTTTTGACTTGGTTTGTCATTGTGGATTTGGAGTATTTTACTCCTAAAATCTGTGTTTTTAGTCATGGTAATATATTCTTGAATGGTTCATGAAGTTAATAGGCGCAGTGACATGAGCATGATCCTATTACAAGGTAGCCATAGAGTGGAATCTGCTCTTCCAGGCAGCAGGGTTAGTCATTCTTTTTAGAAACTGGCATGATTTTATTTTAATCTACGCACACACAGGAACCTCTCTAGTCTTTGTCATTTTAACAGTGGTTAAAACACATACTGCTACTCTAAGGAATTTTTTATGGATTTGTGTTCAGCTGGGTTCAGAAACTGCCCTCTCCTTGTTCTCCCAATTTCTGCTTCCGATGCAGGAGTTAACGGGGCTTTGCCCTGATATACCCCTGGTCCTATTGTTGCAATATAGCTTGAAAGCATCTAAAATATCTATAATGGTAGCATTGGCCATCTACAGCAGGGTTAAAATATTCACAAGAAAAGGATCCCACACTCCGCTACAGCTAAAGTTGTGACATGAGATCCTATCAACTTCTCAATCACACAAGGGAAATTCATGTACTGTAGAGGCTGTAGCTAGGATACCCTTATTTCATTTACAACACTCTCCACCTGGTGGGTTTTCTATTACCAACTAAGGTCCAATACAATAACTACATACATAACCACATGATCACTCATTAACTCACTCTTAACAAAATGTAGCTCCTTTTGAAAGAACGCAGAGCAGTAGGGCAGGAGTTTGTAAATTATCTTTCACTTCCTGGGTGATTTTTTTTACACCAGCCTATGTCTGCCCACAGAATACTGAAATAACCTTGGTGTCGAGAAGCAAGGCCTTCCAGGCACTGACTATATAAAAAATGTCTGATCAGTAAAATGACTCTTTTGTGATGAGGACAATAGTAGGTATTGCTTATTCCTTCAATGTCCCTTTCCCTCAACCACTTTCTCTTCAGATATATATTTTTCGTATAATAATAATAATAGTAATAATAATAATCATCATCATCACCATCATGACTCTAGGCCTCCCGGCTCTTAACTGCGGGCTGTTCCATTGACAAGTGTCCACAGCGAGTGCACAAACTAATGCTTCTCGCTATGTCCCCCATAGAGTCAGTCAGTGCTACACAAATTCTATAATATTATACAATACGCCTTTGTTCCCTCATAGTGCCAAGACACCTTACCTCCTCACTTTAAAAGGATGTGTGCAAACAAAAAGGTGAAAATAAGGAGAAAGAAACGTACTTCAAAAGGATGGCGCCCTGATTATATGAAAAATTAGTCTAGCAAAAATAAGACTAGCCTGGACCGCAAAATTTAAAGCTTCAGAGAAAGGCGGTGGCACAAATCAAGCAGGTTGGTATTTGAATTTTTTTGTGTGTTATAAGTTCTTCATCTGCAATACCAATCTCTCTGGTTAACTGTAAGAGCTAATCACAGTAGTTTCATTCTACAGAACAAAGCACTGTACTATGGTGTATTTAATTGTGCTACTTTTAAAATCACTGTCTCCAAGAGCGCTTGGGTTTTTTCAAGCCAATTTTCTTTAATATGGTCAGAACTCTTTTGCCCCCAAGAGCTGTCCCCTGGTATTTATGATCTTGTTTCCTGCATACAAATCTGAGTAATCATTGGGAGAATATTACGATTCCAGGCCCATTGTGTTTCATTCTTTACTAGACTTTATGTGGGACCAATTCACAAAGGCATTTTGGAGTATGTAAAGCAGTGCCCTAAAGTACTTTTTCATGTACTCTCACATGCCTTCGTGAATTGGATCCAAAATATCTAAAATAGGACTAAAATGGGAATATTCATAAACAATTAGTACAAATAGAAAGGAATGTGGCCTCTTTGCACTTTTACTAATAGGAAGTTGGAAGTTTTGGGGTTGATTCATAATCACATAAAAGTATGTAAAAGAGTACTCTTGTAGTTCTACCTCCTGTACTCAGTGCTTTGGTAAATCACCCCCAAAGTAACAATTCTGAATTCATTAGCACTGTAGAACCTTAACAACTTTTTTCTGTCATGGTATCTGACTGAAGGTCACAATTGTTTCTCCAGCGCTGTATAGTGTGTGCATAGCTCCTGAGTACCAATGTGACTATCTTGTATGCCTCGCTGTGTAGGATTCCTCTGTCATACGAAGCCCACACCTAGCAATGCCATGTGAAAATATATCAAGGCCTAAAAAACCTAACACTACACTAAACTCTTGCCTGAATTGGAAAGTTGGAATTCAATGACTTATAGCGGTACACTGGCCACAGTGGTTAAAGTGTATTTAAAAAAAGTGTGGGAACTGTGATGCTGTGCCAAAGGGGTGAGGTGAATGAGCGTGGGGGCGGGGTCAAAGGTATGTCTAACAAAACAAAATAATCTGTAACTTTTCCTGCCTTTCACTTTAAGTTTAAACACAAAAGAGCTGCTCCCAGTGGGGTGATCTATGTGCAAATGTTTCTAAATTAGTGAGTGTAGGTGTCTCACAAAAAGTGAAGGACTGGTCTCACACACCACCAGGTATCATGCTCCATCATAGACCAGTCCTCGCCCTCTAAAAACATGGTTTGATAGAGGGCGGGCATACACCTGTCGACAGGGATGCACTTCTAAACTAAGTGGGGGCCCTTATAGAAAAAAAGTGAGTTAAAAAGCCATTACAGATGTCAAGTTAATTTAATATTGCCGGCATCCGTATGGTATTAAAACATAAGGCTATCGGTAACTGGGGATATTATTGTCCACCCACCGATATCAATAGGGTCGACATGTTTCTGCCAGGTGGCCCAGTAGGGTCCGCGGCGTTCATCAGGACCTAAGTGAAAAGATTGAGGGCTCCACTCTTACCAAACTGTGGTGAGAGGGTATCCAATGTGTGGGGTGACAGGATCACACTCCACTACGAAATGGCCTTTGTATCTAGTGCCTGTAAGAAAAACAACAGTTTGTGTGGCGAAACAAAGCACAACATAGAATTCACACTCAGCCTCATGCGCAGATAACTAATTGTGAGTGGCTACAAGTGGAAAACTAAGTGTCAGTCATCTGTGACTAAAACAAACATGGAGGTGTGTACCTCCACATTGCTTACCCTAAAGTTGGGACAGAATGCCCCATTGTAGGGTGAGGGCAGGAGACCCCTTTTGGTCCAGCGCTGAAAATAAAAAATGAGGAGAGAAACAACAGAATGCCTGATGTTAACAGAGTGCGTGGCAGTTGTTAAGTTGTACATATATTAAGTTCCATGATTGCCAGGTTCGAAATACCTGAAACGGAAAAAAGGAAAAAGGAAAACAAGCACAATCTTCAATCACACATTCATACTCTTACTGATACGTGATGCGATCTCCGCTGCTGCGCCTATGTGTGTGCTCCTCCTCTCCTCGATGTGGAAGGACTGAAGTGGCCTCTGGCTATATATAGTATATCGGCGCTCCTTAATTAGGGCCATTAGCGGAAATAAGTACCCTAATTAACTACCGGATAGAAGGATCCGGTGTCTCACAAGTCGCGCTGAAAGAGATCAGGAATACTGCCTGACCCTCCAAATAAGGACTTCCGGTTAATACGCGTGCATTAGTGATGTAGCAACCTGAGTGCTGCCCGTGTCAATCAGTGACTGGGCGTGCGGGTTTAAAAAGTGTCTGGTATATGATGCATGCGCATAGCAGCAGGCATAGTGCGCATGCGTCGTGATATGAGACGCATGTACTGCCGCGATAAAAAGATAAAATAATGCGCGCATTAGTAACGTAGCAGCCTGAGCGGAGCCCACGTCAACCAGAGGCTGGGCTTGGGGGTTTCACAAGAGTGTGAAATATGGCGCATGCGCGTTGTGGCCGATGTTGGGCGCATGCGTCAGTGAGTGAGATGTATGTACTATTGCGCAATAGACGATCTCTCATGCTTAGTATGTGGCGTACAGGTATCTGGCACATGGTATGGTACCAAAAAAAGCCCAAAAGCGATTGCATTAACAACTAAATGCAAAACGCTAGAACAAGTAGTGGGTCAAGAAGCACCCTAATCACAAACAATGTGCAATCACGGGGAGTATAGTTATTGTAAGAAATATAGTTGCTACATACATCTAACTGGTCAGAGATGTGGTATGTAATTTAGAAAGGACGGAGGTACATGTTATTTGGCTAATTGTAGCCAAGGAATCTCATCATTGAGACCTTCTTTCCATGTTCGGAGGCAATACACCCATCTCTGCTCCCTGATATGCAGAGGTCTGATCAGATCCGCTCTTTGTTTTTTCATTACTTCAAGGATCACCCATTTGAGATCTGTGTCTTTATGGTTATGTTCCATAAAGTGTCTGGTCAGTTTCGTGTTGGTCTTTTTACACCGTATTGTACTGCGATGTTCATTGATGCGGGTCTTAATTTTGCGTGTGGTCATGCCCACATATTTCAAGTTACATGGGCATGTCAAAAGGTACACCACATTTTCGGTGTTGCAGTTCGAGAAGTTGTTCAGCATCCAGGGGCGTGTTGTACCAATGTCTACCTCCTTGGTTGTCAGAGTTAATGGACATGCTACGCAGTTGCCGCAGGCGTAGTGACCTCTGGGTCTTTGTGTGTTCCAGAGGGTCACTTGATTATCCATTGTTATTGGTGGGTCCTTAGCATGTACCAGCTCGTCCCGTAAATTTCTGCTTCTTTTATAAGCAAAGAGTGGAGGTTCCCAAAGTTTCCCTGCACCATGTAGGATGCGCCAGTTTTTTCTTATAATTTTCTGGACAGTGTTGGAAGCTTGTGTGTATGTTGTTACACACACAATCCGGTTATTTTTCTCTTTTACGTTGTCTTCGAGCAGGGCGTTGCGGTTGTTGTTGCTTGCTCTCTTTTTCGCTTTCCTAATCATTTTTCTAGGATAATGACGTTCGAGTAATTTCATCTCCAATGTCTCTGCTTGTGCATGAAAGTTTGTGACCTCTGAACAATTTCTGCGCACCCGGAGAAATTGGCCTACTGGCAGGTTGTTCTGTAGGGCCTTCGGGTGATAGCTGTCATATAGCAATAAGCTATTTTTGTCAGTTGGTTAGTTGTGTACCCTGCTGCTAATGCCATCCGCGTTCATTGTAATGTCCAGGTCTAGAAAGATGGCATGGTCTTTACTGATAGAGTGGGTGAATCTCAGATGTTGGTCTTTGGTGTTGACCCACTCCACAAAGTTTCTGGCTGTTTCCTCATCCCCTCGCCAGACGATAAAGACATCGTCAATGTACCGTTTCCATGTTCTGAGATTTTCCAAAAATGGGTTGCTGGCATGGAAGATATGGTCCTCCTCAAATTGATGCACATACAAGCATGCCAAACTCGGGGCGAAGGTACTGCCCATAGAAGTTCCGGTAATCTGGTGGTACAGTACTTCCTCGAATTCAAAAAAGTTCTCAGTTAAAGCTACCTCGGCGCATTCCATGATGAAGTGCTGTGGTGTAAGGAAATTCCATTCTGTATTCAGTAAAATGTGTTCAACAACTTCTAATGTACGCATTTGGGGAATGCTTGTGTATAATGCCTCTATGTCCATAGTAATGAGTAGATCTTCCGCGTAGTTCGTTTCCAAATCTCTCAAGAGGCAGAGTACATCCTTTGTGTCTCGTAGGTAGGATCTTGATATTTGTACGATAGGTTTGAGAAACCAATCACAGAACTGTGATAACGGCTCGAGGATTGATCCGATCCCGGATACAATTGGTCGGCCTGGTGGAGGTATTTTCTCCTTATGAATTTTTGGAAGGGTGTAAAATCTCGGTGTTCTTGGTGATTCATTCACCAGGAAGTCGGCCTCATGTTTTGTGATCCAGTCGTTACACAACGCTTCATCCACCATGCCTTTGATCTTAGAGGACAGGCGGCGGGTCAGGTCGTCTGAGTACTTCTCATAGCTGGTGGCATCAGAGAGAAGACGGATACATTCCTCCTGGTACATTGATTTGTTCATCAGGACAATCGCTCCCCCTTTATCGGCTGGTTTTATTGTGAGCTCAGTGTTGTTTTTTAGTTTCTCCAGTGCTGTTCGTTCCCGGTTCGTCAGATTTTGAAAGCCCTTCTCTTTCTTAAAGTTGATTTCTTCTATCTCTTTGAGTACCGCCTGCTCAAACGCAAGTATGTGACAGGGGATGGTCTGGGTTGGTGGCACAAATGTGGACTTCTTTCTGAGACCAGTATCGGTCTTTTCACCCTGTTCATTATTCGATTCACCGAAGTGGTTGCGGAGTTTTATCTTCCTAAAGAATTGTGTCAGTTCGGTGTTTAGTACAAATGGGTCGTTCGTTGGTGTAGGAACAAATCCTAAACCCTTTGAGAGAACAGTTTCTGCATCGTCAGAGAGGGTGTAGTCGCTTAAGTTGATGATGTATGTCATTCTCTGCTGGTTGACGGGCCGTTCCCTCTCCCTCTTTCTCTGCTCCTTGTTCCCATTGCGACCGGAGTCTGATCTTCCCACTGCACTCTCGGGTTCTGCCTTTTTTGTCTTCCTTTTCCCCTGCCCCGGCCTCTGTATAAAAAAGGCTGCAGACCTTGTGGAAACCCGAAACCTGGCGGGTAAAAAGGCTGCTGCCAAAATCCCATTTGGGGCATTGGATGATGTATCATTGGGTGATGGTACTGTTGCTGTCGTCTCCCTTGGTGGTTGTCCGAACTTTCGTCACTGCTACTCCCGCTGGTACTCTGCTCTTCTCCTGAGCTGAAGGTCCAGTTTTGTGGTGTAGCCCTGATTCGTTGTTGTTTCCTAATACATTGTGGTTGAGGCGGTCTCTCATAATACTCGTCAGTAGTATACGGGTATACAGTCTCCCGGCTGAATTTCTGAACGTCTTTTTTTAGTTTGGTTAGCTTAGATTGGGTGAGGTATTCTTGGTATTCGGAATGGTCTTTGTTGATTTCCTCCAGTTTCTTTTTGAAAACTGTTATCTGTACCATGGTTTTTAGTCTGCTCTCGCTCTGTTGGATCTCAACCAAGAGTGCATCTGCCAGTTCTCTGGCTGGGTTAATAATAAGGACTAACCAGTCCTTGGTACACTTCCAAGCAATCCTTGACCAGTTAGCACGGAATTCCTTATTATTAAGGAAAAGTCTGGGCTCGCTACTTACTATAAGGCCTCTAGGAGCGCTGTTCTTCCACAGATACTCTGTCATGAAAGCTCCGTGTAAAGCTGTCCGGATTTGTTCCTTCTTCTTGGATGAAAGGGCTTCCCAGTCATCAGTGTTCTGGACTGTCTGCGCTACCACTGTTTCTGCCAAAAGGGATGGTGTTCTGAGTATTTCTGCGTAATTCTCCTCACTAAATGCTAGTTCGGTGTCCATATTTGCAATGTGACACAGCACACACCCTACACCGGTAGGCATGTGTATTTACTGAATATATGTATCTTGGTTTTCAAGAGACGTCTGGCAATTAGTCCAGATTATTTCAGTAAAATATCCACTCCTCGGGTGGAGGTGTATACCCCAAAATGTTCCCACAGCTATCAGCTGTACAAAATGTGTAACCACAACGCCCAGAGTATATCTGGGGTGAGGGAACCAGAGGCACGGGGTACTGGGAGTCAGCAGCCTCCAACATAAAGGTTTAAACACAAAAGAGCTGCTCCCAGTGGGGTGATCTACGTGCAAATGTTTCTAAATTAGTGAGTGTAGGTGTCTCACAAAAAGTTAAGGACTGGTCTCACACACCACCAGGTGTCATGCTCCATCATAGACCAGTCCTCGCCCTCTAAAAACATGGTTTGATAGAGGGCGGGCATACACCTGACGACAGGGATGCACTTCTAAACTAAGTGGGGGCCCTTATAGGAAAAAAGTGAGTTAAAAAGCCATTACAGATGTCAAGTTAATTTAATATTGCCGGCATCCGTATGGTATTAAAACATAAGGTTATCGGTAACTGGGGATATTATTGTCCCCCCACCGATATCAATAGGGTCGACATGTTTCTGCCAGGTGGCCCAGTAGGGTCCGCGGCGTTCATCAGGACCTAAGTGAAAAGATTGAGGGCTCCACTCTTACCAAACTGTGGTGAGAGGGTATCCACTGTGTGGGGTGACAGGATCACACTCCACTACGAAATGGCCTTTGTATCTAGTGCCTGTAAGAAAAACAACAGTTTGTGTGGCGAAACAAAGCACAACATAGAATTCACACTCAGCCTCATGCGCAGATAACTAATTGTGAGTGGCTACAAGTGGAAAACTAAGTGTCAGTCATCTGTGACTAAAACAAACATGGAGGGGTGTACCTCCACATTGCTTACCCTAAAGTTGGGACAGAATGCCAGAGGGTGAGGGCAGGAGACCCCTTTTGGTCCAGCGCTGAAAATAAAAAATGAGGAGAGAAACAACAGAATGCCTGATGTTAAAAGAGTGCGTGGCAGTTGTTAAGTTGTACATATATTAAGTTCCATTATTGCCAGGTTCGAAATACCTGAAACGGAAAAAAGGAACTTTAAGTTAACTGCATATAAAATAAGGCACAACTTAAATGAAAAATAAATGCAAGTTAAGTTAATCAGTGGGAAATGTTCTGTCATACATTATGAAACCTCGATTAGTTAATGCACTGCAGAGGTCAGTGTGTATAACCAGCGAGCCACAGAATTGATACCTGATTGGTGCAGTGGAGAATAATCACCTGTGTATATTTAGTGTTACGAGGTCCCAGTCTGTGACAGAAAGCACTGTGTATATATATGTAAGTCATTATTTTGAACTTGCATTACACATAGTATAAGATAGGCTGCTACAAAATATGCAATAAGTTTTAAGATAGAGTGCTTCCAAAATAAAGATTTTAGTAATACCCAGGCTACATAGTGCAATCGTTTTTATAACTGTCCATTAGAAGCATACACTTCACAGTTCAGCTGGTAACTCCTGTGCACTGACACTCAACAAGAATAAATCTGTGTCCTCGGGAAGATTCAAGTGATTCCATCAATGAAAGCCAATACCGGCTTCCAGGCATCTTTTACATTTGCAGATTAACCAGTTGTGCCCATTTATATTTCTTTCAGGCAGTGTTTACAACACAGGAGACTCCTGTAGTTTTGATGAATCTTTTTCTTTGTTTTTAAAGCAACCGGATTCCTATTTTGCACCAGATAAAAATGCTCAAGTTGAACAATGAAATGTCACAATTTCCCTTCTTACCATTGTGTCTTGTACCGTATTGGGCTTTTTAATGTTTCATGTATTGTGTTGCGTTTTGTATTGAAATTTCATTTATTTATAGTGCTTCATAACCCTGGTGAGGCATTGAAGCACATTTGCACATTATGATATGCAGTATGTCTGAGTGCATTATTATATTCAAACCGTAAATTTCTATAGAGGCATACCAGCATCTGTACTTAGAGTGCGTAGTCTTGTTTTATATTAATTTTAGTTCATTGGATTCATTCATACTTTTACTCCATCATGTGGTGGGCACTGGGCATTTACATTTACTCATTTGTTCGTTCTTAGGCATTTATATACATCAAATCGCCCAGTTTCTTTATGTTTTATTCTTTTTGCTTGGACCTATTTTAAGTGTGAGCTTTTACATTGTTTGGCACTCTTGTCAATGGCAACCTTTATCTTGACATGAGTTGAAAAAACTGGAGCTGTTTCTTCCAGTGTATTGTTCATGAGTAGCCAATCTCGTCTTTCTTGGGCTGTCCAATACTAAGGCTAACTTAGGAATAGTTGGGGCACCGATTCTGTGGCCACACAGTGGGCGGGACCAGAGCAGAACTCTCTATTCCAGCAACCATCCTGCGCCACTTTGTGTAATTTTCTCTCAAGCCCGAACCATGGAAAGTGAGAGAGGGAAGGCCGACACAACCGTCATTATGGGGACAGGTATACGAGACAGATCTACGGGTACAAGCATACCTGGATGGACATACGCTGTCATTATCTACATTTACACCCAAAGGAACACAATCACAAGCACACAGTACAAGTTCCTGCAGCCCCTGCGGCGCAGGGAGGGACAACCCTCCAGGGGCTCCCAAATTCTTCAGGGGGGGCCTTCCGCCGCAAGGTTAATGAATATCTGACTGTGAGATATGGAAGACTCCTCCCGTCCCGGGCCCTCTTCCCATTCTAAAGGGGGTCCCAACAGTACGTTCTATTTGGGCACGGTACCAGGTCACAGACAGAAATAGTTTTTCTAACATTCACTTGTCAGAGCCGGCCTGGAAATTAAAATAAGCCCTGGTGAAAATGTGATTCAAGCCTGCCCCACGATGCAGGAAAACGCGGCTGGAAAAGGGCGGGTGAGAGAGGCTGAGGAGTATGCTTGGGTCACGGCAGCTCATCTTGCTCTGAAAGCAGCCCCCTCCTTCCCATACAGCCCACACCTGAAAACGCCAGAGCTGCGCACTGGCCGCTCCGGCCTTGTTCTCTATACCTCAGACACTCTGGCTGAGAAAGATGGTATTTTGGAATATTTTTGGTTACCATTATTAACGACTTCCTTCTCATATAATTATTTCTGTTCCCGGAGTCCAACACATTTACGTCATCCTTCTTTTACACAAACAACTGGACTGCTGAGAGCACAGAATACATGGCGTGCATGGTGTGACGTGTGCGAAGAACTGAGCCAAATACCTTTCTCATGACTGTTGCTTACTCTTGCCAACTTTTTACTTATTTACGCGAGTCTTTAATAGATTCGGTTGAGCACGCGCTCTCCCTTGCACACTTCTACAAATGTAAACATTACCGAGAAACTTCCATTTTGTGTAATGATATTTGTTTTGCGGCTTATATTACCTCATAAATGCTTCACCCATGACTTCCAAACTGCCTGTCTTGTCAGTGAAGTCATACA
Organism: Calotriton arnoldi; assembly: GCA_963921515.1. NCBI lineage: Eukaryota > Metazoa > Chordata > Amphibia > Caudata > Salamandridae > Calotriton > Calotriton arnoldi. Next base: position 579,917 of record CAWUFW010009552.1, read on the forward strand.
CGTGAAAGTGAAATTCTGGAATGAAAAGGTATTCTATATAACTACTTGCCGTCATTAGCTTTTGTATAAAGCCCGAATAATTCCCTTTGTTCCCTTTTCGGTGTTGGATTTCAAGCCAGAATGTAAATCTGGAGATTGGACTGACACCTGAGCCCTTTTAGATTCTAATCAGTGGATTGGTGAATGTGGAGAACAACAGATCACTTTAGGTGATGTCAACGCTTGCTTATTTCACCACAGCACACTTGGAGAACAATGCACACAAAGGGAAAAAAAACAATGTCTGACAATTACATCATGACCTTCTTTTCAGTGAAAGTAATATTGAACCTGATGCCCGCTGTTGTGTTCCTACCAGTAAGGGGACAAAAGAAAATCCTTCGTGGACAAAAAACATAGCATTAGGTAGCATTTCCGGTAATGTATGGGTGCAATTTAAATAATATATTTACATCGTTTTTGACTGTGGCAGCGCAAATGAGAAAGGGAAATATATATCTGGATTGCAGCAATCATTCAAGACATATTTACTAGAACCCAAGTGCAATCACCGAGGAAAGCCTGGGCCTCTACCTCACAAGAGGAAGAACTACATTTTAGTTAGCATAACTCTGTACACCAGTGATTAAGAAAAATATTAGGCGGTCCAATTGAGAACAGAGACAGTCAACATATATGCCGATGCCACATTGGATATTTAATAATGCAGTTTCCACATTCTATGTACCACCAACACATATATTGGATATCAAAGACTTTAACAGTTGATCGACATGTACTGATCATCTCTCTGGAAACACGTAAGAGTTTCACTGACATGGTCCTGTAATGGGTCCCCTCTATTCTCACTGATCGCCAACCAATTTATGCAGATGGAACTATCAAGAACCCAGAAACTGGAACTGGATCTCAAGAATCTACTTAAAGATCGACCTTTCAAAGACTGGTTCCACACCACCACCCAGCTAACAGCAAATGCACAATCACTTGCATTCACAGTCGACACAGACTTCTCCATCAAGAAGCAAATAACTAAGAAAAACAAGACATTATGGCACCAACTCTCCCTCAAGCTGGGATGTTTTCTATTATGCATTTCCCTCTGACATTCCTATTGCAATAGTATTTATTTCTAATGAATGCATAGGAACATAACTTACATTGTATCAGTCATCTTTGTTGCCCATTCAATACTTTGGTACATTCCAACTTGTATGGGGGCAAACATCCCCTCAATAGTCTCTCTGATTTTACACTGGAAGAACCGAAAGGCATTCAACACACTGTGGTTTATTTCATCAAGACCCTGAAGAAATTTAAACCACACCACTCCTATCTTGAATGAACTTCACTGGCTCTCCCATCTGACCCGCATCATTTTCAAGAACAGGTGAATCACATACGAGGCCCTAAGAGACAACACCCCATCCTACCCGGTTAAGAACTTTGCAAACTCATACAGACAGTGCCACACAGTGAGCAAACACATTAAGAGACCAGAAACTAGGAAATGCAGGAAAAAACATCTAACGTCCAGGATTTGAAACCACATTCCCATCGGCATCAGAACTGTTCCTACCATCTTGCATTTCAGAAAAATGGAAGACATATACTTTTACGGATCATTATTTTGATCTCAAGTAAGACACCCAACCTTCCCTGCCTCTCTGTAAACATTATTAACGTACTGTGTGTTCAGTGCTACATTTGATAAATTTCTCTTCAGCTAGGTTTGTGGATTAAACATCACAGTCAGCTCAGCAAAGTTTCTCTACTCCCAATTTTCACATTGTAGTAGCCAAAGATGTGACTTTATTATGGGATTTTCCTTCTATGGCGGTGGAAACAATACACACAAAGTCGCCGAACTATTACCAAACAATTCCCCTGGCAAATGCTAGACCTTTTGGCTTTGCCAATATTTTTCCATTATCCACTGGGCAGAAGTGGTGTGTCTCAACCCCCACATGCTTAGGATCACTTTCTCCACAACCATCAGAACTTCATCAGTCAGTTTTCCTGTGTGGATATTTTGTGCTCTGCAGAAAAGTCATTCAGGATAATCATTTCTTTTTGACACAGAAGCACTTCATTGGTTTGACGTTTCTGGGTGTTAACAATGCAAACGCTTTCCACAAAAGATTCTAGCTCAGTATAAACATTTGTATACATTCTTCTGCATTATAATCAATTGCAAATTAGGGATAGACGTATTTACTCGACTAAGACATCACTTAATCATAATCTGTCTTCCACCTCCTTTCACATCTATCATCCTAAGAGTTATAAACTAGACCAATACTTATATAACTGAGTGAAAGTTTGAGATTGAAATTGCATGTAGAGATTACTTATTGCATTAGGTGTCAGCACAATTTCTGAAAACATTTATCTAAACATATATCACCAATTATCTACAGGGAGAGTAAAATGTACATATTTTATGTTTCATCCATTTTCTGTAATGTAATGATTATATTAAATAAGTATATTTTAAATGTACATTGTGAAAGGAATTGCAATTCGAAACACCTGGAGTTCGATTTCTTTGTAATCAACATTCTGTCAAGGCTGGTTTGGATTGATTCAAACAGGCAGTGAAAAAACTGCAGGACTTTAAAGCCTGTTTAACGTAGAGAAACCTACTAACTCCTTTCAATGTGCTGATATTCTAATATTATAACTGAGGTAGGTTCTGGCTGCATTGAATGAAAAAGAGAGAGCTGGCCCAACTCCAAGGTACAGGTATCACAATATCAATACATGCTTAACAAGCAGCCACATGCCTTCAGATGTACCATTCTGTAATTAAACAGGAACTGCAGAGTGTTGGAAAATCTAGCTGTCACATTTTTCAGTGTGGTAAATAATATTCACTCTCATCATGACTGTGCTACACATACACCAGTTCGGAACACAGTTTCAGACAGGATGTGTGGATGTAATATGTGCAGTTAAGCGCTCCAAGCGGTCAGAGGTAAAAGGGCCACAGCACGGATTTGCAGGATCACTCGATGCCCACCTTATATGGAATGTTGCCTTGTGATGTGCTGTTCCACGCAAGATTGGACTTATTTATGTATTTTTGGCAAAACCCTAACCATCATATGCCACTTGCAAACAGCTTCCAAGTACTGAGCAGTGGAGAGCAAGTGGTCCATGGGGGAGCTCTAAGAGATAAGTAAGAAGATGCTATGATTGGAAATGCCAATATAACGTACACAAATCCCAGTAAAGCACAATCCAGTTCCCGTTGCCCCAAGAATATATGCCATAAATGAAGAGCTGTAGCAACTGATTGTGGCACCCAGTCTGGTGTACTTGATAAAGAAATGTAGTGCAGCAAACAATTTCATAGGAGGTCAGACTGCACTTTAAATAGACAACTTATGATGAAATCTGCCTGTCTCACGCCCTGACCATGTCTGGAATGAAATGAGGTGGGAAAAGACATTTGAAGAAGGGCATCACCATCATCCACCATACCAAAGAGTGTGACAGAAAAAACTCTGCCTCCTTTTCCTCTGAATGAGTGTTAGTTCAAAACAACTTTGTTTATGAAACAAAGTGTGTTAGAGTAACTCTTTTCTAAAAAGTTTGAATCCAAAACATATGCCAAGTAACTATTTTACATGTATGTATATCGGTAAAATGTCGGATGTGCCAATAGCCCCAAAGGGGGTAGTGAGCAAAATGTATATGTCATAAATTAATGTTTCTTTAAAAAAAACAGTATTTTTCAATGCATCTTGAAATTGCGTTAGTTAAGGGGTAACCGGCAAAAATGCCCATAAAAAACAGACTCCTTCTTTTGCAGTAGAGTTTCGTTTCTGCCTTTTAGTCTACATACAGTGTTTTCTGTTTACTTTGGGTGGGTAAATAAACAATGCAACTCATGTCTTGACAGTAAAGACCTTAAAGGCAAACACGTGCTATAACATGCAATTTATATGCGATATTATTGTGCTTCCTTTTTTTTTTTATTGTTTTTATTGCCATTTGAGGTAAAACTAAAATAGTACAACGATAAAGGTTGTGTGGGGGGAAATGGGGGAGGAAGGTAAAGGAAAGAGTGTGAGAGGAGGGCGAAGGAGTCAAAGGGGGCGCACGGTGTCACATAGGCACATCATACAATGTTAATAAGGTAAAAGGCATCCCTCCACAGGTTGCCAAGAAAGCGTTAACAATAGTTCATGTCCATCCTTAGTGAATCAAGAAATAAACATTAGCGGTGCGGGAGTGGACGTTGGTGAGTTAGCTGGGACATATTACTGTGTCAGCTGCAGCGAGTCACCATGGTCCACCACTGCAGTGAAAGGTGTAGAGGCCAGGAGATCAGTTTGTGGTGGCTATCTCTGGGGCTAGTCCCCCATGATGGCGATAGGGTGGAATCCCTGCTCCGTAGATAAGTGAGGAGCGGTTCCCAAATGTCTTTGGGGCGTGAGTGTACAGGCATCAACTCCCCAAATGTTGTTAATTGCGCCTTACAGTATGCCACGTCCTGCAACCAGGTGGATGTGGATGGGCAAGACGCCGGCCCCAATGCATGGCCACTCTTTGCTTGGCTAGTAAAAGAAGCATGGCAATTAGTCGGCGATCACCTGCCGGGGCGTCTTGGATGTAGTCCAGGAGAGCTACCAATGGGGAGCGGACATGTAGTGGGCAGTAATTTCTTGTGTAGTTGAAAGGTCAACCTCCCAATATTCCCCCACTTTTGGGCATTCCCATGCCAGATGTATGAAAGTAGCCCAAGGTGATGTGCATTTTAGACATAGTGCATCTTCAGCCAGCCCCATTTTGAAGAGTTGCGCGGGGGTGCGGTACAGACGATGTAGGAATTTTAAGTGTATCAATCTCAGCCTGTAATTGGGAGAGAGTAGTGTCAGCTGATTACAACAGTAGGGCCATTGGGTATTGGTGATGGGTGGGTCAATGTCTGACACCCATGCAGTGCGAGCAGTCGGTCGGGGTGGCTGCTGGCACAGTGGTCTGCACAGTGGAATAGAGTTGGGAGACAAACCTGCATGATGATGAGTTTGTGAGAATATGCTCAAGAGCGGGAAGTGTCGACGGAGGTGCTGGGAATGTGTTATGTAGTGCGCGGCAGGCAGCTCTAAGTTGATGATATATAAACATGTCCAATTTTGTGGGGGGTGATGTAGCGGAGGCTCCAAAGGGTGGCATGAATTGATCTTCCAGATAGAGGTCCGAATATGTTGTGAGATCCGGTTCGCGGGCACGCCTTCGGGCTCCCACGTCGAGCAGAAGTGGCAGCTATGGGTTGTGATAGAGTGGGACAGATGGGCATAAAGATGATTGAGTTGTGCATGCTTCCTCAAACCATTCCAGGCCCTTGTTATGTAGCCACCTGTATCGACCTCTGTATGTGATGCCTTGTATGGGAGATAGGGAGCTGTGGTAGGAGACCACGGCACCACCTGATCCACTTCGATGGCCACATTTATTTATTTATTTGAAGAGTTTTATATAGCGCTGGCTAGACCCGTAGGTATCAAAGCGCTTTACATGAAGATCGTTACGTTACAAGTTACAAATTACGTTCGTTACCAGAGCATAGTAAAACACAGGCAAAAAAAAAAAACCCCAGAAAAAACCCCAAAAAACAGTGTTACGGAATTCGTCAGAGGGAGGGGGAGGAAGGGGAGATGGGGAGAACTGTGCCCAATGTCCGGCTGGGTAGGTGACGGCCGAGGGGGTGAACCAGGGCCGATCTCCTCTATAGCTGTCTAGCAGCTCCACCGGGCATCAGCCATGTTGCTCAGGTCTCAGCGGTCAGGAATAACAAGAATAACATATTTTTCATGGTTACATTAGTTACAGTTGCATAGTCAAACACAGAAGAACAAGTCCCCAAAAGAGGAATAGAGGGAATGGGGGAGGGGAGTGGAACCAGGGGGCTGGGAAGCAGATCAGTTCCGGCAGACCGGCAGTGGGAGAAAAGTACCTTATGGGGCCCAAAAGGTTAGAGTAAGAGGGCCCATAACCCAGATGGTGTCACATAGTCACTAAGTCCAGTGCCAAATTCAATCACCTCGTTAGGTCATCTGCACTGACTACTGTATGCCCTCCTATATACTGCCGTGGGGCGGAAGTCCACTGTAGGGAACAAAAGTCCGCTGTAGGGAACAAAGTACCCCTTACTCCTTTGGGGCGTTTCCTCAAGCTCCACAGACGCAGGACCGGTCCTGCAGGCCTTAGCTATTTCCATAGGCTCCATTGTCTAGAGCCTCCAGTCGGGTCATTGCAATCCCCCAGAGCTCAAGGATACTCAAGCGATCACCGCACTGCCGCCTACCTCACAGCTGATTCCCGCAGTGTTCACTCGGGCAGCAAGCACACCTCACGCCTCTTCGCAGTTGGCTCTGCTCCCAGGCGCTCTCTTCCTCTCACATCGCTAGGCTACTCCGGTCTGAGACACTCGCTCAGGCTGATTCAGTACTCTGCCCCAGCCGTCACTTCTCACCTTGAGGGTCTGCACCAAGCCGCGAGGGATCCAACGTGGCTTGCAGGACTCAGCGTGTACCTTCTGCACGGGTTCTTCAGCTCAGGCAGCAGTGTCGGGTGGCCGCCATCTTATTGCCGCGCATCACTCTCCGGGCGATCACTGCTAGAGAGAGAGAGGTACCCCATAATGCCCATCTGTGAGGCGCCCAGCAGGCCAGATGCGGTCACTCCACTTTGTTTTGTGGGGACCTGCTGTTTGCCGATTGGGCTCATTCTCCGTTCTGGGACTTCTTCGCGCGGCCCAAAATGGCGGCTTCGGTCACAGCTTGCAGCCGGTTCAAATGTTATTTTCGGCTATCGAGCCTGCACAGGCGAGATACAGTGCTAATCTACTCGCTGATCCTTCAGGTGTCTGAGGTGCCGTCTAGAAATACTCTCCAATGCCTCGGAGCCATGATTGGGTGAGTGGGTAAAACCTTATGGACAGGAATCTGACCAGACCACATTCGTACCTCACTGGTGGTGCAGACAGGCGGGTTTCCCGTCAAGGAGTTCTCTCACCCAGGGGGGTCCGCTGCCGGGACCCTGTTACGAGAAGAGGGCAGGGGGGGAGGCCGCTATCGGATGTTGAAGCGGCGGCATCACGGATTGCTTCTCTCGGCCTCCGGGTTTTTTCACATAATTTCTCGGGCGCCATCTTGGGTTATTTCCAGGCGGGGATGTCGCGGTTCATATCTCTGCGAGTTGGGATCAGAGAGAGGCGGTTTTGCATTCAGAATGATCCGCCAGTGCTCCGATTGCAGAATTGACGAATTTGACGTGGATTAGGGCACGGCGAAACGCCGCTCTGGATGCCGGTGTGCGGGTTCATCTCGGAGCTTCGGCTCCGAGCAGCCATCATGTCGGAGGCCACGGCACCACCTGATCCACTTCGATGGCCACATGCTGCTGAAAGGGCATCGGTGGAGCCAGTAATGTAGGTATTGAGCCTGGGTACAGAGTGCATATAGTGACATGTCCAGCGCACCCAATCTGCCCTGAGTGAGTGGTAAAGTAAGGATTTCCCATGAGATGCGGGGCTGCTTGCCCACCTATGTTAGTGTAATAAGATTCGAGCACAGATGTCACAGAAATTGGGCGATGAGGGGAATGGGTAGATTGAACATGAGGTATAAAAGTTTTGGAAGAATAATCATTTTCGCAATCACTTTCCACCCGGAGATGGGCAGTGGTAAGCAAGACCATAGTGGGATTCTGTCTTCCAGACAGGACATGAAACAGCCATAGTTAGCCCTCCATGGTTCATCAGGATTGCGACTGATCCAGATCCCTAAATAATGGACCGGTTCAGGTGCCCATTTGAACAGGTATTCCGTGGGGCAATACTGGGTACAGTCTGTAAGGGGAAACAATACAGATTTTGACAAATTGATTTATATATGCCTGAAAAATCACTGAATCAAATGATTTAGTGTGTCAATGGGGCCAGGTTGACCTGTGGGTCGTGGACGTAAAGAGTGATGCTATCCGCGTACATTGAGATCACCAGCCCTATGGTGGTGAAACCTAGGCCTCAATGCACGTGGTATTGCCGGGGTATAGCAGCTAGTGGTTCCATTGCTATGGTAAATAGAACGAGTGACAGTGGACACTTGTCGTGTTCCACAGGTGATCTGGAATGGATCAGGCAACATACTATGAAGCCGTACGCAAGTGGTGGGTAGGGTATAGAGGAGCTTTATCTGACCAAGGAATCGGGAGCTTAGGCCAATATGCTGTAGGAAGGGAAGGGAAAGGGGTAGGGCCATTCTAGGGAATCGAAGGCCTTGGTGGCATCAATTAGTGCTCCCAAAGCCAAAACCTGAGGGTCCAGATGGTGCATAGCCACAAAGATGGTATACAGATTGTGGGATGTGAAGTGGCCAGGGATGAACCCGGATTGATCCGGTCTCACCATCTGAGATAGCAGTGGCAGAAGACGATTTGTCAAGATCTTTGCAAAAATCTTGTTGTCTACGTTGATCACAGACAATGGGCGATAAGAGTTGCAGTATTGCGTGGGTTTGTCTAGCTTGAGGAGTGTCACTATGACCACCTCGCGGAGGGATAGGGTGAGAGCCCCATTCGCCAGTGATTCCTCGAACATTGCTAACATGTGGGTAGCAAGCGTGGATGGAAATTCCTTATAGAAGGCTGTCGTTAGACCGTCCAGGCCTGGTATTTTATCGCCTTGGAAACTGTGAATATCCTGCATAAGTTCTTCTACTGTGATGGGAGAATCAAGCTAGTCTTAGTGAGCTCGATCTCGCCAAATTAGTTGTATGTCATCGAAGTATGCATTTAGTTCACTGGGTGGGCGAGCCGGGATGGCAGTATAAAGTTTAGTATAGAAGGATATCATGGTATCAAGCAAGGCTTTAGGAGAGGATTGGGGGACCTGTTGGTCATCCAACAGTTCAACCACATATGTAGAGACCCAGGGCTACGAATCAACCCCGCTAGGGTCCTGCCCGGTCTATTGCCCTCACCATAGCGGCGAGCCATCACCTCTCGTTCCAGGTGATGTGTTTCACAGATAGCCTCGTCCAACAATTCAGTTAGTTTGTCTCATATATCTGCCAGCGTTTCAGCATTTTTGGAGTAGAAACACTCCAGCTCAAGGGTGCAGTGTTCCTGCTCCAACAGGGAAGGCCCCCCCTGTATGGCCTTCAAGACTCCGGATTGCTTAGCAATGCACACACCGTGGATAACTGCTTTAATGATCAGGCAGAATGGGTGACCCATTTTGAAGGCTTATTTGGAGTTGAGGAGACTTTATCCACCCAGTCTTGTCCCGAAATCTCAGGAGTGGCAGGGGGCGCTCTTAGTTTCACACTAGAAGAAGTGAAGTATGCATTAAATCAGTGTAAACAGGCAAAAGCACCAGGACCGGACGGAGTACCCATTGATTTGTTTTTGGAGAACCAAGATTTGTGGGCCCCGCTTTTAACAAATGTTTTTAATAATATTGCCCAAACATGTGCCCCACCATCGTGGAAAACAACAGTAATCGTTCCCATTTATAAGAAGGGAGATAGGTCAACCCCGAAGAATTATAGACCTATCTCACTGATAGATTCGACTGCTAAATTAATGGGTCGTCTTCTTTTAAATAGGCTGGAGGAATGGGCCTTGGATAAGAATATTATAATCCCGTGTCAGTTTGGTTTTAGAAGAGGGAAAGGCACTGTGGATCAGTGCCTGAACCTGAGCCTAATTATAGCGAAATATACAGTAGCTAAAAAAGGCCACCTCTACCTTGCCTTCATGGATCTGTCCGCAGCCTTTGACTGCGTGGCACAGTCTTGGCTGTGGCAGATCATGGGGGCAATGGGAATTGACCTGAATATTATTAACATCATTCGTGACTTGTATTCAGTTGCTTCTGCCTGTGTCCGATATGGTGGTGGTGGTCCGGTGGTGAATGTCCGGTGGTGAATGTACCAGACATTTTAAAATCATGAGAGGTGTTAGGCAGGGGTGCGTTCTCACCCCCTTCCTATTCGCACTTTACACCAATAATGTAGAATCTGCTCTGATGCGATCTACTCCAGACGTCCCTTATATAAACTCCAAACCGATACCAATACTATTATATGCAGATGACGCAGTGCTCTTAGGACGTACTAGTAATGCACTGCGTCACTTAGTGTTGGACTACACGCAATACATGAACTCTCTGGATATGAAAGTTAATTACTCCAAGTCCTTTATCCTTGTTGCCGGTCCGAAACTGCGGAAACAGCCCCAAATTATCACTGAAGGGGGAAAATTGGGAGTCGTTGACTCTTAATTATTTAGGGATCATGTTTGATCAACAAATTAACTGGCAAAACATGATTGTAAATAGAGCGATCCAGATGGAAAAGAATATTGGGGCCTTAAATAAATTTATTTTAAAAAAACAGTTTAAAACCTCTAGATGTAATAAAAACAGTGTATGAAGCAAAGACGGTGTCTGCTGCCACTTATGGAGCGGCCGTCTGGGGAGTCAGAGAATGTACAAAACTCCAATCTATCGAAGATAATTTCCTTAAAAAGTTACTTTCATTGCCAAAGTCCTGCGCCAACTTTAAATGCCATATGGAACTGACAGCCCCTTATATTTCTGATAAAATTTCTCTGGCGCCAATATTAATGTGGCATTCAATATGGCGAAAGGAGACTCTCACACTGACAAGAGATATTACAAATAATGTCTTGAAACTAGACGGGGTGGGTAATATAACCTGGTTATGATACGTTGAATCTACCTTAAAAGCTAATGGGCTACATCACCTTTTTTAGACCCTATAAGTTGCTGTTCCATTTCCAAGAACGATCTGAAAGCTCAGTTACTATCTAATATACAGACTGGAAGGGAGACTCTTTATGTCAAGCTGTCAACAGTCAAAACATACCTAACAGTACCGAGTATCTCGCAAATGGAAAAAAAATCAGCGTACCTAACTTTTGTTACTAACCTACAGCATAGGTATATCCTGGTGAGATTCCGTTTAAATTATATCCCTCTAATGTTGGGTATCCCTGGCAATGTCTATGTTGCTTCCGATCTCCCATTTTGTACTTGTGATAACCAGTCAATACAGAATGATATGCATTTTTTGCTTTTTTGTAAACATTATCGTAATGAAAGGAAAAGGTTTATTATCCCCATCATGCGCAAAATGAATTTTAAACAATGTCGTGTGGCCTTTTACTATTTGCAGTTATTGTCTGACCCCTTTACCTGTTTATCTGTGGCATCCTTTCTTTTAACTGCTCTAAAAAAGAGACGCTCAATCTGCTGAATCAATCTATTGCAATGTGCCCTTAATCAAGTATGAACTTTTATTATAAATTTGTAATTTGTATAACTATTGTATTTTAAAATGTATTGTACTGTAATGATGTGGAATGTTTTTATATGTAGTATACTTTTTATGCCTTCATTATGTTGGCGAAATAAAGTTATTCTGACTGACTCCTTTAATGGCTTCCCTGGGTCTGGAGGAAGACAACCACAAAGCCCTCATTGTGAGTGAATTACTCTGAGATCTCTTTATGGATCTCTTCGTGAAAGACTGAATCATGCAGTGCCCCAAAGGGCAGGCACCAGGAGAATGCATGAGGGGCTGAGTGAGGGACCAATAATTCCATAAAACGGGGAACTGGTCGGAAAGCATACGGGGAAGTTGTGAGATTTTAGTGACCCAGGTCTGGACATCTCGGGAATTTCAGCCAATAGTCATTCCGGGACCACGCATTGTGAAACACTGTGACACATGTGCCGTCCATCTGTGAGCTATCTATATGTCACCAAACATCCTGCAGGTAGTTATCCTGAATGATAGTGTTAAGAGTCGATGCTGCATTGGGAGGCAGGCGCCTAGATGTTCCCGAGTGGTCCAGCCAGTCAGTAGTGTGACATTGAAATTCCCAGCCCAGATTAGGGTCCCAGGACCTAGGCTGGACAGAAGTCTCCACACCTCGGAGAAAACATCTGGATTGTCTGTATTAGGGCCATAGATAGCGGCTAATATCACAGGGTGTCAATGCAGAGTGCCTGCAAGAAGCACGTGTCTTCAGCTGTCTGCGTATATTACTCGATGTGTTTGCCATGGCAGACCTTTGCATAGAAGTATAGCAATGCCCTGGCATAGTTGGAATATAAGAAAGCGTGTCCCCCCCCACCATCTGGCATGCAGTCCCGGCGCAGAGGACTGGGTAAGTTTGAGCTCTTGTAGGAAGCAAATATTTACGTGTGCCTGGCGAGGTATGCATGTACCAAGCAAGCCTTCCTGCGATCATTGAGGTCGCGTATATTCCAAGTGAGGCATGTGGTAGACGTCATGATTCCATGCGGCAGGGTGGCTGAGGCAAGACAATAGGAGTTCCAAGGGTGAGCCACCCATGGGGGAAGCGAGTAAAGCAGTTGACCATGCAGGGGGATAAAAGGAAGAAGAGAACAACTGTAAACAACAGAGGAAAACAATGCCACAATTCCACCGGCCACCCACTCCAACCCAAATACATGGTTGAGTAAAACATTCCCTCCCTTCATCCCAAAAACCCATTAGCAAAACAGGAACCAGTTCGGGAGACATACTTGGGGGTGCAGAAGAGCCGGGCGAAAAGCCCTGTCGATGAAGAACAGGGTGGCTGAATGGGTGGCAAGCACCCCAGGGACTTACAGCTGGTTCAGTTAAACTGATAAATCAGATGGCGGTGCAGAGGACAGCCCAAGGGGACAGACCGCCAGTCCTTGGTCGGCTTATGGAGTGGTAATGTGGAGTACCCGGCAGCACACCCAAAGCACATCACAATAGGAGCCAGGTAATAACAACTGGGTGCATCTATCCATTAGTCATTGTCACTGAGAGAGTTGTTGGACTGACTGTGCGGGGTGTCACTGGGCGATGAATTCTTAGCAGTAATGTGTTTGGCAAACTTGAGAGCGGGCTTGGCATCTTTAAAGAAATTAGGCTTACCCTCAAATGGAATGCGCAGCTTCGCCGGGCATATGAGAGCGTCGGAAATGTCTGCCTTTTGAAAGATCCTTTTGGCCGGAATGAACTCTCGGCGAGCCGCCTGCACAGATTGGGTGAAATCAGGGTCGAAGGAGAGCTCACTTCCCTGGTAATGCGAATGACCAGCGATCTCTTGTAAGTCTCAGAATAGTGTCATGATCTCTATAGTTTAGGAGTTGTGCTATAATGGGACGCAGCAGGGCCACCGGGGAGGGGGGTCCCAGTGAACGGTGTGCCCATTCCACTATAAAAGCCAGGGTTAGTGCCTCTCCAAATAATTCGCAGAGCAGGCCATCTATGAAGTCCTCCTTTTTTTTGAATAGCAGTGGTTACAGGGAAGCCTATAATCTGTAGGTTATTCTGTCGCAATCACACATCCAAATCTTCATTTTTGCCTTTTATAAGGTCTATGACCTTGTCCTTTTGAAGCAGGTGTTTTTTGGAGTCAGCCTGGACATCATCTACGTTCGGGAACCTATTTTCTAGGTGGTCCAAAGTGAGTATGTCCAACTTTGCGTCAATGTTTTTGAGGCTTGTTTTCACGTCTTCCAGGAGTTCTTTGAGGTCTATTTCAGTCTGAGAGTTTTTCCCTGGGCAGCCTGAGGAGTACTCTGTTGATGATTCTTGTTCTGAGAGGTGGGTGGTGAGCCTACTCTCAAAGGTGAGTATCTGGTGATGTGCATCATGCTGGCCCAATTCTGCTGCATATCAGAGAGACCCAGGGTACTCGGGTACCTCAAGGCCAGTCCAGCAAGGATTCTAAGCATCGCGGTATATAGCTGCTACCACTTGGGCCATCAAGTTGGTGCAGATATCAGGCGAGGAGGTGCCAGTTGCTACAATCCCCGACACACCCTGGGGTATCACCAGCCCCCGGAGGGCACGAGCAGGCTTAGGCCCAGGACGGCCACCCAGAGCGGGAGGAGCAGCCGGGGCCAATGGCTGACTGCCGGGAACCACAGAATGGAAGGGAGCAGTGTTCTGGATATGTGGGGCAGGATGTTGTCACAGAGCCGCAGGGATGCAAGGCCCAGTTAGGTAGAGTTTGCTGTGAAGCCGGCGGCTTCCCATATATAAGAGTGGGTGCAGCAAGCGCAGGGCCCATGCAGGTTATGCCTCCATCAATTTGTGGGCCTACGTGTAGACACAGGCGCCCAGCACTCACTGTCTTCCCATGCAGCTCAGGGTCCGTTCTTTCATCGGACAGGAGGGGCTGTTGGCATTGGAGGTCCAGGTCAGCCCAGGCCCGTTTGCCACAATTACCCAGACTCTGATCTGGCCACGCCAGCGACTGGGTTCCAGCTTGCGCCGAGGATGCAGCAATCAAGCCGCGGTGATCACAACCATGAGGGTGCCGCCATCTTCCAGGCCACACGGCTGCACAGCACACAGACTGCCGAGCCGGGGAGGCAGCATGGTGGCAGAGCAGTGGGCCCCCTCGGGAAGGGTGCCCACACACCCCGGAGCCGGCACCACAGTGCACATTGGTCTGACAGCGTCAGTCCTCTCTTGTGGGAAGTAGGGCAGCATGCCTGGTCAGACAGAATTCACGGGTAGACTGCGTCGCCGAGCTTCATGCACCCACCTCGGGGAGGTGGGGGCCTGGACCCTCAAAATCGGCCAGATTGTAGCCTCGTTCTCCCCAACGACCCCACACCTTTTAATGCCAGCAAAGAGGTCACTGTCCGGCGTATTGCTGAAGGATGGTGTTTCGGTCAGAAAAGTCCTCTCAGTGAGTGGTCATCTTGCAACCCAGCATAGCTCTGCCCCTTAATGTGCTTCCTTGATGACAAAGGGGCTTCCTCATCCCACCATTTTGATGACATAGTACATCAAATTTAAACAGGCCAGGCTAATGAAAAACATTGGATACTGCACAGCAAACTCAAATAATTCAAAATAAAGCATGCAAGTTTTTTCTATGTATGTCATAGTAGCTTTTTACAATACCATTTGTGGCATCCATCTTATAAACCTATTCAACATACAGACAAACAAAGGGCCTGATATATCAAAGTTTTACCTATTCGTTGAAGGAACAGGGCATCAGAGACAAAGGGAGCTTATATGACATGCACCGTCTCCCATGTGATTTTCACAGCATCAAACTTCCTGCAACCAGTATTGGCAAGTTCATAACAAAGCAATAGCACAAACAGTGGTTGAAATTAGCTAGGGTCCTAGCATGAAACACACAGTATAACTTACCAACCCTTAGCATTAGCAGGATACACAATAGAAGAGTAATTCATATGTCCTCTGAGTGCAGTGGAACTCAGGATGCCAACAGTGTAGTCCAATAACCTGCCTGAGGCATGATCACCTCAACATTCAAAAGAAAATTGATGTAACTTGCCCTCTTACTTCTGTGTCCGTTTGCCTTTTAGGCCACTACATTATCGTTGATCTATAGCACAGTTCTTTCCCTTTGCACCAACATTATACAGGCAGCACTTGATAAGTCTCTCTGCTCTGCATAGCCTTGCCAAATGACTTCTTGCATGGCACTGCACACAGCAGAGTTCCATGCAATACTCTATGTTCTGATACCCTGACTCACTACAATGCACATAACCCAACATGTACACTGACCAGGTCATATTCCAAACTTCCCCACTGTGCCTCAGAAGATTTGGAGCCAGTGTGGGGGAAGAAACAGCAGTGGCAGACAACTAATAACAGGGAAAGCTGGGTTTAAACCATAGTGGAGTAGGCTGAACTGAGTCCAACGTTTATATTCACTAAAACACTCCACCACACAAATTTTGGAAGAATCTCAGATATACGGATAACATTGAAAGCAAAAAGTGTTCCAGTCAATCATGAAATATGAAAGCTGTTGCCTTTTGCTAGAGCTTGCACTTTGGATACCATTGTACTGTATGTAAGGCATCTGATCAGGGATAGAGTGGCTTACATCTGTTGAAGGGCAATGAATGTTTCTCATCCTATGCTGATTGGCGACAAAAGTGCTAATGTCTCAAGTAAAGTCACACCTTGACAACTTCTCAGCCAAATGCCATGCATAGAACACAACAGCAACCCACTCCTGTGACAGAAAGTTACAGACAAAATGACCAAAGAATACAGCAGATCGTTCAATATTTTTAGCATGTAGGACATGCTGATGCCATTAAAATATTGAATTCATTCCTGAGAATGGCCAGGCCACTTCATACGTCTATATTTGCAAGCAACCAACAGAGTTTTTCCAGATGTCCTTAGTTAGAGTTATTCTTTTAAACAGAAATAACCCGTTTCACTATTGAAAGACATGATAGAAAATATGACCTGGAAAGATGGAGGCATTCAGGCTCACTGTCATATCCATGGTCTTCAGAGACAGATAATCCTCCTTCAGAACTGAAAGTTGTTTCCTTCTTGTCACCTGGCCTGTTGCCTATTAGAAAGCCAAGTAAGTTCATTACCTGTAAAGAGCACACGTATCGTCTCTTAAAAGACCAGGAAGTAAAAGCAGGCTATTTCCTGTGCTAGCTGCCTACATAACAAGACAGGACAATGCAACATGACCAGGATTGTTTGAGGAATGTGACAATTGCTCGAAAAAGCTTTATAAAGCACCACTGAACTGATGATGGGCCAAACAAGAGGCTCTGCAATTGTCATACCAACATTTCCACCTGAACTTGAAAAACTCTTGATGTAAATGAAAGATTGCAATCACACAATAGGCATCATTCAGGTAGTGCCTTGCCATCCAGCGTGATAATGTTATCTACTGACAACCTGCATTCCCTACAGCTTGAAAGTTCAGTACACCTAAAAACTGTTCAGTGGGCAAATACTTCTGACAAGAACGGGAGATTTCATTCTATTCTTCTGCAACAGAAAGTTTAGTCTTATGCAACAAACTTGCTACATAAGTGGTCTTTATATGTCGAATGGGATGGTGCAAATAAGCCAATTTATTAAAATGGCAATGTTTGAAAAGAACGAGGGTCCCAGGTTATCATTTCTTATGAACTGCCTGAGGACTTTTGTTATACGGTTCCTACACATATAGTAGGACTGTGTATTAGACCAACATGAACTTTATAGTATAGAAACCTAGTCCACATATATCATCCGTGAGTGTTGGTGGGTTTCGGATAGCTTTTTATTTTATTTTTTGATTTTTTATTTATTGAATTTTGCAAAAATAAAAACATACAGATCAAACAAAGAAAATAAGGAATAGAGCAGTCACAGTGTCCTTGCGTATAGATTAGGAGGCATCTCTGATATCAGTGTACAGTTCATAGGGATAAACACTTAAGGAAGCACCATATCCATCTTATGAATCATTACACAACCATGTATCGGCTTTCATAACTTACAGATGTCAGATAATCTAATAGGAACCATACAGAGACAATAGCCCTGAAACAGCTTCTAGACGTATTTTACAAAGTAGGTACCTGAAGTAGAGGCCCAGAAGAAATACCTGCAATAATCATAAATTCACACACAGCGCTGCACCCGCTTCAAGAAGGGAACACGATGCTGGGTAATTCACTCTTTGCCAGCTAGGTAGCTCTGACATAGGCTCCAAAGGTTTTTAGGCCGGCTCTGGGGAGGGAGCAGTTCGCTATATAATTTAGAATGCGTGTTGCAATACAACATATCCCTTGCCCATTGAGCCATAGTGGGAGGTGGTCCTTGAGCCCAACGCATACCAACTCCCCGCTTAGCTATCAACAATCCCATATCAACTAAGCATCGTATATCTTTCCGTATCCGCTTAGAGTAACCAAGGAGAGCTGGTAAGGGGTCCGGCGTCAGGAACTCTCCAGTAATGACGCTTAATTTTTGAAATGTTAATATCCAGAAATTGGCTATGTCGGGGCACAGCCAAGCTAAATGCAGGAATCCCGCTGGTTCCACACCACATCTCTCACACTTCGCTGTGTCCCGGAGACCGTATCCATGCAGTCGGAAAGGGGTGTAATAGACTCTATTAAGAAATGTAAATTGGATGAGTCGGTGCCGTCCATTAAGGGAGATACGTTGTGTGGCTTCGCAACAATTGCGCCATGTGACGTCATCTAGTGTGACCCCCAAGTCAATCTGCCACTCCAGCCTGGCTTTAATGAAAAAGTTCTTCCGATAACCTTGTACCATACTATAGATACTGGAGACAATTTTACAAGGGGATTCCACGCGTAACATTAGGGAAAAAGGAGCCCCTTCTGGTGGTTCCATCATTTCCTCACCGAGCATATCGTGGAGCGCATGCCTGACCCTATAGAAATGGAACATCGTGAGTGGAGAGATATCTTGCTTTTCTGAGAGTATCTCATCCCATCCACGTCCTTTTCCGTCTTCGAATAAGTCTACTATTTTGGAGAAATCGAGTAGCGCCAGGGCACGTAGTACTTCCGGCTCGCTAAATACCGGCAGCGACAAACACCATTCAATTGGTGTGAGTGGGGAATACAAAATAGAGGCAGCTTGTCGTTTTAGTCGATTCTGCCATGCGTATGTGGTGGCATTTATAGAATCTAAAGTGACTGCGCACCTGGCAGGCGCCCGGAACAGAAATGCAGTCAAATGGGAGGGTGCAGCCGCGACCCTTTCTATATTTAGATGAGGGGGGATTGTTGATGCAGCCAGTGAAAGGCGTGCAAGCTTTGTAAAACTAGATAGAAGAGCTCCAGATCCGGAGCACCGTGTCCACCCATGGAATATGGGAGTGTAAGGATATCCCACTTGACCCGAGGCGGTTTACCAGCCCAAGCCAACCTGACCAATAGAGACTTGATAAATTTAAAAAAGTGGGCTGGAAGAACCCTAGGTATGTTTAAAAACAAAAACAGGAATCTACGTAACACTACCATTTTCATCAAGGAGATATGTCCAAGGAGGGACAATGGGAGCCGCACCCATTGTTATGTTTCATATAGATGCCCTAATATAGGCATAATCTTTCACCTACATTAGTTCCCTATTCTCCACAATAACGGGCGCTGAGGGCTGAACCTTATCTAGACTGTGGTTTGGGTACAGAAGGAGGGTTTTTTCCCGAACAATGGCCTCCTATACCATCTTCGATGTGCTCATCCAGAATGATTAAATATTCATAAGAGTTCTAGGAAACCAGGCAGGGGCTAGGATCCACCTGCATAAACATCTACGTAACCGGTTCATCCCATACGTCATCTTCATACCCAACAATGGCTAACACAAGACACAAGGGACAAAGGGACTCTATACTTTTCTGTATAAATACAGCACCTCTTGCTATCAGTAGTGAGAGGGAACCGAGACTTCCAGGCGACACACTGACCAGAGACGCTGAGGCTCCTACATGCAGTCACTCCAGCTGACAGTGGTCTAATCATCCCTTGCGGGGTGTCCAACTCGAGACCAGGACGAGGTCCCACACTCTCATTATTCAGGTAATGGGGTTTGACTCAATCCTAACGGGATTCTTGGCTTCTTTCGCACCTACTCACATGCTAGGTACACTTAGGTACATCTAGACAGGCATCGTAGGAGTATGCGCTTTATTTTATAAATGCATTTTATATTCATGTATATGTTCATGACTATTGCAAAATGGTAGAACTGTACTATCCTTTTCTATTCACTGTACTGCTGATCATATATCTCTGCTACTGTTTAACAGTTGTCGCAGCACATATATTTTATACTAGAAGAACAACTGTGCAATAAATTCTTATTGTAAACACGCTCGACTGTTTCTTCTGTGTAACTCTCTGAGACCAAATGAGCAAGCACGAGTGACTGAGCGAAAAGCAGTACATTGTTTCCACGAGTCTGAGGAATCAGGGTTGTCGTGTTCTGAGGTTGCCAAAAACGAATCTCTCTGATAAAAAGGAGATTCTAGTGGCACTGTGAGCTAGCTAATGCAAACAGGCTAACATACGCAGTGGGGGTGCACAGAATCAGTCTACCACCAGGCCCACAGTGTATGTTATCCAAAAGCACAGGTCCTGCAGGGGTACTATAGGAACTACACTACATGGCGCCACCAACGTTGGTTTGGTACTTATTTAACAGTAGAATCTGAGTAGTTCAGTCGTGCTTATTCTCAGAGACCCCTACTCACAAAAACCAGAGACGTCTGGAGTGGGTGGGCACAAACTTTGCCACAGGTGAGTAGGTGAGATATCCTATTTATTGGCTGTTGGTTAATCAAGCTTGAAGAACATTTAGTTCCCAAAATTGTGCAAAACACCTTATATTAATTTCCTTGGACAGTTATTCCATGTTCTTAACACAATGACTACCAAAAACGGAGAATTAGACCCGCTGGCACAAATAGGTCAGTCAGATTCTGAGGAAGATGCCAATGCAATACATATTGCACCCAATGTAAGACACACACTCACAGTTAAACTCCTCAAAAATGGTGTACCATCCAGAGGAGGTGTAGTAATATTCGTGATAGAGGCACACGAAGATTTCCAAACAGAGGTGTTCTATTCATGGGTTACATTCCCAGCAGCAAATGCTATAACAAAAACTTTTCATTATTTTACACATGAAGAAGTCCCAGCGGTCTACACTCCGTTTGAGGAGATTGAAATTCCGCTTACCTACCAGGAACATAATTTATGGTTTAATGGCGCCCTACCCCACTCAAGAAGAAGAGCAAGACTTGGTCCATTAGGAAAACCAGGAGCAACATGGCTGATATTAGCGACCTATGCACCACATCCTGACATTGACACAATGCCAAATGATGAATTGCTTTTTCAACACAAAGAGTTGATAAAACTTTACAGAAACATGACACACTTCGTCATGAGGACACTTGCGGTCCAACCAACAGTAATTACACCAAATACAGCTCCTACACAGAGCACAGCTACTAAAATTACTCCACAAACATTACACGCGGTAATGGGTAAATTGCCCACAAAACGTGAACAAATTCCTTTCTGGGTAGCTCAGAAAATAACCCAGTTAGAAGCAGTATTCCCAAATACCACACCATTTGAAAAACACAGAATGTTAACAATCTGCTTGCCCATGGGGATTACACCACAGTTAGAGGATTGTACCTCTTGGGGTACAGTCTTTGCTGCCATATATACCAGAACTCATGTTACTCCTTCATTAGCAGTGATACCAGATGTATTAAGACAAATACAAAATGAGTACGGAGCAGAGCCTGCCCTGAACTTAGGGATGAAGTTATTAAATAACTACGACCTGGTATCAGCCATAATACTAGCTAACATTAAAGGGGAAGCAGCATCAGTGGCAATCCGCCAACGCCTACGGGAGTTCTCTCCATTAGAACAGGAGAATGAACTACCCAAAATAATTGAAACTGCGTATGCAGAGTTAGGCAGGGATAGTTTGGGGGGAAAAGCTGTAAGACCTCAACTAATGGGCAGTCCCGAAAAGGACACTTCTAAGCAGACACCAACTTCTTCTAAAAAGAAGTGGGATAATAAAAAACAACAAAAGTTTAAAGACAACAGATCTCAGTCCCAAGGTAGGTCTCCTCCACAGGAGCCCTCTGAAAAGAAGTACAACCTTAGGAATAGGGATAATATTAGGAAACCTGACAGGTATCAGGATACTGATACACGTTCCTCTCGCTCCTTTCAGGGCTCGAAGAAAATCTCCGAGAGAGAAGGACGGTCAGAACACAGAGAGGAGCGCACACAGTCCAGAGACAAGCAGCACGCTCCAGACTTTACTTCCAAAAAAGAAGATAAGCCAAAATCAAAACCTCAATTTAAGAAAAAGAAAGTTGCTGGTCTGAAAATCAGACACAACTTTTGAACGGGGAATGGGCTCTGACGATGCTAGACAGTGCGGCAGAAGTAACAATAGCTCGCCAGAACCTGAAGGAATTTCTGGTGACAGCGGACTTGAATGAGTACATCACGGTGGAAACACCAGACAAAAAGGTGAGCGTCCCACATAAGTTACATGAAATAACACTCCGGATGGAGGGGGACAAGCCCAGAAAATAAAAGGTCTCTTTTGGAAGAACTTATCGTCTGGGTATGACATCCTGTTAGCAGAACAAGATTGGCTGCCAGCATTCGTAATGGAGTGCCCCAGGGGAGAAAGTATAATTTTTCCTGCATTTTCCGACCATATTCCCGTTCACCTTAAACATACATATGCACAGGAGTGGGCAGTAGCCCAAGCTCCAGCATTATACAAAAATCACGCTGGGTGGGATGAGGATTCAACCTACCACGTGATCCCGTTAAAAGTTTCACCTAATGCTCAGAGGCAATACCCAATAAAGCAAGAAGCTAAAAAACAGGTCAGGGAGAGCTTAGATCAACTTGAATACCAGGGGGTCATTGAAAAATGTACCTCTCGGGGCGTGGCTGAGCCGCGAAGCGCGATGGCCGCAGCTTAGCAAGGCTCCGTTACCTTCGATCTTCCCCCGTCCATCCGAAACCATTATCCGTGGCCCAGAAGAAACAAATTGCTGGCGGAAGGCTTCCAGGGCCGAATCCTGCTGGTGCAGGCTCCGTGGATCGGCCGGAGTCCCGGGAAAAGGCACGGCGACCGGGCGGCCTGTCGGGGGCGTCTGAACCGGGACCTCGAGTGGCTGCAGTGGCGGAGGTGACCGCCCGGCGGACCCGACAGCCGTCTCAACAGCGCAAATCCGGGGATCGGTCGGCATTTGGCATCCCTCCCCCTGGACAATTGGCACTGCTGCGTGGTCCGGATTCGGGATCACTGAGGGCTACGTCGGCGGTCTGCAGGAGGGTCGCGATCCGGGACGTCGAGCGGAGGTGGGAGCGGCGGCTGTGCGCGTATGCCCCGCTGGGCTGTGCCGCTTCGCCCTACGCTTGCTGCACCGCTGGGATCCAGGTCCTGCCCGACCGCTTATTAGTCACCCGGCGCGGCTCGGGGGGGAAGAAGCAGTGTAGACCCACAAAGTGCGGGGGGGCACCCGCTTGCACCGGCGCCACAGGCCTTCTAAGCTGGGCCGGTGGGGGCGAACTCACGCGCCCAGACTGTCACCGCTTCCCACTTGTGGTGTTCGGAGTGAGCCCCCCTATCGTCTATTGCCTTTGAGGTTGTGACAGCCGGCGCGCAGCACACTCCGCGGACCTCTGGATTGAAGCTGGACTGTGCCCGGGACTGGCCAGGGAATACTAGCGCCGGACACTGTTGCCCTGCGGGCGCCATTGATTCCCCCTCGGGCATCACACCCCATAACGGCTGTGCCCTAGACCTCTTTGGCTGACGGTCTCAGCTATTCTTATTAGCAACCGGAATAGATACATAAAGCACCAAATCCGGCTGCAGGCTTCTGGCTGATATCTTCCTGACGACAAGACCTGGCACCCGATAACACCTGGCCAGAGGCTCGACTGGAGTGGGACTGGTGTCCCAGTCACCGGGTGCGACCGCTGATTTCAGGCCCTGTGGCGTTCTCTTGTCGCCGTCACACCTGAAACACTTGCTAGAGGCGAGATGTCATCCGCCAGGGGTAACAAATCCGTGCAACAGAACAAGCTGGATCGCTACACCCTCCCCAAGACGTCCCTGCCTGACTCCTCGCCTACAGGCAAACAGGGAGGACCACAGAGACAAGTGGACCAGGAACCCACCCTTAAAGACGTCCTGGAGGCAATTGCTGGAATCAAGACGTCGTTGGAACAAAAGATGGACACAATAACCATAGAAGTTAATCTGCTGCGCGCCGACCTCACTAAAAAACAATGAACGGGTCAAGCAAGTGGAACTCACGACCACGAGCCTAGTGGAAGACACATCCCAGCTGCAGACCGAGGTCAAAGACCTGCAACTGTTCCGAAAAGCGGCGGAAGCCAAACTAGACGACTATGAAGGGCGGCTACGGCGCAACAACGTGCAAATTTTAGGGGTCCTGGAAAAAACAGAGGGACAGGCCACTGTTCTCTTTGTGGAAGATCTTATCCTCCACCACCAGCAACCCAAGGTGCTTAGTAAATTCTTTGTTGTTGAGAGGGCCCACAGAATTCCCGGGGGTCGGCCGCAGCCTGGGGCCCCTCCCCGCCCGATCCTGGCCAGGGTCCTCAACTTCCGGGACTGCAACGCAATACTCCAACATGCCAGAAGGGGACCCCCACTTCGCTACGACAATTCGGATATAACCTTTTTCTCGGACTTTACTCAACTGGTCCAGAAACAGAGGCGTTCCTTTCTAGGAATCAAAAAGGCACTGAGAGACAAAGGGTACAAATACGCCATGTTGTTCCCAGCCAGACTTCGGGTGGAAGCTGAAGGTAGAGCCTGGTTCTTCGAGTATCCGGAAGCGGCGGCGGACTGGTTGGAGAGCCGCTGAACGGCAATCCGGTACAGACTGAGAGGTGCCGCTAATGGGCTGTGGAAGGGGGGGACCGACGGGCAGGGGAGGGAGACATATAGCAATGCAGGGAGCACTGGCTGTGGCTTGAGATCGCGACACGTGCCGGAGAGTGTTACAAGACCCACACGTAGGGCATGAACCTTCCTCACATAGACGATTGAGTCAAATTCGACTTGCACTTCAGGGCTTCGCGGGTATGTTCAATCCGTAATGGGGAGGGGGGAGGGAGCACTACGCACCCCACTTTTCTACGTTTAGTTAACTTGTGGGGCGACAGGCACTTTGCAAGTTGATTCATGGGCAGTTTGAAGCCCGGATCGCAGGGACGCAGGGAGGGGGGAGGTTGGGAAGAGAAATTAAAGTTGTTATGTTTTGAATGTTATGTAAGAATGGTTTTATCGACTACATCACTCAGTAGAGCAGCACAGGCGCAACACCTTAGTCTGATTCCGGATGGGTACTCAAAGGGATATTGGGGTTAAGGTCCTCAGTTGGAATGTCAATGGGCTTGGCGATAAAGTCAAGCGGAGTATGGCACACCAATACATCAAGAGACAGGCCCCGGACGTTATCCTTCTACAAGAAACGCACCTGGTGGGGAACACATGTAAGGCAATGAATAGGGGTGGATACACACTGGCGGCTCACGCAGGCTTCACAACTGGGTCGCGGGGCGTGGGTATCCTGGTCAGGAACTCGTTCCCTCTTGCAATACAATCCACATGGTCCGACGACCAGGGGAGGTTTCTGGGGATTTCGGGTCTCTGGGAGGGTAGAGTCACTACGTTTGTTTCAGTGTACGTGCCCCCGGGCTTTCAGGAAGCCACATTTAAAGACCTGCGGTCGATCCTGTTGTCTCTCCCTGAAGGCCTCCTTATATTGGGGGGAGACTTTAATGCAGTGGTTTCGGGGGCATTGGATCGTCACCCCCCCCGAGATATTAAACCTGCGCATAGGTGGCTGCCGGACTTCCTTGACGCCATGGGGTTGGTGGATGGGTGGAGGGTTCGCAACCCAAATAGGAGCCAATACACCTTCTTGTCGGGTGCCCATCGCAGTCTCTCCCACATCGATTATATCCTAGTCCCGGCGATACAGGCAGTTAATATTCGAGAAATTCGCCATCTAGGCAGGGGCATATCTGATCACTCACCGATCTGGATGCATGTTGTCTTAGGCCAGATGAGTGCCGGGAGAGACGCCCCCATCAATCCATGGCATCTCCAAGACCCTGACGCCCGTAAGAAAATAATTAAAGCCACAGATCAATATTTCCAGGAAAACGTAGGCACAGTCGAATCCGCTCAAACCCTGTGGGAAGCCTACAAAACGGTAATCCGGGGGCAAGCCCTCTCCCTGATAGCAGGTAAGAAAAAAGATAAGGATAAAGACCTGGTGCAGGCGGAAGACGAGATACTTAGACTGGAAGGAGAGCTAGAACAGGCAGTAACCCTGGAGAAGCTACATCTCTTGCATCTAAAACAAGATGAGTTCAAAGCCTTGGCAGCAGACAGGGCCAAGGCTCAAGGAAGGGACACGCAGAGTAGAATCTATGAGCACGGGGATAAAGCCGGGAAGTTAATCGCATGGCTAGATAGGAAGGAGTGGGCCAACCGGCTCGTGCTAGAGCTGCAGCAGGTGGATGCTGACCCTACTACCGACCCGCAGGCAATCGCGGACCAGTTCGCCGACCATTATCAGGCAGTGTACAGCACGACCGGGCGGTACACAGAAGATGAGAGCCGTGCCTTGATTCAGGATATCACACTTCCCGCTCTAACAGATGAAAACCGGAAGTATTTAGAGTCTGATTTCTCAGATGATGAAGTAGCTCAGGCAATAAGGGCAATTAACTCGGGAAAAGCTTCCGGTCCCAATGGTTTGCCGATCGAGCTCTACAAGCTCAGGCCTGATAAAATAGCTCCATATCTTCGCTCGATGTTTACAGACAGCAGAGACAGAGGGACACTCCCAGCGGATCAAAGGTTAGCAAATATTGTAGTTATCCTCAAGGAAGGTAAGCCCAAAACCAGCTGTGCCTCGTATAGGCCCATATCCCTTCTTAACGCGGAGCCCAAAATTCTGGCGAAACTGCTCGCGATCCGGTTAGTGAAAGTGATAGATAGCCTGGTGCACCCCGACCAATCAGGCTTCATGCCACATCGCAACACAGCCTTAAACTTGCGCAGAGTGCACGGAGTATTGAGTAGGGCAGCCACCATTCGGGAGCCGGCGGTGTTGGTCTCGCCAGACGCCACCATGGCGTTTGACATGGTGGAGTGGCCATACCTCTTTGCTGTACTCGACAAGATGGGATTCGGTCCCGAATTCATGAGTTGGGTCCGTTTACTGTACTCGGAGCCAATGGCGCAAATAGTGGTGAACAACCGTAAATCAAGGGTATTCCAACTAAGCCGTGGCACGCGACAGGGGTGCCCATTGTCCCCACTCCTGTTTGCTCTGGTTCTGGAGCCCTTAGCGGCGTGGATCCGCAGGGACCCTGTTATCCGCGGCATGCGATGGTCCCCAGAGTGGGAAGATAAGATATCCCTATACGCGGATGATATTCTATTATACCTGGCTTCCCCGAGAGCCTCTATAACACGCACACTTGATATTTTAGCAGTGTTTGGCAGATATTCCGGATTCACTATAAATTGGTCTAAGTCCGTTGTTTATATCCTGCATGGAGACCCACCGGTGCTCCCGAGGCATTGCCCAATCCAGATAACGACAGAGGGTTTTCAGTATCTGGGCATCTTCATTTCCCTGAGCCCCACGCTTCGCTTTACCCGGAATCTCTTACCGCCAATGCAGAGCCTGAAAAGAGACGTGAAGAGCTGGAAGTCTCTGCCCCTCTCATTGCTGGGCAAAGCCGCCCTTTTTAAAATGATGGCACTGCCCCGTTTCCTCTACGCCCTTCAAAATTCACTAGACCTAGTTCCCAAAGCGTACTTTCAAGAAATTGAGGGCCTCCAGAGGGATCTCTTATGGGACAGAAAACCCCGAATTGCCTTAACCAAACTCACCCTAAACTGGTATGATGGTGGCATTAGCCTCCCTGATATTAAAAAATATTATTGGGCGACCCACCTAGCGGCCATCAATCATGGGACCTATGGACACCCGGACGACCCGGGATACGCCATGGACAGATGGCTCCTCCCTGGAGGAAACTACAATAGGGCGCTTTATTCTAGACCCAATAAATATCCCCTGACGGGACCAACAGCGCATTCGGTTCAGGTGTGGCATGTGGCGAACAAGCAGTTGGGCAGGGACCACAGACTTACCCTTGCAACGCTCCTATGGAGCTCCGAGAAGCTAGGGAACATGTGGCAAACCAAGGGCTTCGATAAATGGGACCTCATCGGAATCTCTCAGATTAGAGATCTCTGGGTTGGGGATGAAATCCTCCCATTCACATCCCTTCAGCAACAATATTGCCTGGCAGATACAGAACGATTTAGATATCTTCAAATTCAGCATGCCCTCCGGACGCACCTCGGCGGGCGCTCCTCCTCCCCGAGGCCTCTCCCTTGGAGAGCAGAATACTTGACGGCCACTTACCCGAAAAGGCCATCTCCTTGATTTATAAAAACTAATTAATAATATGGAAGATCCACTCCAGTCCCTCAGGGAGAAATGGGTGAGAGATGGCTTGGAACTGGACGAGAAAGACTGGCAAGAAGCGGTCTCCTCCCCGAGAGAGGTGGCGATCCAGGCCAGATTGAGACTAGTGCAACTCAAAATCCTCCATAGGATTTACATAACCAGACCAGGCTTGGTTCGCATGGGCAGGGCAGACAGTGGGGTGTGCAGACGCAGATGTGGGAGAGATGGCACCTTTATCCACATTATATGGGAGTGTGAACGAATACAGCCCTACTGGCAAACTATACACCACACACTCAGCGAAGTCCTCACAACAGAAATACTCCCGGAGGCACGCAGGTGCCTTCTGAACATCTGGGAGCCAACAGATCTCACCTCCTACACTAAGCAGTGGGCAACATTGGCGGTCATGATTGCAAAGAGAAACATCGCACTACACTGGGGGGCCCCTCAACCACCCACAATAAGAACGTGGAAGGAAGATCTAGACTGATGCATGTTCAGGGAAAAGTCAGTCTACATAGCCAGAGGGTGTCCCAAGAAATGGATTAGGATCTGGGGGCCATGGAACTCATACAGGGGAGATATCTGTACCCCCCGGCACCACTGAATGAAGATGAGGACATTACACCCCCTAAATTGTTGCATATTGATCATTTTGATTTGAATCTTTGATACCCGACTTTATGGCGGTTGAAATGTATGTGCGCTCTTAATAATCTCTTAATGTGATGTATATGTCAATTATATCTCCATAAAAAGAATTATTAAAAAAAGAAAAATGTACCTCTCCAATGAACAATCCTTTGTTTCCCGTCTGTAAACCCGACAATACATATTTCTAGTTTTAGATTACAGACATTTAAACTCATGCACAAAGACATTTGCTGTCCAAAATGCACATAGTGCCGCATTAATGAATAACATTGTGCGGAAAAAATACAAAACAACACTAGATATCTCAAATGGATTTTTCTGCCAAAATATAGCGCCTGAAAGCAGGTATTTGACCGCATTCTCAGCGTTAGGGTCTCAGCGACAATTTTGTCGACTCCCCCAAGGGTATAAGAATAGCCCCAGGGTATTTTCAGGAAGGGTAACAGAGTTACTTCAAAAATCTGATGAAGAAGCATTGTCCTATGTTGATGATATTTATCTAACGGACGATGACTTAGAGAGGCACTTGACCAGGGTAAGCACCATTAATATGGGATTTGCCACTGAGGGCTACAAATTTAACTTTAAAAAATCAAAAATAGCCCACCTCAATGTCCTATTTTTGGGATATGAGCTGTCATGTGAAGGGAAAAGGCTAGCAGCAAACTTTTTAGAAAAATGTGCGCTGCTCCAGCCTCTAAAATCATAAAAAAATTTACAATCAATACTGGGATTCCTAAATTTCGGCAGAACATACATTTTAGATTACGCACAAAGGGTAAAACCCTTCTACGACCTAATAAAACCTGACTTTTCAGTCAGAAATTGGACACAAGAACATACTAATATACTTCGTTTACTCCAGGAAGACATGATAGCTTCCAAACATTTGCAAACATGCGTAAACGTACGCCACTTGGTGATCCGTATAATTGTGGGTCAATGAGGGTACACCTACTTAACCTTCAATGAAGGAGAAACAGTACCAACCGCATACAAATCAGACCTGTACACAAATGCAGAAATGTGTTTCACTTCAACAGAGAAAATACTGACAGCTGTTCAGACCGCTGTAGCAAGAGAAAGAGCACTGGCTCAGGGGAAACGCATTATTGTCGTAACCCCGGTACCGGCTTTAGAAGCTGTTACAAAGGCTAGCATTCCAAATGCGAAAGCATTACATCCAAGATGGATACAATGGGCTAATTCTCTTACTGCAACGGACATTGAATACAGATTTGATCCAAGTTTAAAAACACAGGCATTCCTGCAATATGAACACGAATATCCTCTACCAAATGAAATCTTGCCTCTCGATCAGTATGAATATATTATTTATACTGACGGATCTGCGCAACCGGCCATAGGAAGTAAGCAGCAATACAGCGCAGCGTGTGCTATCGTTAAAGGTCACATGCAGGATGGAAAGTTCTATCCTAGTTGCACAAAAACACAATCGCTAGGAGACTGCACGGCACAGTTGGCAGAGTTAAAAGCACTGATACTGGCACTGGTAAATACGGATCATGAATTCCCCACACCAATCGTGTGTGATTCGTTTTACTGTGTTCAGTCATATAATGAATACCTAGACCATTGGGAGCAAAACGGGATTAAAGATGCGAAAGGTGGCACAATTAAGCATAAAATGCTATGGGAACAGGTAGCAGAGTTGAAAAACGAGCTACCAAGGACTCAGGTGATCCATACACTGAGTCATCAACGTGATGGCGTTCACGTTGAAGGGAATTCATTGGCTGATGAAGCCGCAAAGGGGGCTGTTCGCACGGCTTCCGTAGCTGCACTCACTGCTCCAAAACGAGAGTAGACGGTGAGATTATGGTAGCTGTCATTGCTTCACGCAAAGGCAGCACAGCAGTACCTAAAAAATTTCCACTCAAATACTCCTACAAGTTAGATGCAAGTAACATTCCATATGCTCAGATTCCTGGAGTGGGGGATAGGGTAATACCAAATATGGATCACAGGTTAGGTTTAATTGTGGCAACACACGAAGTGATAGGGTCTGTACATACGGGACTTAGGGAGACTGTTTCTTTGTTGAAACAATGCTACTGGTGGCCTGGGATGAGAAGGCAGATTAGAGACTAAGTCTGGAACTGCGACATCTGCAAGCAGATGAAAGGGTCCACCACACCACGTCCAGTACAGATACCATTATTAGACAGCATTAGGTTGTCTGTTCGTGTGCGTCCAGCTCAAGTTTCCTCAAGGTCTGGCCTCAGCGCTCGGCTGACGCTCGAACTGTTATAAAAGATTTGCAAGTCTTTATTTGCACATACGCAGTTAGCACATTACATTCTGACCGCGGCCCTGCGTTTAGCTCTCGGGCTTACAAAGAGGCCATAGAAGGAGTGGGCGTAGCATTGCGGTACTCCTCTCCCTACCATCCAGAGGGAAATTGGTTGTGGAGAGGAAAAACCGGGACTTAAAGCAATCTTTAACAGCTAGGGTATTAGGCAAGGGCGGTAGTTGGGTCAAACACCTTTATGGGGTACAGCGGGCGTTAAACAACCAGCCAAGAAACTCTCTAGGGGGTGTCACTCCATATGAAGTCCTCTTTGGGACACGAATGTGGGTACCTGATCTTGATTGTGAAGGCGCAGTGGCGGATGAAAAACCATTTGATATCCATGATCGTTTGGCTGTTTTACAGGATCTAAATGAATCCAGGACAAAACAAAGCAATGTCCGACTAAAGCAGACCACCACTAGGGAAGTCAAGGCAGACACGGTAAGACCTGTCTGGATCCCAAAAGTCGGGGATATGGTCAGAGAGAAAATTGCAGACAAAAAGGAATTTGCACCTTCATACAGAACACCTGTACCAGTCCTTGCGGTACAAGGAATAAGAACTGTACTTTTGCCGCCTCTTGCCGGGAAAAAGGAGAAAAGATTTGTCTCAATCGACTTAATCAAACCACACTACGTGGCCAATAATAAGCAGTAGGCCTCGTGGTCTCCACAGTAGCAGACGCCCTCCTCTAGCTACAATCCAAGAAGTTCAAACAGAAAGACTCATCACGTTTGAAGAGCCACCTGTAAGGAATGAAGGACTAAGCAACAATGCTATGGAACTTGTTCCACTTGAACCAAACATTCAAATTCAAAATGAACATCAGAATAATTCACAAGTTGCAATCAGACCTAATACAGAAGTCTACGTCAACATGCCTCGTCAAGAGCAAAATAACATTTCAACTAATCCCGATGCAATTCCTACAATTGATCGAACTGCTTCTGGCTATTTCATGAACTTTGATACGTTTTCTCTGGATCCAAGCGAGCCGGAAACGACGCCAGCCAAAACACCATTCAAGCAACAAATACAGAACTTTCTTCACTTTCTAAAAAAGACATAGCTGGTATCGCCTTGGATTGAACTCTGGGTAATTTCTGGGATATTGTTTTTTCTTTTCTGGCTTGGCTTAGTACTAACTTTTAGCATGCTTATTAATGGACGCTATGTTCAACAAAGCTCCACAGCCCAAAAGGTCAACATACTACTGAAGCCACATCCATCATCACATCGTGAGCAAAGAGACTAGTCATCTGTGAACATTACAGCAGTTCCTATACCTGATGGTATAGTATGGGACAAGGTTGATTTTAACATATTCGGTCCGACAGAACTTTTAAAAATTAATCATATATTTAAAATTTCATTAAGTGATATCATTACCTCAAGTACATTTTCTGATGATTGGGACTCTGAAACAGTTGATAATATGTTGTCTGATTTAGAGAAAACTGCTGCATTTTCTAATAATGAAATGTTAGAGGGTTCTTCAGATTATGACACATTGTACTGTTACCAACATTATGGTCATCATTTCCTGCACAAATCCATCTCACCTAGGAATGTTTTTGAGTACCATCAATGGGAACATTGCCCAACACCACCAAAAAGTAGTTCACAAACGTCTGCACAGAAATTTTCATACTTTTCAGGGTTTAACACCACAGATCCTGCCTTATATTACTACAAGGTTGCACCAACATCAGCACTGAAAATTATGTTGACAAACACTAAACAGATTTACTCTGCTTCCTTTCTGGCCCAATTGTCTGAACAGAGTTTCGACCTATGGAAAGACGAAATTGACTTAAAATCAGTTTGGGGTTCAAGGGACTGGCAAGTCCAGGGTACAGAGGCACTATTTAGAGCATGCCTCATTCCACAGCAGATGATCTTTTTAAATGATACTGTGCAACAGACATCCTGTCTTGGACTAGCCAAGAGCAAGGACCTGAACACCTCTAGGTTTCCAACATCGACATATGGGGGGTGGCAGAATTCAACTACAAAAGAAGGTGCAAAAGTAGATGACATCTTAGAGTACAACAGAACAGACCCAAATTGGAAACAGTGGGTGGTTTGGCCCTTAGACACGAATAGCTGTCATAAGCGATTCCAGAACATCACCGAGGGACTCAGCATCCATAGGCCAGACCCACGTTATGTACCGAGAGAACATCCAGGGGTAGTGACATCCTATAGTGTTGGGAAGTTGTGCCTCGGTTGGCTAGAAACCTCAACACTTGCAGAAGTGAAACAACACTTATCTTTACTCTCACTTGACATGGATCTTAGGGACTTTTTACTAGGACCCAGGAAAACACGTCAAAAACGTTTCATATATGCAGGCATATGTGCTGCCTATAATGAAAACTGGAAGATTTCCCAACAAGAGGGCGCAGAGAGAATACAGGAAATAGACCGTATAAACTTAGAAAAAGCTTTAGCTGTGGTAGATAATGGGTTAACAACTTTGACCTCCAGGATATATTCATTGGGCAACATTGTATCTTCTGCTATCGACATACTGGAACAGGATTTAGCCATATTACAACACGGCCAATCTCAGTTACCTTCTATTATGTTATTGAGCTGGAAGCTGCAATCTTTGCGTGCAGGCTTTGTGCCTTGGCGTTTTGTAAACAGCACGTCTCTGTTTTCTGAATACAATCTAACAGATACACAGATAGAAATGGCACAAAGGGGAGCTAAATATACAATGCTGCGTATTGAAAAACTGGACAGGCTACCATTTACAGTGGCGGAATCACCATCAACAGAATGGCTAATCCACGACCATATCACTCTCCCTGTCATGACTTTTCAGTTTCAGTACTGCCTTGAGCAAAGGCAGGCAGGCAGATATGAAAAATTGGGTAAAGAATACATTAAGGAATCCTGGGAATTACCATATCGATTTCGATGCCGGAGTGGGGATCATGAAGTATTCCTGAGTGGTACAAACTGCAGGAACGCTTTAAGCGGCTCTCTCATGTGTCAGGACATTATTTTACACGGAGCTTGTAATGGTTCGGTGGCAAATCTGTCTTGCCACATGAAAGGAACTCCAGCTGCCGTGATCACGCCAGTTTTCGAGTTACTCTCAAATGGGAGCTACTTGATACTGAATGGTGAAGGTTGCTGTGGCATGCTTCCGGGCATCGCCTATCTGGTCACCGTGAACACCAGGGTTACTTGCTGTATGCAAGTATTGTTTCCCCCAACAAGTACAATCAGGGAGGCGCCTTTGTGGCCTTCGCTGGAGATATCTTTTATAAAATTTGACACTTTGAGCAGAATGAAAGCCATGCTTTTACAGCGAACTGTACCCTTAACCTCTGCTCGAGAGACCTTTGATCTTCAAGTGGCAAGGACCTCGACCGAGATACAAGCACTTATTCGTACAAACTGCCCCTTTCATTACGTAGAAATGGTGGGTCGTATCTTTAACATGTCTAATACGAGTGGTATTGTACACTTATTTAAGACCATAGGGTCAGGTTTCCTAAGCACCTTCCAAACAGTCCTCGGAGTTATCCCAGATTTTATACACTCCGTATTTGGAAGCATCTTTGGGGCTTTACCTCTAATACTGCTTTTAATAGCTAGAATCCTGATCGTCATTTTCCTGATACGCAATGGACGGCCCAATCACGAACGAAATGGCGAAAGCTCTTCTGGAACGTAGATACCGTGAGCGCATGGTACAACATCTGGGCGCGCCTCGACTACGAGAACTGAGTGCTTCTTGGTTCTTATCGTTTAGACCAGTCTGGATGGACTGCATCTTACCTGTTCCTCGATGCCTGTTTTGCGGTGAAGAATGCGTGTTGGACATTTGTCTGACACTCGAGTCAGAGATGCCTGCGTACTTGAACACGAGGATGGAACCGCTGAGGTCCAACGCTCGGCTGTGTCCCCAGTGTATTCCTATACTGACGAATGCATTCCTTGAAAACCCGAAGGTGCCTTTTACAACTGGGGTGAGCATCAGCTCAGCCACCACTAGCGCTGACACCAGCACAAGCGCTACAACTAGCACTGCGGGCACTGAGGTATCGACTACAGCACCGGCTGCCAATATGCCAACTATGGGCAGTACTGAATTTCATCTGTGATCCATCGACGTACTGTGTGAAATATTACAATTTCCGTCCCCTACAGCAAGTGACTGTGATGTTGCGTCTCCCAGCCAGGACACTTAATCTTCAATTGGCTCATCATGTGCTGGGAAAGAATTCGGAGTTTCCTTTTTCATTTCGACTCTGATTAAATTTGGAACATTTCCTACTAAATTGACACTATCGCTAGAGAAAGCATGGCCTTCTAAAACGCTTGTGGAAGTTTTAAATTCTATAAATGAACTCAGCTAGAACTTTAGCTTCAGTACAAACTCAAAAACTGACACTACACGTTTTTTCCCTTTTAGAAATGTTTTTAATATGCTTTTAAAAAAATGTATGTGGCTCACTGACAATTATATACGCTACCACCTAGTATGACTTAGTAGTTTGCTGTCATTGTTTATTATTGTTGACTATTAAGAGGAGTGGGTGTTATGTTTCATATAGATGCCCTAATATAGGAATGGTTTGAGAGGCCCTAATATAGGCATAATCTTTCACCTACATTAGTTCCCTATTCTCCACAATAACGGGCGCTGAGGGCTGAACCTTATCTAGACTGTGGTTTGGGTACAGAAGGAGGGTTTTCCCCGAACAATGGCCTCCTATACCATCTTCGATGTGCTCATCCAGTATGATTAAATATTCATAAGAGTTCTAGGAAACCAGGCAGGGGCTAGGATCCACCTGCATTAACATCTACGTAACCGGTTCATCCCATACTTCATCTTCATACCCAACAATGGCTAACACAAGACACAAGGGACAAAGGGACTCTATACTTTTCTGTATATATACAGCACCTCTTGCTATCAGTAGTGAGAGGGAACCGAGACTTCCAGGCCGATACACTGACCAGAGATGCTGAGGCTCCTGCATGTAGTCGCTCCAGCTGACAGTGGTCTAATCATCCCTTGCGGGGTGTCCAACTCGAGACCAGGATGAGGTCCCACACTCTCATTATTCAGGTAATGGGGTTTGACTAAATCCTAGCGGGATTCTTGGCTTCTTTCGCACCTACTCACATGCTAGGTACACTTAGGTACATCTAGACAGGCATCGTAGGAGTATGCGCTTTATTTTATAAATGCATTTTATATTCATGTATATGTTCATGACTATTGCAAAATGGTAGAACTGTACAATCCTTTTCTATTCACTGTACTGCTGATCATATATCTCTGCTACTGTTTAACAGTTGTCGCAGCACATATATTTTATACTAGAAGAACAACTGTGCAATAAATTCTTATTGTAAACACGCTCGACTGTTTCTTCTGTGTAACTCTCTGAGACCAAATGAGCAAGCACGAGTGACTGAGCGAAAAGTAGTACATTGTTTCCACGAGTCTGAGGAATCAGGGTTGTCATGTTCTGAGGTTGCCAAAAACGAATCTCTCTGATAAAAAGGAGATTCTAGTGGCACTGTGAGCTAGCTAATGCAAACAGGCTAACATACGTGGTGGGGGTGCACAGAATCAGTCTACCACCAGGCCCACAGTGTATGTTATCCAAAAGCGCAGGTCCTGCAGGGGTATTATAGGAACTGCACTACACCATCTGTTGACATCGTCTTCCAATTTAGCAATTGCCCTGCCACAGTTCTCATTGAATACCGTCTCAGAGCTGGTATGTACCTGAATACCCAAATAACGCACAGAGTCAGTAGACCAGGTCAATGGGAATTCCATCTCTATCGGCTCCATAGCTGTGGTAAGGGGGAAAATGGTGGATTTAGTCCAGTTAATTTTAAGCCCAGAAAATGTGCCATATCTTTCCCCTTCCCTTAACACTGGGGATAGATTAATCTCCGGATCTCTAATGTATAAGAGAGTGTCATCTGCATAAGTGAAGTTTATTAAATTATACCCGGGGAACCGGATCCCTCTATGGCTGTGGTACTCTCTGAGGGCACAGGCGAAAGGTTCGGCCACAATAAAACCAGCCCCCCCCAGCAACAGGGATATTCTACATCAGAGGGTGCTCTGAGACAGCAGTAATTGGCGGTGAGCTGTTTAAACTGTGTTTAATAGGGACTGTGCATTTCGTTTTTTGGCTAGGAGAGTGAGTAAAGTTTTTATACAAACAGTATTATTAGAGGACAGTTTGTTAGGCCCTTACCTGCAGAAGTCCAAAGTTGTGGATTGAGCCTGTCTGTCTCCTAGGAGATTTCTGAATAGAGGAGCAGCTCCCCAGTCCCAGCCCCACCCCCAGGCCAGCAGACCTAGGACTGCTGATTGGTTTCCCTAGCTCCAAGCAAACCTGAGCCCTCCTCTCACACCTGCCCAGGCCCCCTTAAGGCTTTGCTGGGTGCACCCCAAATCATTCTCCTCCATCTTGTGAGTTGCAGCCTACCTGTGCCCCAGATTGCCGTGAAGCAGAGTCCAGGAAGTGGTAAGGAGGCAGACTAGTGCTGTCTCTTTCCTAAAAAAGTTAAAAAGCGATTTTCCCTACCCGTAATTGCATCATCTCTGCTTTTTTAAAAATTTCTTTCACTGTCTTTGCCTGTGGTTGTTACAGTTTAAAATTGTAGTTTTAACCTGCCCGTGATTGCATAATTTATCACCTGTTTTGTGTTGAAACTTGTGGTTTTTCCTGCCCGTGACTGCTTCCATTTAACCTGTTGAATTGTGGGATTTGCAGTCCAAACGCTGTAGTTTTTCCCTCTCATTCCCCTTGA
Source organism: Calotriton arnoldi (assembly GCA_963921515.1). Classification (NCBI taxonomy): domain Eukaryota; kingdom Metazoa; phylum Chordata; class Amphibia; order Caudata; family Salamandridae; genus Calotriton; species Calotriton arnoldi. The sequence continues at coordinate 617,631 of CAWUFW010009552.1, forward strand.
TTATCAGTTTTTCCCTCCAAATTTCTCCTTTGCTCTGTGCTAAGACCTGTATGTTAAGCAGTGCACCCCCAGCCACCATTTTGTGTTAACAAGTCAATGAAACCAGCCCTCCCTTCCCCCCCAGCAACAGGGATATTCTACATCAGAGGGTGCTCTGAGACAGCAGTAATCGGCAGTGAGCCGTTTAAACTGTGTTTAATAGGGACTGTGCATTTCGTTTTTGGCTAGGAGAGTGAGTAAAGTTTTTATACAAACAGTATTATTAGAGGACAGTTTGTTAGGCCCTTACCTGCAGAAGTCCAAAGTTGTGGATTGAGCCTGTCTGTCTCCTAGGAGATTTCTGAATAGAGGAGCAGCTTCCAACTCCCTGGCCAGCAAACCTTGTCTGAAGTCGCTGGGACCTTATATAGTCTGCTATTGGTTGGTACATGTGTGCACTGATTGGTGGTTGTATCTGGTGTTTCTATAGGATTAGCGATAGTGTCCTCATTGGTTGGGTATTTGAGGGTTCTCATTGGTTTCTGGGTCTGTGACTCAATCAATGTAGGTTTGGGACTAGGGCTAGGGTTAGGGTTAGGCTTTCTATTGGAAGTAGGGACTAGGGCTTCTGGTGTGATTGGTTGTTGGCACTAGGGTTGGGACTAGGGGTAGGGTTAGGCCTTTAATGGAAGTAGTGATTAGGGCTTCTGGTGTGATTGGTTGCTGGACTAGGTGTGGGACTAAGACTAGGGTTAGGCTTTCTATTGGAAGTAGGGACTAGGGCTTCTGGTGTGATTGGTTGTTGGGACTAGGGTTGGGACTAGGGGTAGGGTCAGGCCTTTAATTGGAAGTAGCGATTAGGGCTTCTGGTGTGATTGGTTGCTGGACTAGGTGTGGGACTAAGACTAGGGTTAGGCTTTCTATTGGAAGTAGGGACTAGGGCTTCCTGTGCGATTGGTTGCTGGGATTAGGGTTGGGACTACTGCTAGGGCTAGGGCCTCTATTGGACATTGAGATTAGGGTTTTTGAACCTGATTGAATGCTTGGACTAGGGCTCAGATAGGCTGTAAGGTCCTGGTCTCCTATTGGTTCTAGAGTTTAGGGCTAGTGTTGTGATTGGATTGTGTTAGGGCTAGGGTTCCCATTGGCTGAAGGGGTCACCTGATTAATAGGTCTATAAAAGGCCAAGGCTTAGGGCGTCTCAGCTCGGGCGTCGAGGCTAAGGGCGGAGAGGACAAGGGCAGTTGCCTGTTTGAGGCTGTTCGAGATTGGTCGGGACTAGGGCCAGAAATGCTGCCCATTTTCCCATTCAGTAATACCCAGCCCACACCATCCACAAACATAGTAACACACTCACACCAAATGTACACCACGCACAAACCAATGTACCAGCATACACTATAAAACCAACCAAACCACATCTATACACCCTTCTATCCCAACTACTACACATACCCACCATCACCTAAAAACAGTACACAACTCTATCCTATACCACTAACCAATCCACTCATCACTAACACAACGCCATTCAACACCATACATAACTACATCCCATCCAGACACACGCTCCCTGCTCTAATTACTCTTAACAGACCACCTTTTATCACTAACAAACATATAATCAGCCTTCCATCATTTGTCCGACCAACACCCTCCTCTTCCTACTGCCATAATAACATGAACGCACAACACATACACTGCACGGCACCACACTTTTTAACTCTTGCAACAAACCAGTCTAAGACAAACACTCTTACCTCTACTTCATTCCCTCCTGCACACCACATACACTCTACTCATAAACACATCACCACCCCCTCTACCTTACAACCTCCTCTCACAAACAATACTATACAAACAAATCCATTGCATGAAACAAATACACCAGCACTCCTTTTCACTACTCCTCAAAGACAAAACATATCACACACACCAACACAACAAGATCCTCCAAGCGTAAACACCTCATAATACTTACCATCACAAAATACAAACATACACCCACCTTTCAAACCACACAAAGGAACAAACTCCAATGCCAAGCTTTCTCTCTTCCACCACACCTAACACAGATACAGCAACACAGCAACTCTCTTCTAACCGCCTCTCATCCATTGGACAATTTAGAAACTTACTACATGACCCACATGCTGCACCACCACCCCTGACTCATACACCTTCCGCCCTAAACACACGCAAACAATATAAGCAACGTGCCACACCTCACAACTTCGCTTCCCCATGTCTACTGCACAACAATGTTACACCACGAAAACAACACAGCACACCAACTCACTCTCAAACACCTTCTCCACCACATACACATGCAGACCCATCAAAATGCCTTCTTAGCATGCTGGATGAGGAACATGATACAGAACAGCTACACAATTGCTATCCTAATACAGCTGATGCCAGCACTAAAAACACACCTGCTACAAACCCACACAATACTGATCACTCCTCTACAAAACAAAGTCTCACTATCACCAAAGCCCACTCTCTAAACTGTCTACTAATAAATGCTCAATCCCTCTCTAAAAACAAACATCACATCAACGACCTTCTCACAGATGCAAAACCAGACATACTACTCATAACTGAATCATGGATGGGAGATGATATGGCTCCAGTCCTGCATGAAGCCGTTCCTCTAGGCTATCAAACGATCACCCAAAATCGTATAGGCAAAAAAGGAGGTGGTCTAGCTGTTGTGTTCAGGCAAACATTACATATCACTAAAGTTGACGACATCACCATAAAGAATTGTGAGGCTCTTCTCACCAGATGCAATCCTACACCGTATTCCTCCTGTAACTTCCTGCTCCTTTACAGACCTCCACCTAGCAAGGCGACATTCCCAGATGCACTTCTAGACACAGTTTCAACCCTGATAACAATACACTCCAACCTATGCGTTCTGGGTGACCTCAACATTTGGTTTGACAAACCCAATATGATCCATCCAAAAACAATAATCACTGGCCTAGACGCACTGAACCTGCATCAGATTATCCACAAACCCACACACATCGCTGGACATATCCTAGATGTCATTTTTGCTAATACTGAACTAGTTACCTTTCAAACTATAACTCCAGTCACATGGTCAGACTACCACTTGCTTGCTTTCCAACATAAAACAACACTAAACGAGTCACCTAAAACTACCTTACATCCATCCACCTATCGGCCGTGGAACAAACTCAATTTGGAACACTTAGAAACACAACTAACATCCAGTACAAATCTGGAAACAATAAATTCTGTTCAAAAACTATATGAGTGGCTACAGGAAGCTTTTGACATCCTGATACCACTCAAAACCACACAACAGAACAAAAGAAAAAAAGCGCCTTGGAGAAACATAGAAATAAAAGACATAAAACAACAAATTAGAAAGCTGCAACGTACCTGGCTCAAAACAAACGCCAAACAAGACAAACTTTGCCTACAAAAATTTAACAGATTATACAAGTCAGCTATCAAAAAGCTAAGAAAAGGTACTATTCAGACAGAATTCAAAATGCTAAATGTGCAAATAAAGATTTCTATAAAATACTCAATGAATTTCGCAAACCAAATTGCCTAGAAGGAACTTATCCTGTTACTCAAGATTTCACAGACAAACTGGCAAATCATTACACGGACAAAGCAGACACATTGGACTCATACTTAAAACAGAAACAAAGCACCAGCACTAACCCTTGTAGAAAACAACAATCCAAGAATACTCTAACCCAGCCTCTCCGTTCCTTCCAACACATCTCACACGATGAATTTATGGACCTGGTCAAAGCAAGCAGGCCTGCCGGCAGCCCTTCTGACCCGTGTCCACCACAAACTTTCAAGGCAATTCTTTTAACAACCTCTGCTGCCTCTCCAGTAAGAAGAATCATCAACGATTCCTTAACTACCGGAATATTTCCAGAAGAACTCAAAAGTCACACATACGCCCTTTACTGAAGAAAACAAACTTGGACCCGCTGAACCCTGACAACTACAGACACATTACAAATGGACCTTTCCTGGGCAAACTGTTAGAAAGAGCAGCGTTCGCCCAGATGTCACAATTCATTGGAGAGAATGACATACTTTCAGACTTCCAAACAGGATTCCGTCTGGGAAGAGGCACTGAATCTGCCCTCCTTGCCATCTGGGATGACCTGAAGAATACAGTAGACCGCAACGGGGTTGCTGCGCAACTCCTCTTGGACCTCTTGGCTGCCTTTGACACGGTTGACCATGACACTCTGAAACAAAGACTCTATGAAGCCGGCATAGAGGGAACTGCTCTAAACTGGATCGCGTCCTACCTTCGAAACAGAACTAATCTCATCCATACCCCACCTTTCTCGTCCAAACCATACTCCACAAAAGCAGGGGTCCCTCAAGGCTCTATCATCTCGCCCATGCTTTTCAACATCTACATGAAGTCATTACCGGTACTGATCAATCAATTTCACCTCACGTGCTATAACTATGCAGATGACACGCAAATACTCCTTCAACTAGAATGCCCCGAAGACATTGGAAAATCCCCAATTTTCAGTTGTCTCAGAGCTGTGGATCAGTGGATGACTTGGAGCCATCTCAAATTGAATTCTTCCAAAACGGAAATACTCACGTGTAGCGATTGGAAACATTATGACCTACTTGCCGCCTGGCCTGATGAACTGGGAACACTGCCTAAAGTATCGAAGGAAGTAAGAAACCTCGGAATGACCATGGACTCCAAGCTATCGATGAATGCCCAAGTGGACAAACTAGCAAGATCAAGCTTTGTTACTATAAAAACGCTGCAACGAATTTTCCCTCATTTGGGATTTCCACACAAGGTCCAAGCTACCATCTCCCTTGTTCTGTCCAAACTCGATTACGCCAATAGCCTCAACCACGGATCACCTTTAACAACCATGAAAAGACTACAACGGATTCAGAACTCGGCTGCCAGACTACTCTTGCATATCAAACCTCGAGACCACATCTCACCTGCCTTGAAAGCCCTGCATTGGTTACCGGTTGCCAGAAGATCCACGTTCAAGCTACTCTGTATCACCCACAAAGCAATACATGGAATGGGACCGCTCTTCATCAGGAATAAAATCACCAAACACATTCAACAAAGGAACCTCAGCTCTAAAGTGGCATCTCGCCTCAAAATCCCAAGATACAAGAAAAAAACCATGGGTGGCACATCCTTCTCTGTTCAAGCAGCCAAACTATGGAACTCTTTACCCTTCAACATAAGATCCACCGATAACCACCTTATCTTCAGAAAACTACTCAAGAATTGGCTCTTCCCCACATAAGCACCATACGCAAACAGAAATTTACAGCATATCCCTCTGTATATAATCATTTATTTTCACTATAGATATGTAGCTATCTTTGTGTATTGCTTTGTATAAACATGTAGAATAATTATGTTGTAATAAAAAAATTTTTTTTTTTAAATCATCTTTGGTCTACATGTACTTGCTTCCATTGTGCATCTATGCACCTTCCATGTACCTGGATCTGTGAGTTTGTTACTTTTCTCCTAAAAAGCATATCCAATGCACTACCCTATTTCTCATCCTGTACCTCTATCAATATCTTTAATCTACATATACTTACCTCCTTTATGCATCTATATGCTTTCAATGTACTTATGGATCTATATATTTATCACTTTCTTCTAATTTAGCATTTCCAATGCTTCTCTCAATATATCTTCTAGCCCAACTTTCTGACTCATCTCAAACTTCTTTATACTACTCTTTCCAATGCACTACCCTATCTCTCACCCTAAACATCTATCAATATATCCTCTACATCCACTCTCTCATTTATCCCAAAGCCCATACCCCTACTATGATCCCCAAAATAACCCTTTCTAGACTCTCCCCTACTCTACCCCTCCTTGCAACATCTGACACCTCTTTTTACTATACCGATCCCGCAAAACAAACCTTTCTAAACTCTTCCCTCTGACTCTTCCCCTCCAAAACCCCTTTTTACTCATCCAAAAGCCTCCTCCTACTCCATGACCTCCCAAAAAAAAAAATACAAATTCTTCACTCTTCTATTCCTCCACTATCCTTTTCAATCAAAATAACAGACTAACATGTTTACTTCTCAAATTCCATATTCCACTATACTAATTCACCACTAATCCTTTATGGGTTCCAGAGTAGCGTGCTACTCGCCAAAAAGCATTTCAACACCCCATCAGGGTTACAAGCGCTATATAAATGCAAACCTTTTTCCCTTTTTTACCCCTCCCCAACCCTTCTCAATCCAAATAACTGACTAACATATCCACCACTCAAATTACTTTCATGTTTCACCATACTAATTCAACACTAATCCTTATAGGTTCCAGAGTAGCGTGCTACTCACCAAAAAAGCGCTTCAAAACCCCATCAGGGGTAGCAAGCGCTAGATAAATACAAACCTCTTTCCCTCTTCTATCCCGCCACCTACCTTTCTCTATCCAAATAACTGAATAACATATCCACCACTCAAATTACTTCATATTTCACTATACTAATTTTCAACACTAATCCTTTATGGGTTCCGGAGTAGCGTGCTACTCACCAGAAAAGCGCTTCAACACCCATCAGGGGTAACAGGTGCTATATGAATGCAAGCCTTTTTTCCCTCTGCTACTCTTCTCAATCCAAATAACTGACTAATATCCACCACTCAAATTACTTTCATATTTCACTATACTAATTCACCACTAATCCTTTATGGGTTCGGGAGTAGCGTGCCACTCGCTGAAAAAGCACTTCAACACCCCATCAGGGGTAACAAGCGCTATATAAATACAAATCTTTTTTTCCTTTTCTATCCTTCTGCTATCCTTCCGAATCCAAATAACTGACTAACCTATCCACCACTTAAAATTACTTTCATGTTTCACTATACTAATTCAACACTAATCCTCTATGGGTCCCAGAGTAGCGTGCTACTCGCTGAAAAAGCACTTCAACGCCTCGTCAGGGGTAGTAAGCGCTATATAAATGCAATTACAATACAATACAATAGCGTAAAGTAGCGGTGATAGCGGGCACCCCTGACGAGTGCTCCTGGATTTTGTGATGGGGGAGGTTACCAGATTACCCACCCTGACTCTAGCGGTTGGGGAATTATATAAGACTGCCACCAACTGAGCAAAGAGGTCCCCAACACCCATCCGCCTTAACACTAGCATCATGAATTTCCATTCAACAGAATCAAAGGCATTTTCGGCGTCTAAAAAAATTGCAGCTGCCTTAGTCTCTGGCTTAGTGTTTTGGATAGCTCTGAATGCTGTGCGCAGGTTATGTGTCAGGGTGCGCCCGGGGACAAACCCTGCTTGCTCGGGTCTAACCAATGTACCAGTGGGGCCAAACGGTTCGCCAAGACTTTGGCGAATAGTTTAGTATTGACATTCAGCAATGACAACGGCCTGTATGATGAGCATTCATATGGAGGCTTGCCCGGCTTCAGGAGCGTGACTAGCACAGCCTCTCGCATGGTTGGAGGCATAACACCACTCTCTCCCCTCAAACAGGGCGATCAAGTGGGGGACTAGGAGCTCTTTGAACTCCTTGTAGAAGGCCAGGGTTAAGCCGTCCAGTCCTGGAGCACTACCTGCGCGCCTGGATTTTAAAGCTTCTAGGACCTCATAAGGTAGTCTCTATGCTGATCGCTAGCCATGGAAGTTTGATGTGTTCCAGATAGTCCATCCGACCTGGTTCGATATAGGTCTGAATAGTAGTTCCTAAAGCTGTCAGCTATAGCATCAGGGTCTCGTATCATCTCACATGTTGCTGCACGGAGTTCTGTGACTCCAGCAGTCTCCCGTCTGCCTCTAAATATGGCTGCTAATGTCGCGCCTGGGGTCTCCCCCTCTCCGTATGTTTTTGCTACGGTGTACTTCCCTAGAAACTTAACCTCTCTATCGGCGTCCTCGTAATACTCCTCTAATGTTTTTTTTAGCTCCTCCGTGACCTGCTCATTCCCTCCCTCCAAGGCCTCCCGCTCCAGAGCAGCTAATTTCTTTTCCAATGCTTCTAATTGCCCTCTAATTGATCAGAGCACCCCCGAGTGCTTGGCCAGAGCCATCCCTCTAATATAGACCTTAAAGGTCTCCCATATCATAGCAAACTGGGTCACGGACCCAATATTAGTGTCAAAGAAGGTCTCGATAGCTTCTGTCATCTCAGTCTTGAATACCTTATCTAGGAGTGCGTAGGGCGGGAACCTCCAAGTAAATGGGGCAAGCCTTTCCTATGGGCTCTCGAGATCTAATTATATAGGTGAGTGGTCAGAGTATGAACGTGGGTGCACCTCGCAGCTGCGAATCGTCAGGCTCAAAGAGCCAGAAATGAACCAATAATCGATCCTAGTGTACCGGCCATGTGGGGCAGAATAGTGCGTGAAGCCCCCCTCCCCTCCAGATCTCGAGCGCCAGACATCCACCATGCCCAGCTCTGCTATTGCATCCTCTATTGCCCTACCAGTTAGCGACTGACGCCGAGCGGGACCCCCAGATCGGTCAAAAGCCGGGTCAAGAACACAATTAAAATCACCACCCCATACCTGCGGGTACGTAGTCAGTCGTCGTAAACGATCAAGAAGCTCTCGATAAAATTGTGGGTGATCAAAATTAGGGCCATAGACATTTACAATGATGAACTCCATTCCTTTCCCTTTACATTTGGTGATAGCGTATATGCCCTCCTTGACTGTCTCAAGAGCCTCAAGGGAAATACCAGTTCTAGGGTTAATCCATGTGAGCACCCCTTGCGCATGAGTAGAGAAGCCAGCAGCGTGAAATATTCTATGTAATCGTCTACGAGTTAGCATCGGGCTGTCAATGGGCAGATGAGTCTCCTGTAAGAGGGCTATGTCTATATTATGCCTATTGAGATAAGCGATTACTTTCCTAGTTTTCGGAAAGTCATTTAGGCCTCTGACGTTCCAGGTTAGCAGTCGCAGAATATGGCCCAGATTCCAATAAAAGGGTCAAATTCCTAGCAATGCCTCCCCAATGTCTGACCAAATAAGCACCCCAGATCTTTTTCCTATCTCGGGTCACCCCTGACGGGGTTATTGAATACATTGCGCACACTGTGACCATGACAAGACAAAAAAAGAAAATCACCCAAACCGCGATTCCCCCCCACCTCCCGCGCCATGCAGACCCCAACTTAGCATAGTCGAAAACCCCTCTCCCCCTCCCTCCCTCATAGAAATCTTAAGGCAAAAAGTCATGTAGTGAGTAACACACAGGGGTGGATGTTACCACAACACCGCAAAGTGCACCAGTAAAACAGAAACATAACCATGCCATCAGAGCATATAGGGTGCATCCGTGTAAAACGGCTATAACACCTTCCTTTCACTAAGGGCAGAAGGGCCCCCACCTCCCATATACATGTGAAAATATTCCCAAAATCAAATCATCCAATTTTAGCCTACAATGTGGCCCTCCCTCCTAATTTATCAGATTATTATTAACAGTACTTGCAAAAGGCAGGCTTTGTCATCCCAGTAGTAGCGGCCTCAAGGGGTCTGCCTGAGGTCAGCAGCCAGTCAAAGCCCAGTGTTGAGGCCTCATCATAGACATGTGTCTCACTGGCAGGCCATGGCTCCAGGGTGAAAAGCCACCGATCGATGCCCTTGTTAGTCTTGCTCCTCCATACCACCACCAGCCGCCTCGTCCAGTCTCTCCGCCTCTTTATTCCGCTCTCCCGCCTTAGAGTATTCTTTTAGGGCTTTCTGTAGAGATTTCGGATCTAAGAAGATCTTTGATTTGCCGTTCATGATGACTCTGAGTCTGGCCGGATAGAGCATGGCGTAGTCCATATTTTGCTCATGCAGCGTTGCTTCAGTGGGGCAAACTGTCGTCTAGTTTCCTGGACCTTCATGGTAAAGTCCGGATACAGGGATATCGTGGAGCCCTCGTATTTCAAGTCTCTTTATTCTCTAGCTTGTTTCAAGGCCACATCCCTGTCTCTATAATTTAACAGTTTTGCGATCACAGGGTGCGGAGGGGCACGCGGGGGGAGGCTTAGGGCCAAGCGAGCGATGAGCACGTTCCACCACGAATATTTCCGAGAAGGCTTCTTGGCCCAGTAGTGCGACGAGGAGTTTCTCTATAAACACTTCCATTTTGCCTATCGCAGTGGATTCCGGCAGGCCCATGATGCGTATATTACTCCTCCTGGACCTAGCCTCCAAGCCCTCGGCCTTGTCTTGCAGCGCAACAAGAGTTTTCGCCAGCTGTTTTTGGACCGAGTCGGTCTCCGATTGCGCCTCCTCTACCTCTGACACGCGCCTTTCAGTCATATCAATACGCTCAGCGTGTTTGTCGAGGCGCTCCGACATTCTGTCCATGCGATATGCGAAAGTATAAATGTTCCCATCTATAGTTGATAGGCTCTTCTGCATCGCTGCAAGCATCTGTCTGATATCGCCACCCACCTCATCTGACGCATCAGTTTGCTCCTCAGAAGACCGGGCCCCCTCCGCTTCCCTATTCCTTGATTTCCTTTGTTCAAACATTATCTTAGTTTGAGACTTGTCCACCTTGCCCATACTGGAACCAGGGGAGTCGCAGGCTCCTCTCACCTCCGGATTCTGATTGCCCCAAGCTTCGTACGTAGGATCGGGGGGTATAGCAGCCCCTGCACAGCATCAGCTCAAGCCCGGTGTTGAGACAGCAGATGTGGGCTGAGTGGGTACACCAGTCTCCCACTGGTGAGATCCACTAACCATTCATTAAGAGGGCCTCTGTAGGGCGCAGATAGAGGCCGCACAGCCACAGTTCCTGCCAACTCGCCCTTGGACACTTTGTGTTAGTTCACGCCAAATGCAATCCGGGCCTCGAGGGCCTCCTGTGGGCGCAGACAGGGCTTCTTCAGACAGCTATATTGGCCCCAGCGTGTGTGCCCTCCCTTACGACAGTCTCCGGGCACCAGACTCCTCTCACATCAATTTGTCACCCTTAGGCCCTGCGTCGCCAGTTTGTCGACCTCTGCAGGGCTGTGTGGGAGAGATCTCTTCGCCCCATGGTCTGCGGCTATCCTCCCCGTCACGGGCCCGCCATGAATGGGCTTAGCAGTGGTATGACATCGCAGGTCTTGACCAAGGGCAGTTGCATTGGAAGATGCCCCGGGAGCCAAATCCAGCCAGTCAAGGAATAGTCGCGGGTGGGAGCAGTGCAGGCACGTCATGAGCAGCAGGCAGGGTGCCCCCTCTCAGTTGCCGCGGAATCGTATGCCTTCACTCCCAGGCCCGAGGCGATGATGGCGTGGGTGAGTTCGCATTACGCGCACTGCAGCACCGCCTGCATTCAATAATTCGCCCGCACGCCCGGCCCGTTCAAATCCAATGTCGTGACCCGCGGGGGCCCTCCCCAGCGAACCCGTCCCAGTTGGGCTGGGTGCCTCTAGATCCTCAGGTCCGGCACGTACCTGCAAGGTTCTGACGCTCCTCACTAGCCCGGTCAAAACCCGGGGGCATTCGTCTTCACAGTAGCCGCGCCCCAGCTAGATAGTCTTCCAGAGCCCTCTCAGCCGCCAGATCCAGCTTCCCCGCAGCGAGTCCTCCGCTTCGGCGATGCTCAATCCAGGTCGGTGCATAGGCCCTGGGAGTAGGCAGCGTCGGCCTCCGCTCCACTGTGCACCCAGATCTTGACAGCGGGCACACCGATCGGAAGCGCAGCTCCAGCACTTTCTTTTCCGCAAGTTAGAGGAAGTAGGAATCACACGGATGCAAGGATAATTGATGAATTATGCCGATGGCTCGCGGAGCTCTCTTAACGCGCGGCCATCTTGAGCTTCAGCAAGCTCCGCCCCCGGGTTTCGGATAGCTCACAGTATCACATCTAACCCCTAAACCAAACAAGGTAACAGATGTTGTTGGCAACCTCGAACATGACATTGATTCTCTAGGAATCCGTGGAAAGAGATCTAAGCCTTTCGTTTGTCGCACTTGCATGCCCATGGTAAACACAAGACAGATATGACAATGCATTTTCAAACATTTATTGACATGATCGTATTATTGCATAAAAAGTGTGAGCTGTGATTATTAGAAAGATGAGACATGTTACTGTAATCAGCATTGTTAGAATGGAAAAACAATATGAACAATTCAATCATGTTAATTGTAGCTAATATTTGCTTACTCCTGTCTGTATCTGATACTATACTTAAGATAGTATAGCTTGAACATAACTCTGCCAGATCAATTATGATAGTCTAACCCCCATACCTTGTTCTTAGGTGTCAGGAAGCTGGTCGCAGTGCACAGGTTATCTTCCTTAGCAGGATGGAGGTCGGAGTCAGCAGTTCTGCATCTCAGTCACAGTCTGCAGCGGTTCAGTGATAATCCCAGCATCGAAATACTCCTCCCAAAGAGCTCTAGCATGGAAGCTGTTTATATAATAAAACACTGCTCTTATCAACTGTGGCAGAGGTGCAGAGCAGCTCATTTGGTTTCGTCTAGCTAAATGAAATGTCACCTACCGAGTACAGAAAGAAAGGAAAACAATGGCAGTGTGTTCTTCACACACGACCCTGGAACTAACTGTACAGACTACATGGCATCAGTGCCTATCACAGATGCACACGATAGCAGAAGTGTTGTAAAGTGCACCACGAGACAGAGATGTTAACCTAAGAAGTTGAATCTAAAATGGAGAATACATGTGCACCATGCACACTTTTTTCTCTTCTCCTTTATAAGGAATGAAGAGGAAAAATTAGAATTTAACAGATTGGTCTCCTGTTCTTGGTTGGAAGTGGGCTTCTTTCTTTAAGAATTGTTGAGTACTTTGAGATCTCAAGGAAGAGTCACTTCCGCCACTAGGGAAGGATTAACCCTGGGCGAAGTTCGCGTAGCCGCGCTACGCGAGGCTACGCGAAGTAGCACAAAATCTCCGCAAAGCTCCGCGTAGCTCCGCGAGCATGCGGAGTTGCTTGTTTCCGCATGCTCGTGTGTGCTCGCGTATGCTCGCGAGATGTTTTTGACGTTTGGCAACGCGGATGACGTTTTCGGGGGTAATATCGTGCGAACTTCACCACGCGGTCGCCAATGGGCACAGCCATCTTGTTTTCCTATCTTTTGCATGGTTCTGGGGCCTGTTTTTCAATCCCTCTCCAATCCTTTGTTTTTTACACTGTTTTTCTGATCTTTTTTTATTTATTATCTATCCCTCTCTGTCCCTAAGTGTATATTTTGCGTTTTATTTCTACTTTTACTGCGTTTTTTTAAACTTTTCTACTGTTTTCTATTACTTCCTTCTTTACTCTCCTACTTCTTCCCCTAACTTTATTTTTTACTGCTAAATTTTCTTTTCCGCCCCCGCCCACCCCAGAACCATGGCTAAGGGAAAGGGTACCGGCTCCAAGGGCAAGGCGCCTGCGCCCAAGAGCCGCTGCCTGCCTTGCGGCAGGCTGCGCCCGCCAGGGGTGCATGCCCGGTCCCTTTTCAGCGAGGCGGAGGTGGCCGCCCTTGTTTTTTTTGTGCAGCGCCACCTCCCCTTGACCTTGGCAGCAGGTGGCAGGCCTGGCTCCAGGTACGCTACCCAGGAGCATCACCGCCGGTGGGCGAGGGTGCGCCAGGCAGTGTTTTGCTGCTCTGGGGTCCGGCGCACCCATAACCAGCTGACCCACCGGTGGTCAGACATCTTGGACCGGGAGCAAGACCTGCTGGACCTGCTGGACCTGCTGGACCTGCTAGGTGTCGAGGTCGTGGGGCTTGGTGAGTAGCTAATACTAGTAGTATTGTGTGTTCTCTAGACTGCGTTACTGTTATTGCGAATATAATTTTTTTCCGAATAGCAAGAATGCTGCTGCTTACATTGCAGGTAAATTAAGTTTAAAAATCTTCTGTGATTGTTATTCTTCTAGACACAGGTGCTCGGCGCTACTAATCTTACTTGTTGTTTGCAACTTTGCGCTCGCTTGGGCTGATTATGTAAGAGTTTATTTTAGAGAACTTAAGTTAGGTAATGCTAGAGAGACTCTAGTCCTTCCTTTGTCCTCCTGTCACTAAGATAGTGGTGGATGGGTAGTTTAGTTACTTAGTATTAGTTGGTAATTTTTAAGCGGTCTGCGTGACGCATCCTCTGTCACGTCACTTGCTGCTGAGTGCTGCTTATTCCAGTCCTTAGTAGAACCTTTTGTAGTTTGTTAGTGAGTGAGTAATAGGCTTAGCAGAACGTCAGCAGCAACCAACCAACAATTTGGTGTATGCAAAAATGTATGCATGCGTCCTCCATCTATGCATTTTGAGGACTAAAATAAATGGAAATGCAGATTTAGTACACAATTGGCCTGTCTGGAATAGGTGGGCTAGGTCAGGTGGTACTTAGGCTTAGGATTCTGGAATCAGAACAGAATGGAACACTGGATTAGTGTTCATAAATAATAACTAGACGGTCCGCGATTCCCGCGATACTACTAGTCGATCAGATTAGATAGGTCAATTTTACTGCAATTGTTGTTTCCAAAAATGTTTTTTTGAGCGTTTTCTAAAATATTTTTTGTTTCACACCAATCATCAATGTTTGTCTCTTTCTTTATTATATCTTACATGATCAGCACCCAGGGGCAAGAAGACGGGGTTGGAGTCGGCGGGAGCTGGACAACAAGATGCCTCCCAGGGCCAGGACCGCTCCTCTACCGAGGGCTCTGCTGCTGGCCCCAGTAAGTCCTCTCCTCCTGTTGTTAATATTAATAATTATATTTCCCTAACTTTTACTGCACCTTAGTTTTTTCCGAACTATCATTTCCGTTTCCTAATTCTATTTTACCAAATCTTCTTCGATCTAGACTATCTGTTTCTAAATTCTTGTTATCCCTGCCTCTAACTGCCTCTGCTATGACTCTCTGTACTACTATATTAGTCTGTCTGTAGCTAAGCTTGCCCAGTTGGCCACTCTTTATTTTTATTTAAAAGGTTTTAAAACTCAGATTCACCAATAGCTCTAGCCACTGAGTCCAGTCCTTTGGGTTGTCCTCTTCTAGTCTTCTTAATCTTGATAGGCTTTGACAAATGCCACCAACAAAATGCCCAACCAGATATTTTACTATTTTTGATAGGATAGGACATATTCCTACTAGTGTCTACTCTACTCTAGTACCCGATTTGTGCTAGTGATGTATGTGGAATATATATAATTATTTTTTCAATCTTGCTAGTGAAAAAGAATAAATAGGGGGAGGCGTATATGGCATCTAAAAAATGTGTAATCTTTTTTCTAGGCGTACCGACCACCAGTGCCAGGGCCAGCGGCGGGGCAGGCGACGCCAGCCAGGAGGGAGCAGTGGATGCGGCAGCTGCCACAGGGGTGGGTGAGGCAGCAGCAGTGGCGGGCAGTGGTAAGTTATACTTATATTCCTTACTTATTGACAATAGTTACACACTCACTGCAAGGGTGTACAGTGTATGTTGAGACTGAGAGACTAAGTTGTTGTGAACAACGGTTAAAGACACCCTTTACTTAGCATTAGAGCAATAGCATTAGCGGTGGGAGTAGTAGTTGAGTAACTAATGGCCTCTTCTATCTGACTTCAACTCAGCTTGGAAAGTTTTAATGGAGAAGACCAAGAGTCAGATGACCTTGATGGATGGGTTGAACGAAAAGGGAAAGAAGGATGGAAGGAGGAAGGACGGATGAGATGAAATATATATGACTGGCAGAGAAGGATACGTGCCATGTGGGATGCATGCATAGGTGGCTGAGAGGAAGGAATCAGATGCATGGGTGGTTGAAGGATGGGTGGAAGGTGAAAGAAAAGATGCCTGCCTGGGTGGATGAAACTGTATGGGTGATAGCAAGAATCCTCCGGGGTGTTTCATTGGTCAAACTCAAAGGCAAGCAAGGAAGGAAGGATGCATAGGTGCTGGTTTAAAAAAAAAAAATGTTTGTTGCTGAAACAACCTAAGGTTTGTTGAGAGGTTAAGAAGAATGATAGACATGTTTACTTTGAATGGATGGATGGTTGGATGGTATTCATCATAGCATAGGTGGAGACTGTCACTGGATGAAGAGTCTTTCAAGAGAATGTAAAAGGAAATAAACCACGCCAGAGTAGCAAAGCCAAGGAGAATAGAAGTTGTATGTTCAGAATACTCCCTTGACTCACAGTAGTTTGCAAGCACAGCATATATTTTGTGTATATATGTTATCAAGCGACTCCCTCCGACTCCGAGGCTCACTCACTTCCTATGTTAATTTATTTTCGACTGTTTCAGCCTGCCATGGGTGGCCTATCGGCTGCATGGTTACACAATCAATCAAAACAAAGTACCTCATGTCGTCCCATACATATATATATAAGCAATGATCATTTGGATAAGATATCATCTGCCTTGTTGTAGTAGTAGTCAGGGCAGGGTGAAAGTGAAATTGAGCAGTTGCCCTGGCCTTGATGTAACAGAGTATGGCCAGTGCCACCCATAATAGAAAAAATAAGATGATTGTGTAGTCAGCTTCCCCACCTGCAGACAGTAGTAAATAAAAATAACGTGAGTCTGCGTCACGAGTATGCTTGTCTTGGGCGCAAGCTGACTGAGCTGGCATGCCGGCTGCAACAAGGTTACTTAATTTAGCTAAACAAGAGAGAAGAAGAAAACTGGTGTACTCGAGTCCATAGATACCACAAATGTTATGTCATGTGCTTGCTAGTGCTACTGTGCCACTATGTGTAGAATTAATTTTGTGTTACTGTTTTGCTAACAGTATTGGTTACAATAGTCTTTTTTCTTTTTTGATATAGCTACTCCTTCCCAACCAAAATCAGCAAAAAAAACAGACAGGAAGGAGTTGGCAGCCATAGCCCGGCGCAGGAAGCTTGAGGCCATCCGAAATTAATATCAGCGGCTGGTGGCTCTGGCGGAGGAGGAGGAGGAGGCGGCAGCAGCTGCAGCCTCCTCCAATGCCCCGGGCCCCAGCCAGGCCCCTCGAGTGGTACGGCGCCGCGGTCTGGCAGCCACCCGCCGCACTTCATCCAGCACTGCTGCCCCCCTGTGGATGCAATTGCCGAGCATTTAAGTGCTGCATTCTCCTCCGAATGGCGCGCCTAGAGGAGCAGCTAAAGGAGGTCCTTAAGAGACAGCGAGCCCGCCGATAGACTGAGATCCCGTTGGATTGCCCCTTTTTTATTCTTTTTTTTGGTGGGTGGGCATTGGGCTATGTTGGGGAAAAGTTGGGGTTTATATTATTTATGGACAATTTTTTTTTGAATTTTATTTAACGCCACAGACATTGTTTGGACTCTATCTTTTTGGACATTGGTTGGGGTTAGGGAGAGGTGTGAGTCAGGTGTTGTGGGATTTTTTACAATAGTTTATTTTTGTTAGGGGATTAAATTATTTATACTTAAACTTTACATACGATGTAAATGTTTTGTGGGGGGGTTACTCTTTTACGTCACACGGTTTCCTTCCTTTGCTGCTGCAGGGCCGCAGCCAGTTTTTGATTGAAATAATCTGCCAATTTTGTAACACACGAACAGATAGATGATGCGGTACCCTCACTGAGTGACTTGTCCTACTAATACTGTCAGTCTCTCCTCCTAGTCTATGCAGTCTGCAACTGGACTCAAGGGTGTGGGTGTGTGAATTAATGAATTAATTTCCATTATTAATTATGCCTCCCCCAAACGTCTTCTCTTACCTGTGATTGATGTTTAAAGTAAACTTAGGCACAGCAATGACTGCATGGTGATGATGGTTTGGTTTCCCAAGATGCCATGGTTGCGGTGGTTTTAGTACAGTATACACTGGCAGTAGCATTTGCAAAAAAAGAAAATGAGGCAGTCAGTCGCCTGAGAGAGACTAACGAAGGAGTAGTAGAACGAAGTACAGTACACAAGAAGATTGCCAAACAAGAAAGCTTAATAATGATGGTTAGCAATGCTAAAGTAAAATAAAACATAATGGTGCCGGGGATAGCCTAGTACAACAAGTTACAAACTGTAGTTGACTCGAGTCACTCAACACAAGCATACACCTTAGTGCTGTAACTTAGGAGGGGGATGATGAATCCAATTGATGCCGACAATTAATTATGATGGATTATGTTCCTTTGGAAAAAAAATTGACTTGCAAATATCTTGAGCATGGGGGGGCATTGGCAAGCAGAAGAAGATACTCGCCCTGCCTTGATTGAAATTGAATTAGTGTTGCTTTCACCACATCCGCCCCAGCAAGTGTGTGATCAATTAGTGGTGTAAATTTAATTTAGTCACACCTCAATATAAATCACACAGACCGGGAGAAGAGGGTTAGGGTTTGATGAATGGTTGGGAAGGGGTATTTGAGGGAAAGGTTTGACAAAGACAAACACTACACATGGACAAAAGAAAACACAATCTTGGCAGACGACCATCATATTCAGAAATCTGTTAAGGGAGAAAAAGGAAATGCATGCATGATGATGACTTGATGGTTAATGATAAGAAGTACTAGACTAGTAGCCAGTACAGGGCAGCAGTATATTATTAATTATTATTATTATGCAATTGCCTTGCCTGTCTGCCCTCAGAGAGACCCAAATTACATACAGTTTATGTTCTGTTGAACCGGGCTTCCTTTTAAACCTAGCAAAGAAAATTAAAAAATAGCTGTAGGGATCAATTATAAGCAAAGAGCAAACATAACATAAACAACAACACACAGTCGTAATGATTGAAGAGAAAAAAATGAATCAAATTAATTAAAAGATGATAAATGATACTGTCTAGGTTACTGTTATCCTGGTCAAATTGGGGAGTTGCATCTCGGCATTCCTCTTGGTCCTCCCTTCCATGGGCGCTCCGTCCATCAATCTTGGGTGCCACTGCCTGCCTGGCGGATGGGTAAGGTAAGTGTGAGTTGCTTTTTCCAGTATAGCACAAGGTAAAGGCCGGCCTGTAAGTGTAGATGGAAAAACAAAAGGGATATTGAAAAACCAAGGAGGAAAAAAATGCATAAATTACGGAGGAGTGCAACACAAGAACACTTTCAGAGGCGGCATGGCTAAATCATGTCTACTCTGTTTCCAGCATTAACCTACAACAACAACAGGAAGAGCAGGCCCACGGCGCCCACCCAACCTCCACTTTGCTTAGATTTTTTT
Source organism: Calotriton arnoldi (assembly GCA_963921515.1). Lineage (NCBI taxonomy): Eukaryota > Metazoa > Chordata > Amphibia > Caudata > Salamandridae > Calotriton > Calotriton arnoldi. The sequence goes on from CAWUFW010009552.1 coordinate 636,724, forward strand.
TGACTGAGCCAGACAGAGCACACATATACAGCAACATAGCATTTTCCAAATTAAGTAACTAAATCATTCAAAGCACCGCTGTCAGTCATGTTAACCACTTAACTACACTCGACTCGACTGAGTCGACTCTACCACTACACAGACATGTAGGTCTGCTGTGGTTGTTGTTGACTTGTTTACCTTTTATGCCACTTCATGAAACGCGGCCCCGAGTTATTCCATCAGTCATCTCCGATCCGACTGACTGCGAAGAGTACTGGTCATCAGCATCATGGTGTAGTGTACAGAGTGAGTCCATCCACATTCCATATTCAAAAATGCAATGGATCGGCCTGCAGTAGAAGTACAATTTTGTTATTAAGCAAGAAGGGAAACATTGACTTGAGTCACTTTTAGTGTAGATTAAATACTAGTACACTTCGACTTCATTCATGCACAACAACAACAACACAAACACCAATCACTCAGAGTCAGGGTCCAATGCATGCCATCATTACCTGTTCCTTCTCATCTTAAGTTAAGGGGCAGTCTCTCTCAGCTCGGAAAGGAGGATAGCTATAGTCATCATGTTCCACTTCTTTTGGAGGGGCTTGACGAGGCAACATTTCTTGTACTATTCTCCATCCAATGTCTGGCTTGAGGGAAATGGATTTAGGGCGAGTCAGGGGGATGGAGCAGGACTCGGAGGAGTGGACTTAAATGCACACAGCTGCAACTCCAATATGTCAATAAAAGAGAAGACGGTGGTGATGGATTTGTTGTGATTCGAACCAGAAAGACAGAGACACACACAAATAATAAAAGTAAATAAGGAAGAAAGAAAGTAACAAGTTGAAAGCCTAGTTGTCAGGGAAGTATAGCTCGTCCTCAAACTCTGGTGGTTCAACCAGAAGTAGGTAATCATCTAACACACTACTTCCGTCACCTAAGTCGCTGTCCTCATCTTCCTGCTGTGATTCACGTATTTTGTAATTCGGTGGTATAAAGTGCTGATTCATTTTGATCATGGTTAACCTCTCCATGTTTTTGGGCGAGAGACTGGTCCTTTTCACTGTTACAATGGCACCAGCAGCACTGAAAACACGCTCAGAAGAGACACTTGCGACAGGGTAAGCCAGATAGTTTATCGCCAGCCTGCTGAGCACTGGCCAGTGGCGCATTTTCCAATACCAATACGCTAATGGGTTTTGATTAATGAAGACCTCTGTTGGGTCATCCAGATAGGCCTGGACCATCCGCTCAATGCTCAGGGGAGCTCCGCTTTGCTGGGCCTCTTTTGCCTTTGCATCAGCACTGGACCTAACAAGCCCTTGCTGTAGATACCAATCCTGTGCAGATTTTACTGGGGCTGATGATCCTGTTCTTGCTGTTGTTGGCTGCTGCTGTGAGCCAAACGCACTGCCCTCAGGCTCTGAAGTTGAACTTGACGCCGGATGCCCTGCTGCAGTACTTGTTGTGGGTTGGAGTAGCGGGCATTTAATTAACAGCCGTTCATTTTCCAAGTCACTGGCTGCCTTAGCTATCCAAGTTTTGCACTGGGCAACATCCACTTCTGAAAAATGAATTAATGTCTTAGTGTTCAGTGCTGATTTGTACCGTGGATCCAGAATTGTGGCACAAATGAAATGTTTGTCTGACACAATGCTAGTTTGCACCCTTGAATTTTCAGCTAAGCGAACGGCTAAGCTCTCCACCAACTCATATGCTTCTTTTTTTCCTCCACACCTGTGTACATTTCAGACACCGCCTTCAGCTGTTGCTCTAGCATATGCAGCAATGGGATAGCTTGGCCCATAGTACAGTCCTCCTTGCTGACTTCACGTGTGAAGAGCTCAAAAGGAAGTAGCATCTCTGTCAGGCATTTAACTAGGCCCCATTGGTCCATCTCAACGGTCATGCCTTTCACAGTAGCATCCCCTAGTCTTTGCATGACATAGTCATTGATTGGTCTGTACTGATCAAACAGATGATCAAGCATGTAATAAGTTGAGTTCCAACGTGTTGACACCTCCTGGATGAGTGCTTTGACTGGCATTCTATGCTCACGTTGAATGATCCTCAGCTGCTTCCGGGCTTTAAAAGAATGGCTGAAATGTGTGCATATTCTTCTGCAGGTGGTCAGTAAGTTGCTGACTCTGTCTTCTTTTTTCAGAAAGTCTTGAACAATGATGTTAATGCAGTGCGCCAAACACAGGACCCTGAAATAGTTACCAGTGCACATGGCCTTAACTATATTACTGCCATTGTCCGTGGCAACAAAACCAATGTTAAGCCCTCTTGGGTGCAGCCATTCAAAGACCTTGCTGTTAACCTCTTCCAAAATGTTTGCAGCAGTATAAGATTTCTCCATGACGAACATGGCTACAGTTGCATGTTTCCGAATGGCATTAAAAATCTCAGCAGTGTCAACACCTGCAGATATCTTTTCTCTAACCCTCACAAAAGAGATCCAGTGTGCAGTGATGCACATGTAATCAGTGGCTTGGCAACTGGTCCACATGTCTGTTGTCAGGTGGATATTGTGAACAGCACTCTGCTGCAAAGCTTGTCCAAGCAATTCAAGCACGTCGTGATGTAGTGCTGGAACAGCAACTCTGGCGAAATAGGACCGGCTGGGAACCTTCCATTTTGGGCAGAAGGCTGTCACAAATTCCAGAAAACCCACCCCTTCCACAAAAGAAAAAGGGAGAAGGTCCAGCGCTAACATTTTCGCCAGCTTCGCATTGTACAAAAGTGCTGTTGGGTGGTTGCGTTCGTACTGCCCCTCCGACCTAAAGATGCTGACAATGGTAGGCTGGATTTTTTTCCTTTCTGGTGCTGCTGATGCAGGTGACTTCTTGAACCCAGTTAGGCTCAACGACGCACTTTTTTTCATTGCGGTACTCTGTTGCCTTGGTGTCTCAGCCTGACTCTTACTACGGTGCCACTGAGATGTTGCTGAGGCTGATGAGGATGTGGGCGGTACCACTGCACTGCTGGGATCAGGGCTACTTTGTGTACCAGAGAAAATGTCTCCCTCTTGTTCACCTTCCACCGCAATCATATCTTCTTCTACTTCTTCATCCCCACCAACAGCAATGGGTGCAGTTTTACTTTTTTGGCCGCTAAGGTGCGCCTCCCACTGTATCAAGTGGTGTTTTTTCAGATGGGTTGTTTGGCCTCCGGTACCATAGTTTGTACCAAGCTTACCCCGACTAACACTCTGACAACAAATTGAGCATATAGCAACGTTCTCCTCCTTACTGCTAACCGAAAAGAAGTCCCAAACTGGGGAGGTGAACTTTCTTGCGCTGCTGGTGGTGCCACTTGCAATGACGGATGAACTGGAGGGTGTGCCTGGAATTTGACTCTGTGCAGTGCCAGTACCACTACCTACTGAGGTGGTGGTTGTGCTGGATGTAGGTCCCTGCCGGGTCTTTGCAAATGCAAATATGGAAGCTGGAGGTCGTGTTGGTGTTACCTGTGTTGGTGGTATCCGTGTCACATCCCTCACAGCAACTTGGGATGGGGTAATAATGTCGGTCTCCATCTCCACTGGGGCGGGAGTGATGTTCATGATGACTGGCTCGTCATCATCATCCTCCTCTTTACATCTACCTCCATAACTCTAAGGCTTTCTGGAACCTTCCTTTTGCCTAGCCTTGTCGCGTGGCGTGCCTCACTCTCAGACTGAGCTGGTGGCTTCCAAGTGGCATCTAGATCATCAGAAGGGGGCTTGAAGAAGAAGTTGATGGACTAACCCTCCTTTTCCTTGCTGGGGATCTGGAAGACAATGGATCTTCTGAAAGAGTGGCTTGCTCTTCTTCTTCCTCTGCAGGAAGCTCGATTTCCTGAACTGCCCCTACTTCGGATGGAACAACTACTATTGTGGGCGGTGGTTGCGGCTGTTGTTGCGGCTGTTGTTGCGGCTGTTGTTGCCCACTTATTCCTCCTGTGTTGATTGGGTACTACTTTGCGATAATGATAAGTCAATTTCAACATCACTGCTTGTTGGCGTTTGCGCAATTAAACTGGCTGCCTCTGCGACACTCATGGACTTGGGCCTAGGTTGGTGGGGTGGGCCCACTGATGCGGAGGTGCTGCTCCCAGCTTGGTCCCGGGACACCGCTGCTGCAGGCGTAATTTTTTGTTTCCCAAAAAACATCTTGGGCGGCACACCAGTCTTGGTAAGTGCCACTTCCTTCTTCTGTTCCTTCTTCTCACTGGCAGCTTTCTTGGTACTGGAGGACCTGGTACCTTTCTTTGGGGCCATCTTCTTCAGATGTTAGCAGGACGCAGTTGCACAAGTTGCAGAGATGTCTGTGGTCACACGTCACGTGACGTCGTGCGCAGCAGGACTTCTGTCTGGCAGTACAACGGGTGATGATGACACCTCCTCCTCAGTCTTTTGTGCACCTAAAAGCAAACAAGCCAGAAGAACATCAGTGAAATGTTGCATTTGTTGTTGTGGTTCAATTTCTACTAGTACAAACGAACAAATATAATATATAACTTAGTGTGTGGTGGTCACACTTGTTAGTGTTATATTATTAATTTTTTTTAACTCAGTTATTAAAAAAAAAAAACAACAGTGTAGCCATTTGTGAGACTTTGACAACAAGGGCTTTCATGGTATACTGTGTACACTCAGGAAAGATAGGAAAGAAGAAGAACAAAAAACAAAAATAAAATTGAATGGAAGTGGAACCTGTTTGGCATTAATTTGCGCATGACGTCATTCAGGGAGCTGCAGCTGGCAAAGGGGATGGAAGCAGTAAGCCAAGAGGAACAAAGGAAAGACATGCAGGCCTATATGGCAAAAGCAGCACACTACTAAACTACCACCACAAAATGGCCACCAGCCACATGGTCACTCACAGTCACAACAAGCAGGAGGCCTGGAAAACAATGAACTCAAGCAGGCCTATAATAATGGCCAGGCAAAGGAGGACAGCATTAATGCAAAAATGCAAAAACGAAAATCCACAGGGCTAAACAAGGTTTGCAAGTTACACAACAACCACACCACACACACACATCCAACAAAGGCATTTATTTAACACACACCAAAAAAGGGAAATACCCCAAAAAAACACATTTTGCAATTCAATCCAATGCCATCCATGCCCTAAATGATGTTTAAATCCAACAGACACCACAGAGACAGTTGTTTCAAGCACCCATGAGTAGCTCTGGGCCTACTGCCTACCCACTATAAATTTTAAAAAACTGATGAAAAGGACAAAAAATTGTAGTTGCAACTTGCAATGCCCCAATCAAACAAACAACACCAATTCTCCAACTTACTTGTAAAATCTCAAATCCAAAAGTCCTCAAATCCAATGATATATGATGCAGGAGACACAAAGAGTGATCCTTCCAGCTCCAAATCCAAATGAAAAGTGAACAGGACATGGACAAAGCACTGGGAGGAGCCTGCTGGACAGGAACAGGAAGTTGGAGACTCTGGGGCACTTCCTTCCCCTTAAAAAAATAAAAAAAGAAAAAGGACTCCTTGCGCAAAAAAGTACAGCCAAATGTCAATATGAGGAGTTTTTTTCATCCAAATCATCATTTTCGAGAAGGTTTTATGCTGCTCGAGAGATATTCTTCTCCAGATTGCAATTTCTGCATGTTCGGCATCGCGAGCTTCACCGAACTTCCGCCGGATGTCCGATGGCGCGTCTGAATGACGTGTTCGCGATCGCACACTCTCGCGGGATCGTGTGGCCGGCTACCAAAATGTCGTGGCGCACGCGAACGGATAGGAAATGTCGTCGGCGAACGCAGGGATCCCGGTAAGTCGCTACCGCGCGCGCGAAAACGCATTTTGAAAGTGCGAACAAGGAAAAAACTCTGCTACGCCGCGGTTCGGCGGAGTTTTCGGTAACTCCGCGTTCTACGCGGAACGCGGAGTGGCCGAAAAAACGCAAACTCCGCGAGCGGAGCGGATTTTAACGCCCAGGGTTAGGAAGGATTAGTGACCAATTTGCGTGTGAAACAAATCAGGACTTTCTCAGCCATATACCAAATTCATAACAGATCAGAGATCAGTCCAGATAAAGAAGGTCCCCTCTAAATTAAGTGGTTAGCTTGAGAAAATTGTACCTGTTCAGCTACTAACCCATGTTCCACTCTTAAACTTCAGACTCATAAACACAATTATGGTACACATCACCATGGGGATGGATAGCCTGTATTTCCCCCACTATAGTCACAGTGGAATCTGGAAGCAGACAGAGGGCTTGCTGCACCAATATGAGTTATTGTTATACTGAGGGTACTCATCTGGAGGGCATTCATCAGGGCTGGTGTGGTCAGGGTGGAATGCTGGGAATGTAACAAGTGATGTAAAGGGATTATAGGAGGTGAGATCACAAAGTTCTGTGGCGGTTGAAGTGGAGACTGTTAATGGTGTCTGGTGTTACAGGCACAGGTTATTCTTCTAAGAAGAAGATTTAGGAGTGTTGTGTCATGATTGCAACACTTTTTCTGGCGACGAGGATAGGATGTGCCAGACACCTGATTAAGGAGACAGAGCAGTCCAGCAGAGAATAGCCTGTGTCACAGGGCAGGCAGTTGCATTGTTCGCGGAAGAGAAAAAATTGAGCTGTGAGCAGTGTAATTGCAATAAGTGCCGCAGAGTGTTATGGTCTGCGACAAAATAGACAAAGTACATTAATAGCTGCCAAGTACAGGCCCCCTGGCGTTATTAGGTAAATATTGACTTTGGCTTTGAAAGTAACCAATGCGATACCCGTGGCGCCCTCGTGCCCTGCTAGTTGAATGGGCTGTGATTGAAGCCGGCACTGCTGCATGACTGCTGATCGACAGCACTGAGGGAAGCTCCACATCAGGTAGCTGCGTGCAGACAGCAGGCAGAAGAAGAACACGTGCAATGACGGCAGCACATTGTTAGGAAGAGGTGTGAGCCGAGGCAGCAGTGCAGTGGAGAGATGAGGTGCGCTGAGCAGCATGCGCAATACACGTGTGTGTTTGGCAACAGAAGAAAAAAAAGAAATTAATGAGCCACATCCTAATGAGCCGCATTGAAGAGAAGCGTGATTAGTTTAGGGAAAGCATGCTGTATTAAAGGAATGTTAAAGAGAAAATAAAAATATAAGTCTCTAGGAAATAAGCAGCAGAACGCTGCATTAACAGACAGAAAGTACAGAAAAACACAAGATACAAAAGAAATACGTAAGCACAAGAACAGCGCGTTGAAAAACCACTTTTAGTGCCACTTCGCAGACGTACCTTTCCCTGAGTTCCTCTTCTCTCTAATGATTCCCTGTCACAAGGAGTAAGAACCTATGGTAGCTCATGGAAGTTACAGCAGCGTCATTTAGTGGTTCCACTTTAGTAAAAAGTTATAATAGCACTCCACTGCAACATCCCCATCTAGTGGTTTACCGACATGAATATAAGCCAGTCAATAGCGGTGCCACCTGCATTCCTCATGCTGCAAGGAGACCCACCCATTGAATGGGAAGAGTAGGCGGACATGAATAAAAGATATATTTTGGAACTTGGGGGCACAAGTTTTCCGTCTATCAGGAAAAAGGCTATAGTGATGGATTATTTAGGCACTGAAGGCAAGCATGTTTTCAAATATTTACCACAAGTGTTTGAGGAAAATGGTGATGAAATTGAAGATGTGTACAAAGAGAGTAAGTTAAGGTTACAAAACTGATTTGCTAAAACAATAAATATTGTCATGAGGCACCATAAAGTTTACATGCACCCGCAGAAACCATATGAGTCTGCTGATAATTTTGTAGCTAGGTTGCGGGAACTAGCAGCAAAATGAAAATTTGGCTTGATGACTGAAAAACAAATCAAGGATCAGCTGATAGTCCAATGTAATAGTAAAAAGATGTAGGAGAGGCTTTGGGACGCCATCAAAATTGCCAAGGTGGTAGAGCAGAGCTTTCCAAACTCTGTGTTGCGACACATTACTGTGTCGCCTGCCATGTGTGGGTGTGTCGCGCAACAATGCGCGGTCTATTCGTCAGTGACGCAGTAGTACACGGAGAAAGGAGAGGGAGACCATTAGGCGAGCGTGTGCACGCAGCCTCGTTCCCTTTTCCGTACGCGGCACATGCGCAGTCTGGTCCGCAGAGTAAAGTAAGTTGGCGCCGGCTTGTTCCATAAGGCAGAGGTAACTTCAGCCAAATGACTGTTCCTTTGCCGCTCCGTGTCTGATTCCAGCAATGGAGCCGGTATTCCAGATTCCCCCGGGGCACGACCCGCACAGCTTCCTCCGAGACCGCTGGGCTCTCTCTGTCCGTAGTCCGGACTATGGACTCGAGCACTAGGGGTACACCACCGCCTCACTCTCTACATCCCCAAAGGCCCAGGTTGCCTTCAACCACCTCTCAGTCCTCTGCGTCAGGCGAGGCCAACTGCTTTCAAGTGCCAGCAGCACCCGCAATTCCAGGCAGTAGCAACCCCCAGATAATCATTTTTGGGAAGAAAGGTAGATCTTCTTTATTGCCTCTTGTGTAGTGCAAAATGTTTGTTTTAGCCGTACCCTAGTAGTCAAGGTTACAACTGTGGATGTTCTAGTTTAAGCACATGTTACATATGGTAAAAATAGAGTGCCAAACAATGTAAAGTAGCGTGCCACTAACATGCAGTCTGCTCCCTGTGCACCGATCTTAGTCCTAGTAGGTAAAAACAAAAGAAGTAAAAATGTGTAATACGATGAGTATTCAAATGGCAGCGTGCTCACTGACACAATGCAAGTGGTTATAAACGAAAATGAGAATAGTAGATTTGAAAATGTGTCAACTACTGAAAAGTAAAATTGAGCGGGGCATGCTCACTATGCACTGCCTTCTCGATCATTTTGAAGTATTACCAAAGCGTGTCTGATCAATCTTATTTGTAAAATTAGTGCGCCAAGCCTCAAAGCTCCAAAGACCTTATACCCAAACGAAAATGCTTGTGCAATATAGTCATGTGAAAGCAGTCAGGAGTACTCACTGAAATGTGTGTGATGGAAATGCGCGCAACGGTGTAAAGGACAACAGTGTTATCTTACAAACCATGGGGCAGATTTACAAGCCCCTTGCGCCACTTTTGCGTCATTTTTCCCATATTAAAAATGACGCAAAAGTGGCGCAAGGGTCTTATAAATCTGCCCCCATATATTTTGAAAAATATGATTGAAAGGTTTTCGTGAGATATGTTGTGTCCCCTTACATACATTTTGTTATTTACAATTTCTATGACATATGTATTTGTCCTTATCTCTTACATGCAGTTAATTTATCCTCCGGTTTGCTAGTAAAACTGAATTACCGTGTCGCGAAATGATGCATGTTTAAAAAGCGTGTCACCAACATGAAAAGTTTGTAAAGTTCTGTGGTAGAGGATCAGAAAATGTATGAAAGAGAGGCAGAAGGTGGAGGATGAGACTAACCATGATGTTGAAAAAGTGGACAGCGAATAAAAAATGTAAGTGGCCGGTGCAAATCAAACCAAAGGACGTAACAAGAAAGGAGGTGGGTCTTCAAACTCACAAAAATCCCAAAACAATCTCTCATGCTACATGTGTGGCATGTTTTTCCCACTTGAGTGATTCAAAGAATTGTTATGCTACAGGGAAAGAGTGTCGCATCTTTTGGAAAAAAGGTCACTTCGCACGTGTGTGCAGAGCTTCCAATAAAAAGCGTCTCAGTTGTAGAGGAGGCCAAAGATCTCACCAATCACAGGGTACTAATGATAGGTGATGGATTGTGCGAAGATGAAAAAAAAAAGCTATGACCCAAGGCAGATTTCAAAATTATTAACAGACTAATAGCTTTAATGGTGGATTCGGGTCCCCTGTATACGATCATATAGAAAAAACTGTTTGATACTACATGGTCAGGGGCAACGGCGAAAGCATCAGATGTGATCCTGAAAAGGTATCAGCGAATTGACTTTGGAGTAATGGGATATTTCTCAGTGAAACTTGAATTTATGGGTCGAATTAAGAATGGAAAAGTGCATTTGGCTGCTGATGGTCCGCTGATATTAGGTTGATCCTACCAATAAGATCTGCACATAGTGGTGAATCCACGGGCGACCAACCAGATGATGGTGGTCAATGAGGAAGAATTGGACATTTTACTTAAAGACTTCAAAAATGTTTTCGAAGACAGAATAGGAGAAGTGAAGAATTATCAGCACAAAATAATCCTGAGGAAAGATGCTATACCTGTGAGGCATTCAGCAAGAAAGGTGCCACTGGCGTCGCAGGCTGATATAAAAACGATACTTGATCAGATGATAAAGGATAGAGTCATAGAGCCAGTGGACATGAAAGTGACACAAGGGTTGTCACCAGCTGTTGTGACAAAGAAATCAGATGGTTCCCTGCGATGTTGTGTAGACTTGTGTAGCCTTAAGTAGGCTCTCAATATGGATTAATTTCCATTGCCAAACATCAACAAATTGCTTTTCAATTGTCGGAATGCAAATACTTTTCAAAGCTAGATCTTATGAGCACCTACCACCAGGTGAAATTGCATCAGGACTCTAAACACTTACCGGCATTTATTACAATGGAAGGTACCTTTCAATTCAACACAAAGCTGGTCGGGCTCACATCAGCGGCCAGTGTATTTTAAAGACTGATGGCTAAATTGTTATGTGGAATTAAGAACGTGGTCTTCTTCCAGGATGACGTATTAGTTTTTGGGGAAATGTTGCCAACCATACCTCTACACTGCGAGAAGTCTTAACTCAAATTTCTGAAGCTGGGATGACTTTACTCAAGGATTTGTGAAAATTCCTGGGGGAGGAGGTCAAGTACCTAGGGTATCTCATTACAGATGAAGGAGTGAGGCCCAAAATAAATTTGGTCAGTGCTATAGTGAACACACAAGTTCCCGACGACAAAGACAGACTGAGATCGTTCATGGGGCTTGTGGAGTACTATGTGAAGTTCATGAAAGACTTTGCATATAAATCAAGCCCACTGAGGTAGTTATTAAAAAGAAAGGAAAGAACTTTGAGTGGGGAGAGGATCAACAAAAGGCCTTTGAACAGCTCAAGCTTGACATTTCACATGCTGGAAGTTTGGTTCCATTTCAGTTTGACCTGAAGACATTTCTCACAGTGGATGCCAGTGCAACTGGAATTGGAGCTGTGCTTGCACAAATGCAATTAAAGATGGAGAAAACTGTAGCTTTTTTTTCTCGCTCATTGTCTGACACGGAAAAAAATGATTCAGTCATTGAGCGAGAGGCATTGGCTGCCGCAAATTATTTCATTTTTTTTTTTGGGGTGGCAGATTTACACTCAGGACGGATTACAAGCCACTATTAAAAGTATTGGGTCCCAATGGCATGAACAATTGTTCTGGGTGGTTGCAAAGCTGACTGTCAAACTACAGAATTACAACTGTGATCTGGAGCATGTGCCAGGGTGGAAGGACAAGGTGGGCTGTTTGTCAAGATTTCCAGACAAGGCTGCAGATGAATGTAGTATTTACTCTGAGAAGGTGGTGGCCAGCATGGCGATGTCACAGAGGGATTGCAGGGATGTGTGTCCATGAGTGAGTGGATGTGTGCCATGGGTGATGATTTGGTTCTTAAGGCAGTAGAAGAAATGCTCAAGGGGTGAGTGAGTAGAAAAAGTACCCTTCCTGATGCAGTTAAGCCATTCCATAAGGTGGTGGGAGAGTTGTCAGTGGTAGGAAATAGGTTGGTGATGAGGAATGAAAAATTTGTGCCACCGTCAGCAGTCAGAGGGAAACTCATGCAGTTGGCCCACGAGGGGCATTTAGAACAAACACTCACACTCGAAAGGCTTAAGGGGAAGTTATGATGGATAGCCAGGTGAAAGAGTGGATTGAAAGATGTGAGGTGTGCAAGAACTCTGAAAAAGATTAAGAGTTGGCCTGGAAGTGACAGAGTACAATCAGCATGTGATTGCGGTGGATGTTGTGTGGGAGAAACTTGTGTCAATACCAAAGCCACTATTGCTGTCCTAGAGGAGATATTCAGAAGAGAGGGAATAGCTTCTAAGTTGATAACAGACATCAGCACTCAACTCACTTCTTATGAGATGCAAAAGTTTCTGACTGAGGTTGGAGTTAAACATGCGTGTACCTCATTATTCAAACCCAAAGTAATGGACAGGTTGAGAGGGTGAATTGAATAGTAAAGGGCATTATGGAATTAGGAGGGAAGGGTCAAAGACATGTTGTGGGCACACCGCACGACCATGAACTCGGCTACGGGAAAGACACCCTTCAAAATGATGCATGGTAGGCACCCAGGAACCAAATTGGTTGCAGGATGGTGACATGAGAGTTGTTATGGGAACGGCAGGAACATGTAATGGTGAGAGTTTGATTAATGTGGGTGACTGGTGAAAGTGAAGCTGGCTAGGGTGGGTGGTGGTCTGTCAAATGTTTGTGGTCCCTACAGAGTGAAAGTAGTTGGTGGAAATTGGGTAAAATTGGAAAATGGCCAGATGTGGAATTTAAGGAGAATTGCATTGTTTCAAAAGGATGGAAGAGGTATGGTTAATTCTGCAAAGGGTGGTTACAGGTATTCAGGTTGGTTGCTCTTGGAGGATGTTGATTTTCAAAGAGGCCCTCTGACAGAGTGTTTTGGTTGGAGACAGTGAAGGTACTAGTGCGTGTGCAGCTCAGGTGAGCAGACCTACCACATGGTTAGGTGACTATGTGTGGGGCTAAGGGGTATTTGACTGATTGTGAGTATTGTTTCTGTGTGATATTTGTTTCATTGTTGTGTGGCATGGTTGGATGGTAGGAGGTGAGGTCACGGAGTTCTGTGGCAGCTGAAGCAGAGATTGTTAATGGTGTCTGTTATTTCAGGCACAGGTTATTCTTCTGCCAACAAACTAAGAGAAGATATCAAAGCCATAGCCTGCAACCTCTTCAGAACCACTGCAGCATGACGCATCTACGGTGCAGGCCCTTGCATCCCTCATCAATTACAGCCTTGATGACGGACTCCTTATCACAGCCCCACAGCTCCTCGGAACCGATGCATCACCTGACTGCGTGACAGAGCTTCGACACCAGACTTTGCATTGTAAGCCCTCATCGATGGGATCTTCGACAACAACGCAGAACCTCACATTGCAGCCTTGTCATATCTTGGAATTGGTGCTTTGCTTTGGCTGCGCAATGCATCTCCAAAGCGGATCCTTGCAACGCTCCACAAACCAGGATTTAAGGTACCTTGTTCAGCAGGCCTACCTGGGTCCCTTCAGCCGCCCTGCGCTCCATCATGGTCAGCCTGAACTTGTGACTGTGTTCTGGTCTGGCACGACAGATATCCACTGTTGACCCTTTGTGCTTTTTGGTGCTATTTTCACTAAAATCTTTAACATTGCATATCTCCAGTTCTACTGATTGGATTTTTGTTGTTTTGGTCGGGTTTTATTCAATAATAATTACTCTGTTTCTAACTTGGTGTGGGATCGTTTTTGTACAGTGTTTTCACTTCATTACTGTTTGAAGTGTTGCACAAATACTTTTAACATTGCCTCTAAGTTAAGCCTGACTGCCCTGTGCCAAGCTTCCAGAGGGTTGGGTACAGGTTAATTTAGGGTTAGCTTGTGCTTGACCCTGACATGGATTGAGGTTGCTGGTTGACCAGGACTCACACCCCAGTCAACCAACAACCCAATTTCTTACACAGAGATATTTAGAGTTTGTTGGATGGGCTACCCTGTCAAAATGTGGTGTATATCCCATATGACACATTATAAATGCCATAGGCTTTCATGCACATGTGATATCGCAGACAGGAAATCCGCAATGTTTGTGATGGAGTTTCTCAACTGTCAAACTCTAAATGAGGCCCAAACGCCTGCAGCACTCCAGAGTTTTTTTCCAGCATGTCCAGAAAACAGGTCTTCTAGGAGCCTATTCTGGAAACAATGGAGGGTAGAACTTAAACCGTTTCTTGGCTCTTTACCAGAACTCAAGGAAGTGATGGAATTCTAGTGCATCTCAAGGGTGGTACAGACCTCATTTTAGATTGAAGTGTGAGGGCACCCTGATTGGGGGTGCTACTTGACACTCCTTGAAATATGTTTCTTAATCAATGCCTTGCAAATATTTACCAACCGGCCCAATGGTGCCCATTGACTGGATTTAGAATAGCATATGTCATTTACATTTATCATGGGTATGCTACCTATGCCAAAGAAGAAGGATAACTTACCTTCAAGGGCCTCAGTGCTAATTCATGGTCTCCAGTGCTCTTAATCACTTGGTAGGAGAATGCCTTTCACCATCTGAAGTAACACATCTTTAGCGCAGAAGAGCAGCCTGCACATCATAAGCACTGAACTTGTGTGAGGCTTTTTCTCTGGGTCATGGAGCAGTCAGGGTTTAGTAGGAAGAATAAATGCCGGACACTGCCATTTGCCACTACTGTTCCCAATACTATTACATTTCAATTTGGTTACCATATTGTGTGACGGAGACAATTTTGAACCTTCATGAAGTTGTGAAGTTTGTTACCTTCACAAGACTTCACCCATGAGTGAAATTTCACACAAACAGCCATTTGTGGCAGATTTAGCCCATAAATACCCTTTTAGGAGAAATTAGCATCAAAAGAGGTTTTTGCTAATATGTTTACTCTGACAAATTCTATCTTTTACTGTATTTTCTACTGCTTTGAAAAATCCTTGCCAACGTTGGGAATTTTAAGGTGAAGTTTAAACTTTCAAAACTTGCCAGAAGTGAAGCCTATCATCTTCGCACATTCCCAAATCAATTGGCACTAGGTCGAGCAGTTAGGGTTACTCCACAAGGAGGGAAGCTTTTATAGTCAGATACAGTGATCTTACATAGTAAATGAAACACTCACTCTGAGCTATTACTTTTAAATCCGTTTATTTTCTGGTAGGAAAGGTAAGTAGTCAGAAATAATGGCACATTTCCTACAGAGTCAATATATGAGCACAGCAAGGTTTCTAGCACTTACAAAAGTATACCCTGTATGACGAAACCACTACAGTGGGTACAATTTCACTATGTATACTGTACACAACAATGTATTGAGTGTTTAAACATCTATCTTTGGGCAGACTCAGCAACTACTCAGATACTATCAATAGCAGTTCAATGAAATGCCACAATGTAACTTTGACACAATTGATATTCCTGAAATTCAACTGATTTGCGAACATCAAACTGGAATAGCATCCCTAGCTATTGGCAGGTCATTGTACTGAGGCTATGGACTTCAGTGTTTGCAATGGAAGGTTGTTGAACACTGTCCAAGGAACCAGTGGATGTCCCAAGCTGGGCAAAAGCCAAGGTATCAACAGCTATCTGGAAATGAGTGTGTGCTTCTTAACTGGCACAAATGAAAGTAAACAAATGTCATGAGTTCCCAGAGTTCCAGAAGCATGCAATGAACTTGTTGGCATTCACCACAGAGAAGGAGAGACCCTGGTAAGGCTGCTACTGCACTATCGAGTAATGATATATCCAGAACAGTAAGTCATATGGCTCTAAAGGTTAAGGTCAAGAGGAATCATCTATATCCCGTAGTCCACAAGGAGGGAAGTGGTGTTTAAAGGGAATCTTTATGCCTATCTGTAGCTCAGAATTGGACAATTATGCCTCACATAGGATTACAAAAAGCAAGATTAAAAACCTCTTGTTGGCTACCTTCCTAATCCTTCGTCCCCTGGAGTCACGGGGCCCACTTGCTTACTACTGCCTATAAAGCTGGTTTACAAGTAGCAAGGTGGGTGGTACAGGCTCACCAACAGACACATCCTTTCAATATTCACCCAGCCTTTATGAAGATGTGGATGTTGATGAAGATGTAGATGCTTCATATGTTCACTCCTGCCAGCTAGGTTGCTGATCCTCGTGGCTCCAAAATAGGGCTATCATTGAGTCATCATCCATTCAGGTAATTCACCTGGATTGTGTACTCTAAGCAGCCCAGAAGCTCACTGTTTGAGCAGGACATAGCAAAAGGGGTTCTCCTTGAATCTAATCTTGGTCTGAGTGAAGGGGAATATAAGTATACGGTGCAGAACTTGTTCAGAAGGCATAATAAACATAAAGCATCGACACTGGAGGACCAGATCTTATGGAAAAGAGAGCCAGGAAGCCAAGGTAAATCGAAAAGTTTATCAGACATTTACATTAGTTTCTAACAATGGAGAGAGGAGGGTTAAACATTTGCTTATCATATTAGGGTATGGTGTTGCCCAATATGTTAAACACATTTCAGGCAATATTTAGTTCTAGACAAATCTCCACATGTATCCTTTTGCATGGTTGGATGTGGTTGTAGATTCTTCAGGAACATGGTTTCCAAGGGGCACCTATCTGCAGGTTGTCACATCCACTGGGATGAAGATAACCGGAAAGGCAACCAATATCTTGGGCTGCAATAACTATGTCCTTGCAGAGGACAATATTCAAAAGTACATGGACTCCTAAACATATAGCATATATACACAATCATACAACACACCTATAGGAGGACTAGACATGAGGAAGATCTTTTGAGTGCCCTTCGAGACTGCCTTAAGAAAGGATGACTCCTCCCAGTAGCTATGGTGCAACCATTCACAGAATATTATATGCGAAAAAGAATCTCCTTTAGATGGTCACAGCTTGGAAGAAAAAACCCACAAAGTGACAAAATCTAATCTTTGCAGTTCTTGTTTGAAGATGTAGACTGCATTGGAGATATCAGCAAAGGAACCAAACCCACCCTGACATCAGGAAGGAGAAAAGTGCCAAGTAAGATAGAGGTCCAGAGCCACACGATCACAAGGAAGGTAATTGAATCTGAGGAAAAAATACACAAATAGAAAAAGATGTTAAGAACTATAACAGATGAAAGAGAATAATTCCAAAGGAAGAATCCAATCTGATGCAAAACATCAGGGACAAAACCACATAGAAAAGGGTTGAAGAGCAAGATTAAAAATCAGGGAACAAAGTTGTGGGGACTAACCTTTTCATCTCAATTGTTGCATTTTACATACCTAAACAAGAACACACTTGATAGGAAGAGATCATGCCACGTCTTGGATTGGAAAGTTCCAATAACTCCCAATGGAGAGACCACCATCTTGGCACTTGGTATGGTTTACCCTTAACTGGGAACTCATGGCCCGATGAAGAAATTCAAGTCTGATGTTCTGCACACTATGCGATTTTCTGATGGTCTGCTGCCTGCACTCTGAATCATCTGCTACCCATATGAGACCCCTCCAGTGACACCAACAATCAGAAGATACCGCTCTGAACATGTGTAGAATGCAGCAATGCGCTGAACAGTATCCTGTAAGAAACTTGATACTCTCTCAAGGTTTTAGGAGCTCAGATAAGTTCTGAGTTTTCGCTTAGTTCTTGGCAATGACAGTATGCTGCCCTTCAGAAGCTCCGGGCCTATCCAGATGTTTCTGGAAAAAATGATGGGCCAACATAGGAGCATGTGAACTAATGAAGCATCTTCCCAGCAATAATCACTCAGTGATGGAGGGAGGGTTATTCTTCCACTGCATTGTTAAGAGACGTTTTCTTCAAATCACACACCTCTTGAAACTCATATTCAGTGTGTCCTTGTACCATTATTGGTAGAGGTTTAGGAGAAAGTTGATGATAAGGATCAGGCACATAAGGCTTCAGTTGAAAAGAATGATATACAGGATACATCTTCCAACTATAAGGTAACTTCAACGAAATGCCACAAGATTAACTTGATGGATAATCATGAATGGCCCAGAAAATTGTTTTTTAAACTTTATTGATAAAATATGATCTGGGAGAAAACAATCAGACAACCATACCATCTTTCGAGGACAAAATGAAGAGGAACTTGATGTTGATTTGTCAGCATGGTTCTTCAACATAATTTGAGAATGATGTAAACATTCTGAAACAAGTTGTCTATGCTTCTTCAACTGACTGAAGACTTTTGTGGATGCAGGAATTAAAGGACCAACTCAAGGAGGAGACCTAAAAAGCTCTTGTATGGAAAACAAAAGAATGGTAATAAATTTGTAGCACTATAAGTTGTATTATTGTAAAAACATCTGCCATTGTAAGATAGGAAAACCCAGTATCTTGAGTAGCATTACAGTAACAGTACAAATATCGCTGGAAACTGTGATTAGTTAAAGCTAGGTGGAAAAGCACACAAAAACACACACAGGGGAAAAAACTGTTGCAAATCTATGCACTTCTTGGAAAAGAAGAAGCACAGGTTTGCCAATCTGCATGCCATATGATTTTCTGGAGATCTACCTGCTCCTGCTCTCTATGCCATTTTCTACCTGTATGAGACCTCCCTAGGTCTATGCTCTTGTAGAGGTCCCAGAGTCATTTTGATGACTATCTGTAGGTCCCGTTCTCAACAAACTGCGGCGTGCAGGAATGCACTGACCAGTAATGTGTAAAATACTTCTTTGCATTTCAAAATCAGGTAATCGCTGATCTTTCACTGCCTTCTGGGAACAAATGTGGCACACATAGATTTTACAAGAAAGGGTTGGTACTGTTACATGTGCCACTGGATCTGCATCTATAATCAGTTGCCACAAACCACCCACATGCCACATATACTGTTGCAGGGGTAATAGGCATCCTCTGCTTTGATAAAGCACCTCTGAAAAGCTTGGGATTTTGGTTCTCTGAAGAAATGTACTACTGTGGCTGAACTTGTGATCAGGTCAGCCAAATGCATGACTGCAAGCTTCTTCAACAACATTAGAAACTGCTTTGGTTTGCATGATTTACAATACCAGGGTGTCCTTATTCCTGGCTTGATTCAAGATTCAGGTGAGGAAGGCCTGCAAGCATTAGGCATTTGGAGGCCCAATTGTATTTCTTCCTACAATTGTTCTGGAATTTGACTTATTACCTATATCACTAGGATGGGAGATGAATGTAGCAATAAAGGCTTTGAGGGTTGTTCACCTGTCATTTTCTCAGTCTCACCCATACCAAGATGGAAGCAGAGTGCTGACATTTGGAAGAAAAATATGACTGCCCTGAAGTCTGGCCTGATCATGGTGTTGAACAATGAACATAATAGTCTTTCTTTGAAATTTGTTAAACAATACATAGACTAATTGCCCAAATAACTTTTTTGACCACTTAAAAAGCCTCTCTCTCCTCTGCTATCATAACTATATGGTCTCCTACAATAACCTAGGCTTTAATAAATGGTTGCGTGGGAAACATCTAAAGATGTTGTGAGGGAATAAACTATAGTTTGGAAAACACTACAACGCTACTTACCATGAAGAAGACCTAATTTCTACCTAACATCGCGGCATCACCATATAGGCACCGGACTGCCTCCATAGATAGCTGTATTGCGCAGCTGACATGATGTGCATATGACAAATGGCACAGAGGGTGGTGTTCCCTTGCAAAAATAGGTGGCGGAAGTGTACTGGTTGGAAAAGGAAAGTGCCACAAGGAATAATACACAAAGCCATGTAGGTGAGATTTAATATGCATAATTAAATTGCCAGTCAACTTGGCTAGTTTTTAAAGGAAACAAAATAAAGGGGCATATCTACAAGGCCCGCGATAATTATCGCTCAGCGCACTTAGCGCGAGTATAATTATCGCCGGCTATCGCTGGATAATATCGCAGAGATAGCGCGTTATCATCAACGCCTATCTCCAATGCGATATAATATCCAGCGATAGAGGCAAAATGTGCGAATATCGCTGGAAATCCAGCAATAATCGCACAGCGATAGGCAAATCCTTGTAGATAGGGCAGGGTGGTCTCAACCTTATAATCCACCACCCATAGGCTATAATGGCTTAGTAAGAGTCAGAGCAGGCGTAATGAAACCTGCGATAAGCGCGGTTAGCGCTACTTTTATCGTCGCTACACAGGTTAGCGTGCAGATAGATAATTGGAGTAATGTCGGTTAGCGACATTTTCCATGTTATTTCTGTCAGCTACGCCCACTTTGCATATCATTAACGTTGCAGAGCTGGGCGTTGAGGAAACGGGCGCAGAGGCATAGAAACACGCGCTAGCGTGTCTTTGCTGATAGGGCGATAAAATTATCGCCGCTTTTCGCCCGAAAACGGACGCTAAAGCGGCCATAATTTTATCGCGGGCCTTGTAGATATGCCCCAAAATACCAAAAGTGACAGAGGGGGCTAAGATGAGGAATGGTTAAAGGAAGATGATCACTGTGGAACAATACTTATGGTAAGAGAATTAACAGTAACTGAATTATAGCAGAAGAGATTTAATGATACACAGCTGAAATGACAAAATGGCAACAGTAAAATATACCACCAAATATACTAGTTTCAGACACGTTGACACCACTCCTTCTCTGAGCAGAGACTCTGCAATGGGACATTTGTTACTCATTTTCAATACTTTTAATTTGTATTAAAACGTGATGATGACGTGATATCCTTGTAGACTTTAAAAATACCTTCAGGCAATTTTAGAGCTTTGCTTTTTAACTGATTTAATTGCACCTGCATTTTTACTCACATGAGGTGATCGCTGACAGGGCTGGTTGGGTTGGTGTTCCCAAAGCCCTGCCAGCTACATAAGGTACGACAGCCACTCCCATTGCAGACTGACCAGCTGCCATATTGGGAGAGGGAATTAAGGCAACTCTGCTGTATGCAGTCCATTCCATGAATCAAATAATTATTTAAACGTAGATGCAGAGCGTCTGCGCAGAAGGCGCGCACCGAAGGTGCACAAAAGGCAAGCTTGTCTGCGGCGTCAGCACCTAGACTGGTCGGAGGGCCAGAACCAGTACATGTTACTCCTGGGAAGTGAGTAGAAATACATTTTTGTTACTATGCTACTCTGTACCCTCTAATAAAAATAAACAAGCTGCCTACCTAAACTATTCAAAGAGTGCCTTTCTATAAATCTATATTTTAACTACACTACATAAACACTCTAATCTGCACAATTTAACATGTGCCCTTTTGAATGCCCCGTCACTAGTGTAACATAGAATGGAAATAAGCGACCTCATCATTGATTTCGATTTCAATTGTATTTTACTAACCAAACCCTGGATTAATGAAGACTCAATACCACATGTTGAGTATGTACAAATGGAGAGGATGTGGTCTGACGGCTAGATTGCCGAGCTGGGAAACCAAGGTACGAGCCTCGGGGTCGCGTCCACATCCTGTGATTCTGGGCAACTCACTTAATCTCCCCGTGCCATCCCAAAAAATGAATGTGTCCTTGTGTAACGTAACCGACGCTCATGTAAAGCGCTCCAATACCTTCGGGTCGAGTTCGCGCTATATAAATCTGCAAAAAAAAATATATATAGACCACGAGACCACAGCGAGCTATCGAATGAAACACTTCGACCACCCCGATAAAAGAGGGGGAGGGAATTGCCTGCATTTATAAAATCAATCGTAAGGTATCCAACTACACCATCTCATCCATATTAAACGCTGAATACTTATTTTTCACAATCAGGATTTTAAAGGTGACAGCCATTAAATATATTCTTGTCTATTGGCTGCCAAGTCTGACAAAGTACTTTCTCAGCCCCTTCATAGAAGCGGACTCCCACTGTTTTCTAAACACAGAGCATATGGTAGTTCTATTAATCTTAATATCGAAAAACCATTACTGAATCTCTCACTGCCTTAAATCTTATGTCTTTAAATACAAGCGATTAACATATTGCTGGGCATGTAAAGACAACCTTTCTAGCCTACCACATCTTCCTCAGTTAGCTGAAGTCACTCCATTAAACTGGACGGATCATAAAATGATCTCATTCTTAATTCACACAAAAACCACAACTTCTAATAAAGAATGCCTTTTGCTCCTGGTATAACAATATGCTACGGGCAACGAAACAAACATGTAAAAGATTAGGAAGGACAGAAGGAACTGAAGAGAGTAAACAACTCCATATAACTTAATTAGCACAGTACAAAAAGATGATTATAAATTGTAGAATACATACGAACACCAACACATTAGTAACTAAAAAAATCCAACCAAAGAATTCTTTAAAATTACAAAAGCTTAACTTACCCAAAAGCAGCATCAAGTCATATAACTCCATCACAGGTGCTTTGCAATAATACATCTAACTACTTTCAGAAGAATATTACCAGACTGTTGGAGAACTTGGATCAGAAGGAAATCAAGGCCATTATAACTCCCATCAGCAGGACCCAACCATTATGGTCCTTCCTTGCTAAAGCAATATAGGAGACACCATAATGAAAATTTGAACCAACATTAGATCATCCTCACCAGCAGGTCCCTGTCCTGTTTCACATCTAAAAGAGTAACAAAACAAAACTTTGATTCCGATATTGACTGACTTATGGCTTCAGACGGGAATAGGACCTTCTTCTGGGAAGGAAGCCCTGGTTACACCTCATTTGAAAAAACTATAGGCCTGATTTAGTTTTTGGTGGGCGGATTATTCCATCACAGACATTCAGATATTCGGTCTGCCTAAAATATATTTGCATTAGGATATAATACACTTGTAATTAGGTGGGCGGGATTTGTGATGGAGTAACCCGTCCGCCAAACTTTAAATCAGGCCCTATGTCTTGATCCTCTCAGAATGGCTAACTATTGGCCAATTTTGTTGCTCCTCCTTCTGGGTAAAATCACTGAAGTAGTTGTAAATAATTAATGAAGTACTTTCCTAGAGAATAATCGTCTCCTTCACACAGCCCAGTCCGGTTTAAGAAGGGGCTTGAATATCAAGACAGTGTTGACCAAAGGCACTAATGACATTTGTGGCATTTTATATGAAGGAGGAACTGGTGTCCTGGTACTCTTTACCCTGTCAGCCGCATTTGGAATGGCTGGCAGAGATTATCAGGAAGAACCATGAAATGGTTTGCATCCTTCCTGTCCAAACATAAGGAAATGACTAGTCTAAGAGATTTTCGTTCCCCAACCAAATCCATCTTCGTATGGGCTCCATAAAGCTCTGCCTTGAGTCCAACATTGCTTAATCTACATGTCACGCCTTTCATAAGGCTGATCGAATACTTTGGTCAAAACGTTTTTGCTTACACGGATGACAAACAAAGTTATGAACTGGATAAGAAACACCTCCCTCACCCTGAACAGGAGCAAAATCGAAGTAGTGGTCTTTGGAAGCTACTCATTATGGACTCACGCATGGTGGTCATGAAAATTGAGAACATCTCCAACTCCAGTACAACAAGCAAGAAATTTGGGAGTCAGGTTCGACACAAACCTCCCTTTAAACCTCATGTAACTACACTCACCACCACATGTATGCGTCTAAAATTCTACAGCCACTCCTAGCATCATCCAGAATCATCATGGTCCACCACGCTAATACGCTCACATATGGACTCTGCATTACATTACTTGGTGGGCCTTCCGAACTACCTGATCAAGAAGATCCAAGTAGTTGAAAATACTGCTGCAAGATTGGTTCTTGGACTGATCCGAAAAACATAAATCTCAAACCATTATCACCAACTTCATCGGCTGCCATTTTCAAATAGGAGCCTCTTAATGGCATTATGCCTATGTCAGAAAAAGGTTGCATAGTGAAAGAAAGGAAAATTATATGGCATAATTATTGTCCACCATTCACCTACATGTACACTAAGATCAGCATACCAGCACCTATTGGCTCTCCCCAGGTATAAAAAATCCAGAATAGGTGGTTGATTGCTTTCAGTCATAGAAGGTCTAGAACAGCACGACTTACAGAGATTACAAACTGATTATTTGTGAATCAAAAGCCAACTTAAAACTTATCTATTTGACCTCAAACTGTAATACTGATGAATATGATTTCTTAGGTCAGCCTCACCTCAGCTTTCGTAGGAAGGATTTGATATGAGAAGTACTGAGATACCCCTTGTTGAGGTCTAAGGCGTGCTATGTAAGTACTCCATTCATTCAGTAGATAAAGGCAAACAATGAACAACTCAACTAAATGCTTGTTAGAGTTCTGATCTATTGTCAATAACAATATAATGAAAAACACAGCTTATCTCACTGAGAAACAGCAACTAAAGAGATATTCCATTGGTTACATGGACCTTTATTTTATTTGAATCACACTATGTACTCTGATGTTACCTAGTTTGCTCCTTTAGAGTGTGAATATTAAAGAGATGTTTATATCACATTTGCTTTTCATTCTGTCCTCAAAATTAGTTAGCAATTACGCTGTAAATTTAAATTTGAACCTCATACAAGAAGTGGAACTTCTCTGGATAAAATCTTTTCTTCAACGTTCACAGACAACAAGTAAAAATTGCAACACCCTCTTCAAACAATAAACATCTTAAATGTGGGATACATCAGGATTCTGTGGAGTACCACGTTCCTTTAATTTCTATAGGGAGCCCCAAGCAGACCAAATAGTATTTCAAATTTGCACAAAAGACACACAAGGCCTTATCTGGACTGGTAGTGAAGATCATTAACCTATAGCTTGCGAGATTTGGAAATTTGGATTTAGGATCAAAATTACTAGCAATCTGGTACTATCATGACTTGATTACTGCAATATAGTTTAAAGTGGTACACCAAACAAGGGAATCTGGCATCTTTTAAGATAAAGATAATGCTCTAATTTAATGCAAGGAAAAATTGATATATTACTCCAGCACTGAAATAATTGCACTGGCTCCTTGCTGAATAAAGAATTGCATTTAAAGTCCTTAGTACAAATCCTTCTGAAGTGATTGTGCTATCTATCACGGTAAATTAACCCCTGAATGCACATCAAGCCACAGCATGTGGTAGCACTGACCTTACCGACATTCTCAAATACAGAAGAATAAAACACAGGGAGAAAACAGTAAGAGCCTGATTCACAAAAGGCATTTTGGTGTACATAAAGTAGTACTCTAGTAGTACTACGTCACGTTCTATGAACTGCAATTCACAAATGTACAACTGAAGAGCTCTACCCCCACTTCTTCTATCTATGCAGAGACCTCTGCCTTTCTGGTGAAGATCTCTGCTCACGTAGGTATAGGCTGTAGTTTTAAATGTGGGGGGACAGGGGAGTGGTGGCGGGAATAGAGAATAATTACTACTTAATGGGAGAGGTTTAGAGAAATTTAAGGAGTGTTTTAAGGAGGGACATGCTAACACAAAACACACACCCCGATAACAGTAAGATGATTGCAGTTAACTCAATACACTTCTAATTCTGCCACAGTCCTAATAGTGGTAAAAGAGGTTCAAATGTACTCCAGCCCATCCTTGGAGTAAATTGAGCACCAGACATACCTAACCACTGGTACTGCAACACACTCCCTTAGAAAACAATGAAGGCAGGCTATAACACTAACATCCCATAAAATAATGTAAAATAAATGACACGAGATTTCATAAGTGATGTTGTCAATAACATGCTATATGCAGGTCCACTGATATTATGCGATTGTTCGGCTGTGCCGTTTTAAGCATAATTATAGATTTGCCGCATTTGCCACATAACACATCATCTGCTGCATAATCTGGAGATAAAAAAAAAACTTCAAGCTCAAACGGTTTAAAAGTTACTAGAAATCACAGCAACACATGTTCCAGCGCAGTAGAAGGCCATTTGCAATGGTGGTCGGGTCGCCTTTCTGTTGCTTATTGCTATATGTGGGTGTTAAACTTGTACTGATGAGGTGCAACCAATGCCCAGACAGTGTTAACAAGTGTAAAAATGTCAAAATTATTTGCCTTTTCTTGTGCATAATTTTCTCAGCCCTGCCACATAATTTGTTCCTCCCCTGCCGCATAATTCCAGTGGCCCTGGCCATAAGTGATGTCATATGTAACGTTATAACCAGTGCATGGCAGGGGTGCCAGTTATAGTTAGCTCAGTAAACTGTAACTGGTAAATTTCGTGGGTCTATTGGTTTCTATAGATTCGTTTTTGACTTATTTCAACACCTAACAATAACATCACAATAACCTTTAGTTCTGTCAATATATATATATTCACTGAAAAAAACAAAGGTTACAGGAACGTTATAGTTAGGCTCAGATTTCACACACACAAAACCATAATTCAGCAGTTATAGTTACCTGAGAAAACTATAACTTACGCCCCCGCAATGTACTGCTTTTGACCTCACATATTACATCACTCACACATGGTCAGTGACATCACTGATGACATCTCAAATGGCATCACTGATGACATCATCCAGTGATTGTGAGTGTTTTTTAAAAGTTTCTGAGTGTTAAAGATATATTCTAAGATACTACAAAAGTTAAATTAATATACTTTGTGTACTACTAATGATTGATACTATTTGTAACACATATTATGTGAGTGGATGTGTGACTGTGTGTATCCATGTGTGAGTATGTGTCTGAGTGGCTCCATGGGTGTGTGACTGGTTGTATGGGTGAGTGAGTGGCTGTATTGGTGTGTGAGTGAGTGGCTGTATGAGTGAGTGTGTTGCTTTGTGGGTGTGCCACTGGAGTAGGGTGAGTGAGTGGGTATGTGATAGGCTATATAGGAGGGAGAGTGATGTGTGTGTGAGTGGTTGTATGGGTGAGTGAGTGGGTGCATAAGTGATGTATGGGTGAGTGAGTCGATATGTGAGTGACTGTATGGGTGGGTGAGTAGGTGTGTGAGTAGCTGTATGGGCGACTGACTGTGTGAGTGGGTGTATGAGTGGATGTGTAAATGTCTGTATGACTGGATGTGTGAGTGGCTGTATTGGTGAGTGAGGGGGTGCATGAGTGCCTGTATGCGTGAGTTAGAGTTTGTGTGAGTGGCTATATCAGTGAGTGGATGTGTGAGTGGTTCTATAGATCAGTGAGTGGGTTTGTGAGTACTTGCATGGGTCTGTGAATGGGTGTGTGAGTGGTTGTGTGGGAGTGGGTATTTGAGAGGTTCTATAGGGGTGTGAGTGGGTGTATGAGTGGTTCTGTGGATAATGGTATCACTGATGTCATTTGAGGTCTCATCAGTGATGGCACTGGCCATGTCATGAGTGATGTAATATGTGAGGACATGAGCAGTGTATTGTGGGGGCGTAAGTTATAGTTAGCTCAGGTAACCATAACTGCTGAATTTGTATGGTTTTGTGTGCGCGTTAAATTTGAGCCTAACTATAACATCCCTGTAACATTTGTTTTTTTCAGTGAATCTCTAAGGTTTTTCAAATTTTATTTCCTAACTATAACGTCCCTGTAATCTTTGTTCTTTTTAGTGAATTTCTACGTTTTTTAAACTTTCTAATCCTAACTGTAACCTGTCATCTTTGAGAGTGGGTGTGTCAGTGGCTGTGTGGGTCTGAGAGTGCCCGTGTGATTGTGTGTGTGTGTGTGTGTGTGAGTGCATGTGTGGATCTGTGAGTGCCGGTCTGGGTCTGTGAGTGGATGTCTGAGTGCCTGTGTATGTCAGTGAGTGGGTGTGTGAGTGGTGCTATGGAGTTTGGGCATTTGCATACTTAGGGTATTTAAAAGGGAGAACCATGAACTCTGCTCTCACCAGGAGATGACAAGAAAGAAACCACTCATCACAGTCACTACACATCAGATTATGCTCCAATAAATCGTCGGAGAGCTTTACAGACAACATTTTCTTGTATACCAGGCGCAGTGCGGTGCTGTGAATTCGGGTGAGAATAGATTACACAAAACAGATGGATGCACGTGTGATTGGGACAGTAAAAAATACAAGTCTTTTCACATGACATATTTACATGAAACATAAAATGAGTACCACTGAGTTGGGTAACAGTAACCATCTTTTTGTTAGCTCCAAGATGCCACAGAGGTGAATGTGCACTTTACAAACATACATTTTATGTTCACATCTATGCTGGATGAGGTGGATGACAGCGCTGTCCACTGACAACTTTTCATCGGCCCCTGCACAAGATTTGCAGCAGAGAGAATGAGAAGGGGATGCCCAAAAAAACTAACACACTTCTATTGGGGTGTATTAAATCTCCAATGTAAATGAAAGATCACAGGGCTTTGATGTGCTTTGAACATTCATAAACACTTGAGAAACTACATTCATGTTAAAGCATGCAATGCACAACAACAAATAAATCAAGAGGCACATATGCTGACTGAGGAAATTTGTCACCCCAGCCTCTAAAGAGACATGGTCAGCCAGCGCCCTTGGGCTGAGGTGGTCATCACAGCACCCCTTGCATAGAGGTGCCCCACCAGGCGGGGGAACTTACTGGGGTTGGAGCTGTTCCAGAAGACGGTGTGTCTGTCAGTCTCCACCACCCAGGCGTAGACCCAGAGCAGAGCCAGGATCAGGGGCTCCATCCCAGCGGTGTCAGCCGGTCTCGGTCCTGGTGCTCAGGTCCCTGAGAGCCATTCCCGGTGCCCACTGGTGCAGGGATCCTGGTGGCCACAAGTCCAGGGAGTGTTGGCCTCCGAGTCCGTGGCTCCAAGTACATGAGGCTTGATGCATTTGTGTTCATGTCAAACACTGTACGTGCCAGTATCCTAAACCTACATCAAAAGTCATGTCAAACACTGCATGTGCGCACATCCCAGGCCTAAGTGCATCATACATCCCAAGATAACTGCGTGGCCAGCAAGGTTACAGAAAAACATAAGACTTCTATATAAGCAGCTCTACGCTGGTTTTGTCTGGTCATCCTTGGGAGCAAGGAGTGAAGTCCTGGCAAACCCTGTGCCTAGAAAGTTGTCCAGGAAGCAGCACCAAAAGCTGTGTCATTAAAGCTCCACAAAGCCCCGGGGCTAGCTCAGTGTTCTGTAAATAACAAGACGTTGAGTTGTTATGATTACAGCTGCAGCCTGCTGCCTGCCTGGGACTCTTGTTCGAAGTCAACCTTCCTCAGGGCCATGTACTGACACGAGGGGATTACACACAGCCACATATTTGCCTTCCAAAAACAGCTATTTCACATCTGAGAATTGTTGTGAGAATGGTTTGTGCATGTGTAAACACACCGAGCACAGAGGGAGACGAGGACACCTGCGCCCACGCAGTCCGTACTACTCCTCCAAACCCCGACAAACACATGACCACCAGGACTCAAGCTCTACCTCTCCTTACTTAGTGCACTCACAACAGCCAGCCTGTGAATGCTGTCTTGGTTTGCTGCCTAGTGCCTGCTCTTTGCACAGTGGTGCTAAGAAGTCTGTAGCTTTAATGGTTCATGGTTGTGAGGCGCTGCACAATTAAATATGGGAAAGGGGTGAAAAAGCAAAAAATGACCTTAAAAAAGAGTCCCAATTTAAACAAACGTAGAAAGCGAGAAGAAATTCTAGAAATAAAATCCACAAACGAATGGAGTTAACGGTAAAGTGTGATTTAATAGCCCAGCTCTCCCTTCAGCAGCCTGGGACAGCCGGGACATGCTCCATGTTTTGTGCACACTTCCTGCCACACACTAGGAAAGTTCCTGAGGTGCAGCCCCCTAACCTTCATATCCTGCAGTCCCGGGTGCTGCCCCTCATTGTAGCCCGACCCTCCGGAGGAAACAGAAAGGGTATCCGAGCCGGGCACCAGGCAGCCCTGCCAGCAGCACCAACCTGCAGCTCAGAAGCTCCCAAAATTCAGAACCGGGGTAAAAGTGAACTTTATATGAGCAGGCACTGACCCCCCTTTCTGTTGGCTGGCTCCTCAGTGGTGCGCACTGCAGATTCTGCTATCCGTAGCCTCAATAGACACTCAGCTCCAAAGTAGGGGATCCCAATCCAGTTGTGACAGCAGGGCAAAGCGGCATTCCGAGCCCAGGCATCTCCCGGCAACCTGCTGCAACTCGACTAGGAAGGGGCCTGGGTGTGAGGTGATCCACCAGGCAGGCATTAGTAATCCTGCTGCCGGGCCTCCTTGCCGCCCCTGGCCCCCAACAGCCAAAAGAGCTGCCAGTTAACCCCCAAGGCACAGTCCCGGAATTCGGCTGCTCGTCTCTCTGTATGTAAGAGTATGTCCTTGGGGGGGCGGAGCTTGCTCGCGACGGTGATGGCCGCTTGAGCCTTTAGCTCCGTAGCGTCGTCCTAATCTCCGACAATTATCCGACATTATTGCACTACCTCCTCGGCTGCTTTGTCGAGAACTGACAGCTGGAACACGCCGGGAGTGCGGGGAGGCGACTCTGGCTCCCCTACGACCAGCGGCGACTGCAGTGTGAGCCTCCGAAGCCGCCCGCCCTACAGGCCGGAAGCCCCGGGCTTGAGTGCTCATACGCGCTGGGCCTGCGGAGGTGCGGACTGGGACGAGGTCGAAGCTATGGCGTTCTGGGCAGCTGGGGACGCCTAGCGCTTTGATGTACTGTGGCTCTGTGAAGGACGCCGGGGCATACAACGAGCCCACTGAGGATCGCTGGTGAGAGGGCTATCGGACTGCTGCAAGGTGCGCCGATCGCGCCTGGCGCGGAGGAAGCCGCGGCTGCGGGCTCCAGCGGCCCAAGTCGCGAGGGCGCCCCATGTTGAATGACGCCAAGGGCACAACGCAACGGGAGCCTGGAAACGACGAACGGCCTGAGAGGAAGAGGCTTGGGGAATCTTGGCTTGGAGCACGCATTTCCCTGGGGCTGTGTTGGTGGTACGGGGCGCCAGCGGCCTGACTCGAGGAAGCAGAACGTCGGTGGCGGCTGGTGAGTGCAGCACCTGGGCTGGTGGGACCTGCTGCGGTGCACAACAACACTGGAGAACACGCTGTGAGCCTATTGTGGGGTGTCTCCCCCTTGGTTGGTAGTGGGCTTGATAGCAGCTGGCGGTCGTCGGCTCAAAATTGGACTGGAGTGCGCGTGGTGAAGTACTGAGCCCCCTCAGCTGGCCCTAGGAGAGTTTGACGTGCTGCGTGGGAAAGCTCAGGGTGAGGTGACGACATCGCCGGTGGTGGATTGCACCCTGACCAGGGAGATTGGATTCCCGAGTTGGATTGAGGGCTGTACTCCCGCGCTGGAGTTAGATTGCGGTAGTGTGCGAGGCGGAGTGACCCCTTGCCCTCACCTTGTCCTGGGAGCTGCTGCCTGCCGCGAATGGCGGGAGTGAGGTCCCCATCGGGTGCCCTTGGAGCGGAGTCTGGGTGCGCTGATTCCAGCTGGCGGACCCTGCGACCTGCTAGGATGGGCAAGGTAGACAAAGCGCAGCCCAAGTTAACTTTTGACAAAAAGCGCTCTAAATCACACAACGCCACCATGGAGGAAGCGGCTGGGAGGCCGGCTCCACACGCAGACGATCCAGACACTGACTTGCGTCACATGCTCCTGGCTATGGAGAAGAACTTGCAAAGCGGTATCGCTTCTCTGGGCACGAAAATGGATGCGCTATCGTATAGGATGGATCGGATGGGAGAGCGCATAGACAAACACGCTGAAAGGTTAGACATGTCAGAACACAGACTCACGGAGGTGGAGGAGGCGCATACCACGTTGGATGCTGAACAGACACAACTCGGGAAGGCCCTGCAGGTACTTCAAGATAAGGCTGAAGACTTAGAGGCACGCTCCCGGTGCTGTAATCTCAGGATCACGGGCCTGCCGGAGACCATGCAGACCGGTAATATGGAGCAATTCATAGAGAAACTGTTGGTTGCGCTGCTGGGAGAGGGGGTCTTCTCCCATATGTTTGTGGTGAAGAGAGCACACCGCTCCCTGGGACCCCGCCCGCCCCCGGGGGCACCGCCGCGTCCGGTCATCGCCAAATTGCTCAATTACCGGGACAGGGATGTCGCCTTGCGCCTGGCAAGGGAGAAACGGACTTTACAATATGAGGGATCCGCGATCTCTCTGTTTCCAGACTTCACTTTACGTGTACAGGAAGCCCGCCGCCAATTTGTCCCGATGAAAAAGCAGCTCCGCGAAATGAGCATAGACTACGCAATGTTGTATCCTGCCAAACTTCGGGTCAACAGACAGGGTCGTTCTCACATCTTCACGGATCCAAAGGTCCTCCAGAAAGCCCTGAAGAGTTGGACTGCAGAACAGCGGCACAGCCCGAAGAGACACACGTCAGATGAGGCGGCAGGGGGCCCCCTGGAGGAACAAGATTGAACTGAATGCACAGCTGGTGGTCGATAAGTATAATGAGTGACTAATGCACAGTAATGTGGGGGTATTCTTGGGGAGAGAATTGGACATTGATGTATGAGGCTAACGTGAGCCTCTTCACTTTTGGCATTGCACGGGGGGCCTCCTGGCTCCTTCTGGGGCTGTTTTGCATTTGTGGCATGGGGGGGGTCCCCCTGACGGGGGATGGAATGCATACCGGGTGCGTAGGGCGGGTGGTCTGAGCGACAGCACAGGCGTTGGTTACGCGGCGTTTCCCAGTGGGTGATTGGCGCGGACGGCAGTTTGTTGTTGGATGCTGGGGAGGGCGCTGCCTGCATTTGCTTCGCGCACTTATATGTCCATTAGCCTAGCAGTTTGCGATGTTGTCTGGTGCAAGGGGAGGAGTGCCGAATGGGACGGCGCGGCGGAGGTGGGGCTGCTATCTGTGTTATTATTATCCCCCTTGTTGGCTGAGCAACCTCTGCCCGCGCGTGAAACACACAGGGGGGGAAAACTTTTTGATTGGGGAAGGGGGGGCGGGGGGAGGGTACCTACGTGCACATCCTTGGGATGCTTCGCGGCCAAGTTGGGGGTGGTCAGCTGTGGGAGGGGGGGGTTGGGGGGAGGGCGCAGTTTCGAATTTTGGGTGGTTTTTAGATTTCAGAAGACCATTACACGGCGAGCAAGCCACCGCCAGTTTGCTAAGGTCAGGACGGTTTACAGGATGTGATAATACCAATGGTGGGCCCGGATGACAGTGGTGCACTGAAGACGGTAGACTCACTCCGCGCACTGACGTGGAACGTGCGGGGGCTTAACAACCACCGTAAACTGCGTAAGGTGTTCAATTATCTGGTCAGGCAGAACATTGACGTAGCCCTGCTGCAGGAAACTCATCTTCCGCTGCATAGTCCTTTGTTGCGTAGTCGAGGCTTGCTGGGTAACATCAATGTCTCAGGTTTTACCACACATGCCCGGGGGGTGTTGACCTGGGTTAATCCTCGGTCGGCATACACGTTGGCACAGCTGGATGCGGACAAAGATGGTCGCTTTGTGGTATCCCGTTGCCGGGGTAGGGGCCTCGAAGTACTCATAGTCAATGTTTACGGACCCAATTATGACTGCCCAGAGTTTTATTTGACATTGGCGGATGCGGTGGGCAGACACCCTGACGTGCAGCTCCTCTGGGGTGGGGATTTTAACCTGGTTAGGGATCCCGATCTGGACAGGTCTGGGGGCCCGTGTAGACGTATATCTGCGGCGGCTCGGGCGCTAGAGCGTGCTATGACTTGTATGGATCTCAGCGATGTATGGCGGCAGCGCAACCCGGACAGGGGAGGATACACACACTATTCGGCCTATTATAATTTACATACCCGTATAGATTATTGGTTGGCCTCTTCGTCCTTAGTTGCGCATGTACGGGAGTGTCTGATACTTCCACGCACCCTCTCGGATCACTCGCCGCTGCTGCTGGTTCTGGAGACGCCCAAAAAGGTGATTCCTCCTTTCACGTGGCGGTTCCCCCCTTACTCTCTGCTTGACCCTCTCTTCAAGGAGGAGTTGGCGGAAGCCATTGAAACCTTTTTCCAGCTTAACGTAGGCTCGGTAGAGAGCTTCCAGACGGTTTGGGAAGCTTTTAAAGTCTACATTCGGGGGGTGGCTATGGCCAAACACTCGGGGGTACTCCGTTCCATCCGTCGGAGGTTGGCTGACCTAGAAAAAAAGCTGGGGGCACTGAGCGTCAACTAGTTTGTGGAGACGGGGCTATCACGACAGAAATACGTGATTTGCTAGGGGAATACCAGGAAGCCGCGGATAGTGAGGTTAAGCACTTAGGCAAATATGCCACGGCCAGAGTCTATGGTGAGGGGGACAGGCCGGGATCTGTGCTGGCGAAGATTTTGAAGGCTAAACGTGGTAAAACTTTGATAACAGCAATTAAGTCGGAGGAGGGTGAGACACTCACTGATGAAACGGCCATTGCGGATAGGTTCAAGCGATACTATTCAACACTATACTCCTCCCGCTCCTCAAGCCCTGAGGCGGAAATCCTCGACTATTTAGAACATGTTAAGTTGCCGTTCCTTTCTAACGAACATAGGGAGTTTCTGATGAGACCCATAGAAAAGGACGAATTGGTCTTAGCTTTGGCGGGGATGAAGACAGCTAGCACCCCCGGGGCGGATGGCCTGACAGTGGGTTTTTATAAAACCTTTATGGACTTATTGCTCCCGCATCTCGTTACGCTCTTTGAGGACATGTGTACATCGGGCACAATGCCGCAGTCCATGAGGGAAGCGATTATTGTGGCCATCCCTAAACAGGGTAAGCCGCTGGACGAGTGCGGCTCTTACCGCCCTCTCTCCCTACTCAACGTAGATACGAAGTTATTCGCTAAGATACTAGCAAATCATTTGGCTCCCCTGGCCCCCGCCTTGGTGGCTCCGGAACAGGCCGGATTTATTCCCGGTAGGAATCTCACATACAATCTCCGTACTGTGTTTGGCACCATCCAACACGTCAAGCAGGATGTGGAGGCGGTCGCTGTCTTTCTGGACATGGAGAAGGCCTTCGACTCCGTCGAGTGGCCCTTCATGCGCCAGGTGCTGTCCAGGATGGGACTGGGACAAGTTTTTTTGCAGCTTATTGGGGTATTGTACAATGCCCCCATGGCGCGAATACACATAGGTGACTTGGTCACGGACTCCATCGCCATATCTAGAGGGACGCGCCAGGGCTGTCCACTGTCCCCTATTTTATATGCCCTGGTTGCTGAACCGCTTGCGTGCGCATTGCGGGAATATCACGGCCATCAAGGTATTCGATTCCCAAACTACGAGATTGTTGTGTCCACCTACGCCGATGACACGCTTTTGTACGTCCGCGATCCAGAAAACAACCTCTCTCCGGTTCTCAGAGAGGTGGTGCACTATGGGGCGTTGTCGGGCCTGAGAGTTAATTGGTCCAAGTCTGTAGTCTTCCCGCTCACCCCGGTCATGCGCCGCTTTGAGGCGGACTACCCTCTGATGTGGTCCACAGAGGCAATCCGCTACCTGGGCATACGCCTACATACGGACTCGGACATTGTGTTCCGTGATAACTATGGAGTGGCAGTTACCAAGCTGGAGGAGGATGTGGAGGCATGGATCCGGTTACCGCTGTCCTTATTGGGCCGGGTGTCCATAATGAAGATGGTGGTCCTGCCTCGCTTCCTGTTCCTTTTTACAAATATCCCCATTGTGTTGCCGAGCTCCTTCTTCCGTAGAGTTAACAAGTCCTTGATAAAGCTGGCATGGGCGGGAGGGCATGCGCGGGTCCAGTGGCGGATCCTCACCCTGCCGTACCATATGGGGGGATTGGGCGCGCCGGATTTGGACTTGAACTATAGGGCGGCACAAAGTGTGCTAGCGTATTGCTGGATACACGGTCGGCCAGAAATACCGTTCCTTCGGCTGGAACAGCTTTTTGCGGACACGATTCCGCTCCCAGCCACGATCTTTGACCCAGCGGATCGTAGGATGGGGATATTGGATTCCATTGGTTCGCCTCGCCACGCTTGGCATTACTTATTACACCTGCGAGCGGGGGCGCTGCTGTACTCCCCCGCCATGCCATTGGAGTGGGCCCGCTGGCTAGCCCCGTGCCGGGACGGAGGGGTTATACGGGTGCTGCGCACTTTGAACATAACATCCGTCGGGGACCTTTTTCAGGAGGGTGTGGCTCGAACATGGGAGGAAGTTCAGGGGGATACTACACCTGGTACTTTGTTGCAACGTTTTCAGTTTCACAGAATGAGGGGGGCGCTGCGGGACTTACTGGGGGAAGACATGCAAGAACCCCTCGAACTGCCGGAGTTGTCTTATATTATAAATGCTGACTCGCCGCAGAAGGTGGTCTCACATATCTACAAGTTGGCAATGTCGCATAGGGCGCATTCCTATACCAAGGCCAGATTGGCCTGGCAACACGATTTGCAAATCGCTATAGATGACTCAATGTGGACCTATTGTTGCACTAACACTCGCCGAATTTCGCTGCATGGCAGGCATAGACTAATTCATTTTAAATTTGTGAACAGAGTGTACTATACCCCAGAGCGGCTGCACCGGTATGGTTTGAGGGAGGACTGACTTTGTGCCCGCTGCCATGCTCAAAATGCGGATTTTATGCACTTGGCCTGGTCTTGTGTAGGGATATATAAGTTCTGGGAAGCGGTCTTTTTGGAACTGGGTACTATCACTGAGACGGAGCTTTCTCCGGACCCGACGTTAGCTCTTTTGGGCTACTCTAGGGAGCTCCCTAAGGCAATACGCAGGATGGTGGACATGGGCCTACTTGTGGTGCGGCGGAGGGTCGCAATGTGCTGGTTAAAGGGCCCTACGCCTACTATGTCACAATGGTCCCAAGACATGCTGTATTGCAGCACACAGTCCGAGACTTTTAGCGAACTGCTCCCACTGCGGAGCAGACCTAAGAATTTTTGGGGGCTGTACACAACATACTTGCTTGGTAAGACGACGTCGACTGGGGTGGTGGCGCCCACGTCTCCTGGGGATGGGCCCTCTGGCTCCGTCACGTAATTGCTTGCAAGAGGGATCAGTTCTGCGGAGCACCCTTGGGCGCGCGTTCAGAGTGCCGTCCTGGGTTGATGAGTGCGCAGCGTGCCTGCAGGAAGGATGAGGCGTGCCTGATATCTTAAGGCATGAGGGAGGTTGCTATTGTCTGCTGTCTTTTAGTGTTCCACCTGATTTTAATTTGCATTCACAATAATTGCATATCGCCTCTAGCAGTTTACTTCTTTAGGGACCGAGGTAAATGGTGGCGGTAATCTGTCTTGACCTTTTGGTATATACCAGTATTCTGAGGTTATAATGGCATTGTCTCATTTGGTTTCTGTACGCCGCCTGCCCCAGGGGTTGTTGGCTAAACGGCTGTGTTAAATGTTTGCTAGGGACATGCTGCCGGCCCCAGGGTTGTAGGCACGACAGCTGTGTTGGTCAGTAGTATCTTTGCAATAAAGACAAGCTTAAAAAAAAAAAGAGTATGTCCCTGGGACCTGGCCCACCCAGGGTTTTTCTTTGAAAACAAGTGTAGGAGACCGTGTTTGTTTTTAAAAAAAATATTTGCTGCAGATTTGTAACTCCATTGCAATTTTGCATCAAAACCTTTTAAAAAAATGCTTTTTTACCCTGGTGTGGTCCCTCGGGACCCCAGGACCAGGGTTAGGGGGTAAGGGTATTCCTACCTTGCCCCCCTTTCTTTTTTTATGTTTTATTTGGGACTCAGCTGAAGCCAAGTCCCAAGATGGCTGCCAACACTTCCTGGTTGAAGTGTTGGCAGCCAATCAGATATCAGCACGGGGACTGTCGGATCCTCAGAGGATTTGCGTCCCTATATATATAAATTTGTTTTTACCTTAATAGCTGAAAAACTACTGAATGGATTTACACCAATTCACAAAAAGGTCACTTTCTGGACCAAGAGCTACCGTTCTGCCAAATTTGGTGTAATTCTGTTTAGCGGTTCGGGCTGTAGTCGTGTCTAAAATGTCCATGAAAAATTAACATGGGAAACACATGTTTTTTGACCCCCCCTTTTTCTCGGCCTCCGCTTGATAGATCACCCTGAATCTTTCCCTGCACAAATCAAATCAGCAACGTACTTTGTTTGGAAACTTTTGTGAAGATTCGTCAAATGGCGCCAAAGATATAGGAAAAACAAAAAATGCTTTTCCTATGGAACTAGGTCCTAACTATAACTACCTACTGCCGACCGCCAGTAGGATATATATCCTATTATTTCTGCACATATATGTATTTATTTATTGTATTGATATATTTATTGTGCTTTGTCTCATGTAATAAGGTTATACAACAATATGATTGTTTTCCTATCAGCATATGAGTACTCTCCAGGATTAGCGAAGTCGACAAATTGCCACAGAACAGTCTGTTTACTATGCCTATGCTCCATTACGTCACACGATCAGATCACATGTTTTGTTTAAAAGCACGAATGTATAGCGTTTCTTTATGTGAGCAAGGTCACAGGGTGACCGAAACGTTATGGCATTATGGTATGGGTAAATAAATAATACATCGCAAGACAAGAGGAGTTTGTGCTCTGTTCTGGGACCGTCACGCATAAGGACGGCAAGGGCGAATTCAGAAATTCAATATATATATATATATATATATAGCCAACACAGTCCTGGCAAACAGCAAATCTCCACTACTGCCATGCAGGTACGGACCACTCAACGTTGATGCTTTCAAAAAAGTGCTTTATTAAGGCTTCATTTTACAAATGAATAAAATCTTCACAAGGCATCCGCCTTCCGTCCATGACGCGTTTCGACCGTTTCAACGCGGTCTTGATCACATGACAGCCCTGCATCTTTTTTACCCTTCATATACCAATAACACCACCCCGTGCATGTTGATTTCATCACAATAAACGACAGACTACATTGCAATATGTTGCTGCAAACCAAAACCTGGGAGGTTTTGAATACTACGCCCCATCAATATATATATGGAATTTATTCTCTTTGTAAACTGACAAATCTAAATATTCAGACTGATCATAAGCGTTTTGTTTAAAGCACAATATGGTACTGATATGAACATTGGTCATGGTTCAATGGTTAACACAGTCATTGTGATCAAAATAACATTTCTTTTAGCATATGTGCCATCCATCGAACCTAATCAACAAGATTAATAAATAAATAAACACAGGCTCTATTTATAATCAACAGCAGTACACAATTTTTTTTTAATGTATCTGATATTGAAACCCTGGTACTCCTGGTTCCTTGCTTTTGCAGTCAATCTGATCTATTGCAATGATGTCACTAAATAAGTGCTATGTGAGCCTCTTAAAGTGCTGTGTGCGCCTAATTGCACTATCCCTGTAAAGTGCAAAGTGATTGAAAAAGTGCTGTAGTGCCAAAAAAGTGCCAATTTTGGTAATTCAAATTTATTTCTATACCGTCATGAAGCCTCATATTAATAATATCTTGACAGTGCAATAACAGGAGCAACCTTTAATTTCGATTATGGGCATCACAGAAGTGTACTCTAAAATCTAACTAGTTTGTTAGGGGATATAAAACCATTAAAACCAGTAAAACATGCTGAAGGCTCTAATAAGTAAATTCACTTAACACCTTTATAGGAAGCTGTGGAGATCCTCACTGGTGTTCAACCCATTAGGCATCTTGGTATTTAGTTCTACTATAAATTCTGACTCCAATTGCCTCAGTAGCTTTTCCCTATAGCCTCCTCTTCTTAGTGTGGGAACAGCTCCGATCACAAAATATTTGAGTTCCCTTATGTTGTTTTGATGAACCAATTTGAAATGCCTAACCACCGGGTAGCTGGGATCGGAGTTGACTATAGCCCTTATGTGTTGTAAGATGCTATTGTACACTTGGAGTTTGGTGCTCCCCACGTACTTTAAACCACAAGGGCACTCTAGCACGTATACTGCAAACTCCTTTCTGCAAGTATAATGCCCTCTGATTTGACTTTTCGCAGAATGCTGTGGTGTAACTTAACATGTTAACTCCAAATTTACAGGCTCTGCAAGAATTGCATTTAAAGAATCCCGTCTTGGTTGATAACCAAGTCAGAGTCGGGCTAACTTCTGGGCTACTTCTTACTAGTGAATCTCTCATAGAGGGAGAATGTTTAAATGTGAGAGAAGGTTTGTCAGGTAAGATTTGGCTTAATGTAATGTCAGTTAAGACTATGGGCCATTGGGTGCTTATGATTTTCCTGATTTGCCTTTCTTGTATGCTATAGGTTGAAATCATTCTGATCTCTTGTGATGTATCCCCTGTCCTCAGAGTTGATATAATGACAGGCCTCCTCGTACCATTCTCATTGAACAAATTGGTCTCTCTTGATTGTGCATTCGCTTTGAGCATAGCTTTGTTTAGATCCTTGGTATTGTACCCTCGTGCAATGAATCTATTGGTTGCTTCTTCCTGACACTGCCTTAGGTCAGTTTCAGAGCTGCAAATTCTGCGTATTCTTAAATATTCCCCATAGGGGATGCTCCGAATCAAATGTCGAGGATGTGCACTCGTAGCATGGAGAATTGAATTCCCTGCTGTAACTTTTCTGTGTAGCTTAGTTTGTACCCTATAATTTTCTATATACACTTGCACATCTAAAAACTCAATAGACCGATTGCTAATTTGGGCTGTGAACTTCAAATTCAGATAATTTACATTGATCATTTCTACAAAAGCCTATGTATCTTCAACCGTGCCCTTCCAAATTATGCATACATCGTCTATAAATCTCCACCATTTCTTCACATGTACTTCCCACAATTGATTGAACTGTGTTTTAAGGACCTGTCCCACCAACCCACATGGAGACATGCATAGCTGGGGGAGAAGCAGGCCCCCATGCCTACTCCCCTCATCTGTTGGTACACATCTTTGATAAACATAGAATAGTTGTTTGTTAAACATAAATTGATCATTTTGATTAGCATCTTATTGTGCTCATACAGATTTATCGATCTTTTATTGAGGAAGTACTTCACAGCTCTTAGGCCATCACTGTGGTTGATACTGGTGTATAACTATGTGATGTCCATCACTATAAAAAGGAAATCATTATCCCACTTCATATTGTGTATCTTTATTAAAAAGTCTCCTGTGTCCTTATTAAAGGATGGTAACTCAGCCACAAGGTCTTGTAGGAAATAATCCACATATTTGGAAATTGGTTTGAACAAACTTTTCCTAGCATATATATATATATATATCCAAACACTGTTCAAGACAAATCCCCCCACAATCCGAGGGCTTTGAAGAAAGCAGCACAGCCAGGTACCAGCAGTTTGTAAGTAGTCCTTTTTATTCAATTTGCATATCCACCAACAGTGCAGCAAGTAGACCAACGCGTTTTGTCCGGAGCCTTCAACAGGGTTTAGTGTGTAGACAAGACATTTAAAGGGGAAATTGCCACCAAAATAGCCTCCACATTTTAAAGGAACACACACATATTTTAACATATATATTTTTTTACATATTTTACACTACACAGTCAAATGTAATCGTGACGTTTCAAAAAATATTGCCAAAATTCTCCACATTGTATCACACAGGTGATTTGTAATTTACTGGATTTCTCCTTCGTTCTGAATAATGGTAAAGTACCTAGGCCTGGGCAGTAAATTCCGTTCCGCTCGCGGAATTTGCGGAATTTGGGTAATTTCGCGTTCCGCGGAGAACGCGAAATTGTCAAAAATTCCGCGAACCACGGCTTCACGGAGTTTTTTGCTTGTTCGCGCTTTCAAAATGCGTGTTTGCGAGATATTTCTCCCTCAGCACGCAGACAGCATTCGCGAACAGGAAAAAAGCATTGCGAACGGGCGGAACAAGCAATTCCACGTGTTCGCGGAACTTTTGCGTGCTCGCGGAGATTTTTTACCGTTTCGCGGAGCTTTGCGTAGCGCGACAACGCAAATTCCGCCCACCCCTAATTTAAGTACCCATAGCACACAACATGTCATAGTGTAGTTCTGATCTATTCAGTTGATATCCCAGAGAAATCTACTGTTGAATGTACACATGTTTAACCAATGTGATACCTCTGTTACCCAGTTATGCTATGATGTAAATGATAATGAAGTATTCAACTTCGCACATTCCCTACTCAGAGGAGGGATATGTATAAAAGGCTGGAGGCAGATTTGTATTTCATTCCATAAAGTTCGAAAAATGAGATGGGAAACAGTTACAATATCCAAGAAAAATAGGGAAATTTAAGGAGATTTCAAAAGATCTGAAAAGGGAGGGGAAC
This sequence comes from Calotriton arnoldi, assembly GCA_963921515.1. Lineage (NCBI taxonomy): Eukaryota > Metazoa > Chordata > Amphibia > Caudata > Salamandridae > Calotriton > Calotriton arnoldi. Next base: position 678,505 of record CAWUFW010009552.1, read on the forward strand.
TGCACCGGCTACTATCGGCTATATGCTGGATTTGATAATTATGTGGACCAAAGGGAGAAATGACAAGTACCAAATCCATCCATCTTCATACCATGAGGGTAATATGCTAATGTTCATACCAATTTAAGCATAACATCCTTTGGTAAATAAAGTACTGCCTAGTTCATAAAGTGCATTCTGTTAAATATATCAAACAATTCTAGTTTCATTCTAGAACTGGGGGCAATAAGTAGCTTGTGGAACAAGACAAGGATCGATGGAAGAAGTCGGTCTTAATACAACCCTTGACTATAAATGTTTGTGTTAATATTTCTCCATCGCCTATTAAAGTGCATACAATTGATACGTATAGCGTATATTACTGATCCACATATACAGTACTAAGATCATAAAGTCGTATGTGCTGTAAACACTTCAGAATTGATCAATTGATTTGATTAGAATACAATACTAAGATCATAAAGTGCTATGTGCTGTAAACACTTTGAAGTTGATCAATTGAATTGATTAGTTTCACCTATAAAACACAAATCTCCAATACAGTTCTTATATCATAAAATGTTTTGTGATATAAATAACTATAAAATTGATCATTGGATCTAATTAATTGAAAGATAGCATTCTAAAAGTGCAGGTAATAATGCATATAGAAAGTACCGACAAACAACATGGACCAAAATTAATCTTAGATTATTGCTCAATTGTATAAAGAAAGTAAGTGACTAAAGTGCATCTGATAACTAGATTTCAAAAGTGCAAATGCTGGCAATCTAAGAACATGAGTGTAAAAAAGGGTCAGGATTAAATAGATAAAAAGCAGTCTCCCATTCATGTGCTACTGTGTCTATGAATGTATCCAATGATATGATTCAATTATATATCATCAGGATATAAGATACCTATGTTATTACCCACAATGTTAAAAGATTGTGAATAGTATATGATGCACAGTTATAGAAAAGGTTTATATAAATTCATAAAATGGTTAAATGTGACTATACAGTTCAACATCCATGTTTAGACCATTGGGGGTCTCCGTCCCCAAAGCAGAATCTTCTTCGATTCTTCATGGCGTAACTCCAGTTCCATGTTCCCTCCTCAAGGTTTTTTCTGTACGTGTTTAATGCCATAGTATCTCATGTTGTCTGGCTTCCCATCATGCATTTCCCAAATGTGTCTTGCCATGGCATATTGATAGTCCTTATTTATTATGACTCTAGATGTTGCAATATGTGGAGCTTGAGTTTGTTAATAGTGCTGCCCACATATTTTGTGCTGAATTGGCATTCCAGAACATAAACCACTGATTCAGTTTCACTTATGATCTTCTCCTGTATCGTATTCATTTTGCCATAGATCGTCTTATACTCTGTTTTATTTGTGCCATGTTTGCAGGCCTTACATTTGACACATTTAAAGAAGCCATTTTTAGGAACTGGAAGCCATGTAGCCATATGGGTTTGAAGATTAATGGGTTTCATATAGGTGCTAGTCAAAAGGTCCCCCAATGATGGTGCTTTGCTGTATGTGATATTGGTGTTCCTGGAAGTATCTTTTTGAGATCTTCATCCATGAGCAAAATTCTCCAGTTGTCCCTGAGTACGTTTCTTACTTTTCCACTTGATGTATTGTATTCTGTTATAAACCTCACATCCTGGTTATCTGTTTCTGGATTAGGCGCTTCCTTTGGTATAAGTAGTGCTTCTCGTTTTTTTGCACTTGCTCTTTTAGGGCATCTTTTAGAACCATTTCTGGATAGCCTCTTATTAGGAATCTTTTAAACATTTACCTCGCCTGGTGTTTGAAATCTGTTTCTTCTGAGCAGCAACACCTTACCCTCAGAAACTCTCCGTATGGGACACTACATTTCAGGGGTAGGGGGTGTCCACTGTTAGCATGGAGTATGCTATTTGTACTTGTTGGTTTTCTGTACATTTTACTGAAGATCCTGTCATTCTCGATATAAATTGTGGTATCCAGGAAGTTGATTTCTTTGTCCTGGATGTCGAATGTGAATTGTAAATACAATTTGTTTTGATTCAAGGATCTCAGAAAACATTCCAAGTCCGATTTTTCCCCTTCCTATATTGAAAAAGGGTTTTCAATGAAACGTACCCATAAAATCATTTGCTCCATTTTTGCTCTGTTCTGTTCGCTCCAGGCTACTTCTGCTTCCCAGCGCCCTATAAATAAATTGGCGTATGTTGGGGTGAAAGATGTTCCCATTTCGATTCCCTGAACTTGTAGATAATACTTATTGTTACATAAAAAGACATTATGATTCAGACAAAAGTCTATCATCTCAATAAGCATATCTGAGTGATCGAATAGGGAAACTGAACGGGTTCGCAGAAAGTATTTGCAGGCTTCTATTCCATCCTGATGCTGTATTGAAGTATACAGTGAGACCACGTGCAAAGTAGCCATCAAAAAATTCGATTTCCATGGAAGCTCGTTAATTCTATTGAGGAAATCTTGTGAGTCTTGTAAGTATGATGGAAGATTCCTGACGTAAGGAAAAGGGAATATGTCCACGAATCTTGAGGTGTTTTAGAGCAGGGCGCCGGCAGATTGTTCAATACCTTGTGCACTTTCGGCAAAAAATAGATTGTTGGTGTTATCGGATGTGAGGTATTTAAGTAGTTGTATTCTTCTATATCTAGGAGGCCTTTCTCTTGCCATCCTATAAGTTTTTGAGAAAATTGATCCATGTGCTCTCTGATCGGATTGTCCGGGAGTCTCCTGTAATGTTTTGTATTGCTCAATTGCCTATTTGCTTCTGCCAAATATTTTTGCATGCTCATAATTACAATATTCCCTCCTTTGTCACTGGGTTTAATGATGATACTGCTGTCATTTTACAGATCCCTTAGCGCTTCCCATTCCTTGTTGGTCAGATTTTGTTTGGCCCCTTTGTTCATTTTGGATGATCGCCCAGTTTCCATAAATACCATCTTCTTTAGTTCGTCCGTCACAATTTCATAAAACAAGTCAATTTTGTTTCCAATGGGTAATTGGGGGCAGAATTTGGACTTTGGTTTGCATCCACTCTTTGACGTCATATCTGTTGGGATCTCAAGATATTCACAGTGATCCCTTTCCAATAAGAATGCAATTGGTGGGCTTTCCAATACAGATGCCTCTATTTCCAGACTAGTTAGGGATTGTAGTGTACTCAGGTCATTCACTGTGATAATGAAGGGTGCTACAGTGGATTTTACCTTATTACCCTTTTTTATCCCATTCTTTTTTCTTCTGTGAGTAATATTTCTTAAGCTTAACTTTCCTTATAAACTTATAAAAGTCTATTCTCGTACCAACAAAGTCAAGTCCGGAATTCGGACAAAAGCTGAGCCCTTTATTTAGGAGGGTCCTGTGGTTTTCATTGATGGTTTTTTGGGAGAGATTGATGATTAGATTATTATTTTGTACCATATATATATAAATTATTTATGCAACATTTCCGAATATTTGCATTATTTATGGTATAAGAGACAGACTTGTGCCCCTACACGCACTGGCTTGGGACTTCCCTATAATGTATACAATATTACGTATCACTAGTATAAATGTGTAGTTGGTCAATGCGGTACCCATGAGGACAGAATTGAGTGAGAAACAAATTGAGTCTTTTCTCATGTTTTGTTCTAACTAAGCCCGAGCGCGCAACAATGTAACTGTGAGTATTTTTTCGCAGTGTTTTTAAATTGTTATAATTTAGTATTAATAATCACTTGGTTTAAATTATTGTTGTGCTGATATAGTCTTTGCCTATAACAATGATAATAAGTTAATGGTTAAATGCACAGTCATGTTTGTTGTGGTATGTAGGAACTTCTATGTCCATTAACTAGAATGGTTGCTGTGACAACCAACTTAGAGTGCTCACTATATATTGTGAAAATCCAATGGTGCCAGACGTAGTGATCAAGGCGGTTCGCCGTCGAAACGCGTCTAGGTCGTCTTATGGAATAAAACTTTTTGTGTCATATCCCCACAGAGTCAGCGTCTGTCATTTGCAGTTGCCAGAATTGGTAATATATGTGAAGATTTGCCGGAATCTTACCGCTGACCCTCCTCGATCTGGAGCACTGCGTACCCGGAACCTGAGTGGAATTCTTCTTGTAAAAGAAAACGCAGAGCCCCCCGCAGCAGACATCTCGCTACTCGATCATCCGAAAGTCTGCAAACAGGAGAGCGCCCTGATCCTCGTGGTGGCTGGAGGGCGATCGGAGTTTCAGGTAGGCTCCCTCTTGTGGACCGTAAGGTGTTTGCGAGTATTTCTTGGTGGCTGATGGGAGAGGTAGTCCTGTGAACCTTAACACGGGCAGTGGGTGACACAAAAACTTCACATTTCCAGCGATGGCCGAGGAGTGGGTCAGGGAGCGAGAAGAGGCAGCAATTGACATCTTCAGCGATGCCGATACAAATGCATCGCTAGCCTCAACTGCAACTGGGACAAGTGCACAATCGGCAGGCAGCGACATTGTAAAAATGACACATGAATTGGAAAAACTGCGTAAAAGCGAAATATCAAAATGGTGGGAATGTAAGTCGCTCCAACGGTACCTGGACGTGGGGCGCATTCCAAGAGGACTCAGGATTCTCGTGGTCCCAACGTACGAAAATCCTAACCCTGAGATGCTGCGAGAATGGGCAGATAATAGCGCCAAATCCTCAAGACGCATGTTACAAATACTGATTAAGTATGCCACAAGTGACCGTGAAAATATTCTTGCTAAAATCGATGCACTTTACAAAGAATTGGAAAAATATGAAAATCAGGATGAAGTAAAGAAAATACTAACTGAAATGAAGTCAAGACTGCTAAAATACGAGCAATCAATAATGGAGAGGAAAGCGACTAAATTCCAAAGGGATAGAAATGATTATTTGAATGGGAAGATCTATACCTTCTCAAAGAAATGTGAAAATATTCGCCGCCAACAACTCTCAACTACCGCCGAAACACAGATGAGAACGATAGAGCCTAGTGGATCTGAACTGAGCTCAGAAGTCTAGTCAGACTTAGGGTCAACAGGAAGCGGTGCCCCCAACCGAAAAACACCTACCGTAGTACAAGAGTTTGGTTTTTTACGCATAGAACGCACCATGAGCCTGCGACCACGGCCCCGCGCCCAGAACAGAAAGGCAAGGGCAGAGGTCAAACAAAAGGAGAAGGAAGGACAGACGATGGGGCAAACAAAACACATAGAACTACCAAACAAACAAACAGAAGAAACAGACGGAGGTAGAGACAAATAAAGACATTGACAACACAGTAATCAATCTCACCAATATGGCTCTTAATGACGAAGAACAAAGAATCCTATCCTTAGGCTTAATGTTCTGTGCAAAAACCAACTTTGATTATGTACAGACCAGGGTGGACTTCTTTCAGTTTGTACGAAAATTGAAATTACAGAAACATTTCTTTAATGTATCCAAAAATATTGGGGAATCCGAGACAATGTGTAACACCAATGATATTCTCAGTGTGGAAGACATGAATCTCCTTCAGGATTTGGCAGAACTTGGGTGTGAAGAGAGAAACAGCATGGAATCACCCACAGAAGTGGCACTAGCAACAGGTCTGGACATCTATGGGAGTGTACGTACCCCATACAAACCAAAATCAGTCTTAATTCCAATGATGCCAAAAGATGGACTCGATATCTTTGCTGACAACGTGGTAAAAGACTTAAAGGAATTGGCTAAGCTCTGTAGCAAAGAGTTTATCAAAACCAACCACAATCAGAGGACTCAATACAATGACCTAATACAAAAAATCAAACAACGTCAAGACATAGTTGTCCGGTGGTCAGACAAAGGTGGCAACGTGGTCCTATGGCCACTGGACAAATACAATATGGAGGCACAAAAACAGCTACAAGACAGAGAATGCTACAGCCGCATTAGCCCTACCAGTATTTTTGGAATCAAAGAAAAGTTCCACAAGGCTCTTTACGAATGGAGAGGTGTGGGACTAATTTCAAAACAAGAACTTGAATTTCTAAAAAACGATTATCCGGTGACACCTCAACTGTATTTAATACCAAAGATCCATAAAAATGCCATGGATCCCCCAGGAAGACCAATCATAGCGGCCATAGGGGGGCTTTTTGAGAATACATCAAGATACATTGATCATTTTCTCCAGCCTTCTGTCTGTGAACTTCCATCACATATTAAAGACATGGGAGATTTCTTGACGAAAATCTACGACATATCATGGAAAAAAGACTTTGTACTAATGACACTTGATGTAAAGACACTATACACTAGCATAAGACACAAGGATGGTCTAAACGCTCTGAGCTATTACCTGGGGAAAAGACCGATACATTTGCACCAGCACACAATGATGTTGTTACAAATGGCAGCATGGTGCCTAGACAATAATATCTTTATTTTTGACAAACTCTTCTACAAACAGTTGCAGGGTACAGCCATGGGTACTTGCTTCGCCCCCAGCTATGCGAATCTGCATATGGGCTGGTGGGAGGAGCAAGCACTCATGAAGATGCAGAAAAAATCTATGACAGAAAATGTCAGTCTGTATGTTAGATATATAGATGCTATCTTTATTCTCTGGCAGGGTTCCCAAGAAAATGCAAGAATATTTGCAGAAGAATTAAATAGTAACAACTTGAATCTATCTTTTACATGCAACACCAGTAGAGAGTCCATACAATATTTAGATCTTGAAATTTATGTAGAGAACAACAAAATACAGTCTAGGACCTACAGAAAACCCACCTCAGGCAATGCAATCCTCCACGCTAGTAGCTTCCACCCTACAAGTCTCAAGGAGAGCATCCGTTATGCGGAATGCATCCGAATGAAGCAAAATTGTAGTACCAAAGAAGCATTGAAAAAATCTACGGACGACCTCTTTCAAAGACTAGAGCGTAGAGGGTACAGCGTAGAAACCTTATCTACTGCAAAAGCTAAAGGTGTTAACATCAAAAGAGAGGATCTGCTTTTTTCCGCCAAAGGTAAAAACAAAAACAAAAGTACCAACAGTAAAACAGACACACCCAGACTCATTACAGGCTTTAACGCATACCACACAAACCTTCGCAAGATACTTCACAGGCACTGGCGATTAGTTCGCAGTGATCCAGTTATTGGCCCTACCTGCGCAAGAGCACCTCCTATAACATTCAGAAAAGCGAAATCAATGCGCCATGAGCTTGTATGTAATGCGCCAGCAATTGCGAAAGGATCAAATTGGCTCAAACCACAGAGAGGGTTCCACAAATGCTTTAAATGCAAAGCATGCAAGCATGGTGTTAATACAAGAACAGTCCAAATGCCTTTTAGACAGTCCCCCTTTGAAATACGCGGCAGCTACACTTGTAAAAATGACTTTGCTGTCTACGTTCTCCAATGTACATGTATCAAACAATACGTGGGTAGTACCATTCACCCCGTTCATGTCCGTATACTGCAGCACCTCAGGGCCATCGCCAACGATGACCCTACTTACCCAGTCGCCAGACACATAAATTCATGTCACGGAGGAAATGCTCAAGATCTCTCCTTCTTTGTGATCGACACAGTCCCCAAAAACCTTAGGGGAGGGAATAGGCAGTTGATACTAAGGAGGCTAGAATCGAGGTACATAATCCTCCTCAATTCTAAAATCCCAAATGGGATGAATGCAGATGAGGCACTAAATGTACATCTGTAACATTTTGACCGCTTGTCCCGCTCCAGACCCTATTCCTTAGCGTTAGGTCAATTTTTCACGTCACATTTTTTTCTTTTACATATTTTTTCACTCCTGAGTTGCAATAATCTTCCACAGTTCGTGATTGAGAGCTCTGTGCGACATATACAAGCAATATGATCTGTTATGAGATAGACCGACCCATTAGCCCACTTGGGCAGCACCCTACTTCCTTTCTTCTCATTTCTGTCCGTTATTTATTGTATCCTGATATAAGGACATTTCCTCAGTAGCAGACTTGGTATATATGATGTAATATGTACTGAATTATTTATGCAACATTTCCGAATATTTGCATTATTTATGGTATAAGAGACAGACTTGTGCCCCTACACGCACTGGCTTGGGACTTCCCTATAATGTGTACAATATTACGTATCACTAGTATAAATGTGTAGTTGGTCAATGCGGTACCCATGAGGACAGAATTGAGTGAGAAACAAATTGAGTCTTTTCTCATGTTTTGTTCTAACTAAGCCCGAGCGCGCAACAATGTAACTGTGAGTATTTTTTTGCAGTGTTTTTAAATTGTTATAATTTAGTATTAATAATCACTTGGTTTAAATTATTGTTGTGCTGATATAATCTTTGTCTATAACAATGATAATAAGTTAATGATTAAATGCACAGTCATGTTTGTTGTGGTATGTAGGAACTTCTATGTCCATTAACTAGAATGGTTGCTGTGACAACCAACTTAGAGTGCTCACTATATATTGTGAAAATCCAATGGTGCCAGACGTAGTGATCAAGGCGGTTCGCCGTCGAAACGCGTCTAGGTCGTCTTATGGAATAAAACTTTTTGTGTCATATCCCCACGGAGTCAGCGCCTGTCATTCCTGGCAACTGCATATAATATATATATATATATATATATATATATATATATATATATATATATATATATATATATATATATATATATATATATATATATATATATATATATATATAATCCCTGTCAATATCCGGGGCGGTGACAGAGTCTTATCACTTAGGAGATTGGAATCCCGGTACATCATAGGGTTCAGTAAACAGCACCCCCTAGGGCTTAAACTGGATGATGAGTTAGCCGTACATTTGGGATGATTCTTGTGGTACAGTATTGTTTCTAATGCTTCAGTTATTATATCCAATAATTCTTTTAGATGTCATCAGTGATGTCATCAGTGACGTCACTGACCATGTCATGAGTGATGTAATATGTGACATCATCAGCAGTGCATTGCGGGGGCGTGGGTTATAGTTAGCTCAGCTAACTATAACAGCTGAATTTCTCGGGTTTTGAATGAGAGAAATGTCAGCCTACCAATAACGTCCCTGTAACCTTTGTTTTTTTCTGTGAATTTCTAAGGTTTTTTAAATGCTAATTTCGAACTATAACATCCCTGAAACCTGTGGTTTTTTCAGTGAATTTCTAAGGTTTTTTAAATGCTAATTCCTAACTATAACATCCCTGAAACCTGTGGTTTTTTCAGTGAATTTCTATGGTTTTATAACTAGCAGTCGCGTTTGCAAAGTGGTGGAGAAAGGGGTCTGGGCCTCCAACCAGCGCTCAGGAATTCCACTGCGTAGGACTTACAGGAGGTACCAGGAGGGCTTCTTGGTCCACAAGGTCTCTCAAGAGTAAAGTGTCCTTGGGGGCCAACTACCCCTCCTATTACCTCCAGTAAGTCCCACACAGCAGGATTTCTGAATTCTGATACCAGGCCATGCCCCCTTTGTCCACCACTCGCGCCTCTTGGTGCGCTCTTGGTTGGGGGATAAAGTCCCATTTGCTTCTGGGGGTCCTTAGGGGCCAACTAGCCTACCTGTTACCTCCAATAAGCCCCACACAGTGGGATTGCTGAGAGGTGGTCACAGCCCACGTTCCCTTTCTACACCACTCTGTAAATGAACCTCCTGGCGCACTCTTGGTTGGGGGATGAAGTCCCCTTGCGGGTCCCTGGGGGCCAACTAGCCCTCCTGTTACCTCCAGTAAGCCCCACACAGTTGGATTGCTGAGAGGTGGTCAGAGGCCATGCCCCCTTTCTCCACCACTCTGCAAACGCCTCCAACAGTATTTAAGCCCCGGGGAGGTGGTGGTCCCCGGGGCTGTGGGGGGGCCATGTGGCCCCCCACATTACATTAAATTAGCCCCCGGGGAGGTGGCAGTCCCCGGGGCTCTGTGGGGGGGCTGGAGCCCCCACACATCCTTTGAATTGTGCCCCAGGGAGGTGGCTTTCCCCAGGGCTGCGAGGGTGCAGGAGCCCCTCATGCATTTATATTAAAAAATAAAGCCCTGGGGAGGTGGCAGTCCCCGGGGCTGCTGGGGTCCACGTGGCCCCCCACATTTAATAAACATAGCCCCAGGTAGCTGGCAGTCCCCCGCATCTATTTTAATGATTGCCCCCGGGACCTGGTCCACCTGGGGGCTTAAAGAAAACGAAGCGCGGGAGCCTGTGCTTCGTTTTAAAAAAACATTTCAGCCGGATCCGCGGATCCAACACGAATCCCGCCGACATTTTTAAAAAAACTGGTTTTTTTGAGGGAGCCCCTGAGCAGACTTAGGGGGTCAGGGTGTTTCTACCCTGCCCCCTTCTCTTATTTTTTAACGTTTTTTGACCTTTTTTTCTTGTGACTCAGTTTAACAGAGTCACAAGATGGCTGCCAAAACTTCATGGTTTGAAGTGTTGGCAGCCAACCAGATTGCAGGCTCGAGATCAGGAGGGTTCGCGGATACTCCGCGGCCATATTTGTATATCTGAAAAATGTATACATTTCTCAGGAACTACTGAACGGATTTACACCATTTAACAAAAAGAATGCTTATGAACCAAGAGCTACCTTTTTGCCAAATTTGGTGTAATTCCGTTCAGCAGTTCGGGCTGTAGTCTTGTCTATAGTTTCCTATGGAAATTAACATGGAGAAAAAGCATTTTGGGATCCCCCTTTTTCTTGGCCCCTGCTTGATGAATCACCCCAAAACTTTCAACACAACAGCTGAAGTGAGTGGGCCATTAGTTTTGAAAATATCTCGAAGATTCCTCAAACTGCGCCAAAGATATTGGCAAAAGAAAAAACGCTTTTTAAATAGAAACAAGGTCCTAACTATAATGACGGAGGACACGGAGTGGCGTGATATTGCAACACCAACCCTTGACGAATGTGTGACTACAGGGCGGTGTTCCCACGAAGGTCCCAGGTTCGGAGATTTAAACATGAAACCCGTATAATAAAGACAAATGTGTTTTAGAGAAAACAAGTAAGGTTAAACAAACCACTTGGTAATAATTGATCACAGAGTGATACAGACCAAACCCTGAGAGGGATCTTTACCCTGAAGAAGGCCAGAGACCTAAAGAGCATAGATAGGTGGATGAAACATTTGGTAGATGTGGAGGGGGTATGGAGTACTAGCTCCTTCCTGGTACCCCCCATCTTTTGCTTATTTAATCCTGCCATGGTGGTCCAACAATAAAAGGAATACAGGCGGAACCCCCCTGAGGCAGTTTGAACTCACTTTTTCTACACTAGTGATCCCTTAAGAGGGATACTTTTCCTTCTTCTTCTTCTTTTCTTTACCTCACTAACGCAAAAAAAAACAGCGCTCCGTCCAGTGTGTTGGTCTGCAACTGGGCGTAGAAGCAGCCCTATGATGAAGCATGCCACTAACTAGTGGGTGAGGGCAGTATTTAAAAATCTAAGGATTTCCCTTCTGTCCTTTCCTTTTCTCAAAACTCAGAGTGTTGCTGTTTTTACCTCACTTCTTGGGCCAGAGATATAAAACACTGTCTCTCTGGCAGTTTCTTTGTCAGTCCTTCTCTTTTTGTGGGTTATTCTAACTATAACTCCCTACTGGCGACCCCCAGTATGTAATAAATATATATATATATATATATATATATATATATATATATATATAAATATATATATATATATAATCCACAAGAGTTGCCTCAAATGAAGGAGCCCACACAAGGGTAAATAAAGCTCTTCAGATTTGATCAGGGCTGCAGTGCAAGTAAACTGCAAGCGCACAGCATATCAGTCCAGCCGACGCGTTTCGGGACCCCTGCCCTTTGTCATAGGCTCATTGACATTGGTGTGCAAGATCGATGGTGCACTTCAATTTAAATGAGTTCCCTGCCCAAGTGGGCGCGGCCGCTCGCACGGCCTCCTGGTCCTCGTAGTGCAACCTTGTTTTGCTCATGTGAGCCGTCAAGCAGTCCAGTGAATTAATTTAAAATAACACCCCAGTGGGTTGCTCTGTCAGCTTTCAGTACTAGCACAAGCACCTTCCTGCCCTGATTACCAGCTCCCGTCCTGCAACTGACGAACACCGCTTGGCATCATCCAGGTCTACTGACGTAGCGGAGCTCCTTCACGGCTAGGCTAGCCATTCAACATAATCCACAAGAGTTGCCTCAAATGAAGGAGCCCACCATCGGGTAAATAAAGCTCTTCAGATTTGATCAGGGCTGCAGTGCAAGTAAACTGCAAGCGCAGAGCATATCAGTCCAGCCGACGCGTTTCGGGCCCCCTGCCCTTTGTCATAGGCTCATTGACACTGGTGTGCGAGATCGATGGTGCACTTCAATTTAAATGAGTTCCCTGCCCAAGTGGGCGCGGCCCTCGTACGGCCTCCTGGTCCTCGTAGTGCAACCTTGTTTTGCTCATGTGAGCCGTCAAGCAGTCCAGTGATCAATTTAAAATAACACCCCAGTGGGTTGCTCTGTCAGCTTTCAGTACTAGCACACGCACCTTCCTGCCCTGATTACCAGCTCCCGTCCTGTAACTGACGAACACCACTTGGCATCATCCAGGTCTACTGATGTAGCGGAGCTCCTTCACGGCTAGGCTAGCCGTTCAACATAATCCACAAGAGTTGCATCAAATGAAGGAGCCCACCCACGGGTAAATAAAGCTCTTCAGATTTGATCAGGGCTGCAGTGCAAGTAAACTGGAAGCGCACAGCATATCAGTCCAGCCGACGCGTTGCGGGCCCCCTGCCCTTTGTCATAGGCTCATTGACACTGGTGTGCGAGATCGATGGTGCACTTCAATTTAAATGAGTTCCCTGCCCAAGTGGGCGCGGCCGCTCGCACGGCCTCCTGGTCCTCGTAGTGCAACCTTGTTTTGCTCATTTGAGCCGTTAAGCAGTCCAGTGAATTAATTTAAAATAACACCCCAGTGGGTTGCTCTGTCAGCTTTCAGTACTAGCATACGCACCTTCCTGCCCTGATTACCAGCTCAAGTCCTGTAACTGACGAACACTGCTTGGCATCATCCAGGTCTACTGACGTAGCGGAGCTCCTTCACGGCTAGGCTAGCCGTTCAACATAATCCACAAGAGTTGCCTCAAATGAAGGAGCCCACACACGGGTAAATAAAGCTCTTCAGATTTGATCAGGGCTTCAGTGCAAGTAAACTGGAAGTGCACAGCATATCAGTCCAGCCGACGCGTTTCGGGCTCCCTGCCCTTTGTCATAGGCTCATTGACACTGGTGAGCGAGATCGATGGTGCACTTCAATTTAAATGAGTTCCCTGCCCAAGTGGGCGCGGCAGCTCGCACGGCCTCCTGGTACTCGTAGTGCAACCTTGTTTTGCTCATCTGAGCCGTCAAGCAGTCCAGGGAATTAATTTAAAATACCACCCCAGTGGGTTGCTCTGTCAGCTTTCAGTACTAGCACACGCACCTTCCTGCCCTGATTACCAGCTCCCATCCTGTAACTGACGAACACCGCTTGGCATCAACCAGGTCTACTGACGTAGCGGAGCTCCTTCAGGGCTAGGCTAGCCGTTCAACATAATCCACAAGAGTTGCCTCAAATGCAGAAGCCCACACACGGGTAAATAAAGCTCTTCAGATTTGATCAGGGCGGCAGTGCAAGTAAACTGGAAGCGCACAGCATATCATTCCAGCCGACGCGTTTCGGGCCCCCTGCCCTTTGTCAGAGGCTCATTCACGCTGGTGTGCGAGATCGATGGTGCACTTCAATTGAAATGAGCTCCCTGCCCAAGTGGGCGCGACTGCTCGCACGGCCTCTTGGTCCTCGTAGTGCAACCTTGTTTTGCTCATGTGAGCCGTCAAGAAGTCCAGTGCATTAATTTAAAATAATACCCCAGTGGGTTGCTCTGTCAGCTTTCAGTACTAGCACACGCACCTTCCTGCCCTGATTACCAGCTCCCGTCCTGTAACTGACGAACACCGCTTGGCATCATCCAGGTCTACTGACGTAGCGGAGCTCCTTCGCGGCTAGGCTAGCCATTCCCCATAATCCACAAGAGTTGCCTCAAATGAAGGAGCCCACACACGGGTAAATAAAGCTCTTCAGATTTGATCAGGGCTGCAGTGCAAGTAAACTGCAAGCGCAGAGCATATCAGTCCAGCCGACGCGTTTCGGGCCCCCTGCCCTTTGTCATAGGCTCATTGACACTGGTGTGCGAGATCGATGGTGCACTTCAATTTAAATGAGTTCCCTGCCCAAGTGGGCGCGGCCCTCGTACGGCCTCCTGGTCCTCGTAGTGCAACCTTGTTTTGCTCATGTGAGCCGTCAAGCAGTCCAGTGAATTAATTTAAAATAACACCCCAGTGGGTTGCTCTGTCAGCTTTCAGTACTAGCACACGCACCTTCCTGCCCTGATTACCAGCTCCCGTCCTGTAACTGACGAACACCACTTGGCATCATCCAGGTCTACTGACGTAGCAGAGCTCCTTCACGGCTAGGCTAGCCGTTCAACATAATCCACAAGAGTTGCATCAAATGAAGGAGCCCACACATGGGTATATAAAGCTCTTCAGATTAGATCAGGGCTTCAGTGCAAGTAAACTGGAAGCGCACAGCATATCAGTCCAGCCGACGCGTTTCGGGCTCCCTGCCCTTTGTCATAGGCTCATTGACACTGGTGAGCGAGATCGATGGTGCACTTCAATTTAAATGAGTTCCCTGCCCAAGTGGGCGCGGCCGCTCGCACGACCTCCTGGTCCTCGTAGTGCAACCTTGTTTTGCTCATCTGAGCCGTCAAGCAGTCCAGTGAATTATTTAAAAATACAACCCCAGTGGGTTGCTCTGTCAGCTTTCAGTACTAGCACACGCACCTTCCTGCCCTGATTACCAGCTCCCATCCTGTAACTGACGAACACCGCTTGGCATCATCCAGGTCTACTGACGTAGCGGAGCTCCTTCACGGCTAGGCTAGCCGTTCAACAGAATCCACAAGAGTTGCCTCAAATGCAGGAGCCCACACACGGGTAAATAAAGCTCTTCAGATTTGATCAGGGCGGCAGTGCAAGTAAACTGGAAGCGCACAGCATATCATTCCAGCCGACGCGTTTCGGGCCCCCTGCCCTTTGTCATAGGCTCATTCACGCTGGTGTGCGAGATCGATGGTGCACTTCAATTGAAATGAGCTCCCTGCCCAAGTGGGCGCGACTGCTCGCACGGCCTCCTGGTCCTCGTAGTGCAACCTTGTTTTGCTCATGTGAGCCGTCAAGAAGTCCAGTGCATTAATTTAAAATAATACCCCAGTGGGTTGCTCTGTCAGCTTTCAGTACTAGCACACGCACCTTCCTGCCCTGATTACCAGCTCCCGTCCTGTAACTGATGAACACCGCTTGGCATCATCCAGGTCTACTGACGTAGCGGAGCTCCTTCGCGGCTAGGCTAGCCAATCCCCATAATCCACAAGAGTTGCCTCAAATGAAGGAGCCCACACACGGGTAAATAAAGCTCTTCAGATTTGATCAGGGCTGCAGTGCAAGTAAACTGCAAGCGCAGAGCATATCAGTCCAGCCGACGCGTTTCGGGCCCCCTGCCCTTTGTCATAGGCTCATTGACACTGGTGTGCGAGATCGATGGTGCACTTCAATTTAAATGAGTTCCCTGCCCAAGTGGGTGCGGCCCTCGTACGGCCTCCTGGTCCTCGTAGTGCAACCTTGTTTTGCTCATGTGAGCCGTCAAGCAGTCCAGTGAATTAATTTAAAATAACACCCCAGTGGGTTGCTCTGTCAGCTTTCAGTACTAGCACACGCACCTTCCTGCCCTGATTACCAGCTCCCGTCCTGTAACTGACGAACACCACTTGGCATCATCCAGGTCTACTGATGTAGCGGAGCTCCTTCACGGCTAGGCTAGCCGTTCAACATAATCCACAAGAGTTGCATCAAATGAAGGAGCCCACCCACGGGTAAATAAAGCTCTTCAGATTTGATCAGGGCTGCAGTGCAAGTAAACTGGAAGCGCACAGCATATCAGTCCAGCCGACGCGTTGCGGGCCCCCTGCCCTTTGTCATAGGCTCATTGACACTGGTGTGCGAGATCGATGGTGCACTTCAATTTAAATGAGTTCCCTGCCCAAGTGGGCGCGGCCGCTCGCACGGCCTCCTGGTCCTCGTAGTGCAACCTTGTTTTGCTCATTTGAGCCGTTAAGCAGTCCAGTGAATTAATTTAAAATAACACCCCAGTGGGTTGCTCTGTCAGCTTTCAGTACTAGCATACGCACCTTCCTGCCCTGATTACCAGCTCAAGTCCTGTAACTGACGAACACTGCTTGGCATCATCCAGGTCTACTGACGTAGCGGAGCTCCTTCACGGCTAGGCTAGCCGTTCAACATAATCCACAAGAGTTGCCTCAAATGAAGGAGCCCACACACGGGTAAATAAAGCTCTTCAGATTTGATCAGGGCTTCAGTGCAAGTAAACTGGAAGTGCACAGCATATCAGTCCAGCCGACGCGTTTCGGGCTCCCTGCCCTTTGTCATAGGCTCATTGACACTGGTGAGCGAGATCGATGGTGCACTTCAATTTAAATGAGTTCCCTGCCCAAGTGGGCGCGGCAGCTCGCACGGCCTCCTGGTACTCGTAGTGCAACCTTGTTTTGCTCATCTGAGCCGTCAAGCAGTCCAGGGAATTAATTTAAAATACCACCCCAGTGGGTTGCTCTGTCAGCTTTCAGTACTAGCACACGCACCTTCCTGCCCTGATTACCAGCTCCCATCCTGTAACTGACGAACACCGCTTGGCATCAACCAGGTCTACTGACGTAGCGGAGCTCCTTCAGGGCTAGGCTAGCCGTTCAACATAATCCACAAGAGTTGCCTCAAATGCAGAAGCCCACACACGGGTAAATAAAGCTCTTCAGATTTGATCAGGGCGGCAGTGCAAGTAAACTGGAAGCGCACAGCATATCATTCCAGCCGACGCGTTTCGGGCCCCCTGCCCTTTGTCAGAGGCTCATTCACGCTGGTGTGCGAGATCGATGGTGCACTTCAATTGAAATGAGCTCCCTGCCCAAGTGGGCGCGACTGCTCGCACGGCCTCTTGGTCCTCGTAGTGCAACCTTGTTTTGCTCATGTGAGCCGTCAAGAAGTCCAGTGCATTAATTTAAAATAATACCCCAGTGGGTTGCTCTGTCAGCTTTCAGTACTAGCACACGCACCTTCCTGCCCTGATTACCAGCTCCCGTCCTGTAACTGACGAACACCGCTTGGCATCATCCAGGTCTACTGACGTAGCGGAGCTCCTTCGCGGCTAGGCTAGCCATTCCCCATAATCCACAAGAGTTGCCTCAAATGAAGGAGCCCACACACGGGTAAATAAAGCTCTTCAGATTTGATCAGGGCTGCAGTGCAAGTAAACTGCAAGCGCAGAGCATATCAGTCCAGCCGACGCGTTTCGGGCCCCCTGCCCTTTGTCATAGGCTCATTGACACTGGTGTGCGAGATCGATGGTGCACTTCAATTTAAATGAGTTCCCTGCCCAAGTGGGCGCGGCCCTCGTACGGCCTCCTGGTCCTCGTAGTGCAACCTTGTTTTGCTCATGTGAGCCGTCAAGCAGTCCAGTGAATTAATTTAAAATAACACCCCAGTGGGTTGCTCTGTCAGCTTTCAGTACTAGCACACGCACCTTCCTGCCCTGATTACCAGCTCCCGTCCTGTAACTGACGAACACCACTTGGCATCATCCAGGTCTACTGACGTAGCAGAGCTCCTTCACGGCTAGGCTAGCCGTTCAACATAATCCACAAGAGTTGCATCAAATGAAGGAGCCCACACATGGGTATATAAAGCTCTTCAGATTAGATCAGGGCTTCAGTGCAAGTAAACTGGAAGCGCACAGCATATCAGTCCAGCCGACGCGTTTCGGGCTCCCTGCCCTTTGTCATAGGCTCATTGACACTGGTGAGCGAGATCGATGGTGCACTTCAATTTAAATGAGTTCCCTGCCCAAGTGGGCGCGGCCGCTCGCACGACCTCCTGGTCCTCGTAGTGCAACCTTGTTTTGCTCATCTGAGCCGTCAAGCAGTCCAGTGAATTATTTAAAAATACAACCCCAGTGGGTTGCTCTGTCAGCTTTCAGTACTAGCACACGCACCTTCCTGCCCTGATTACCAGCTCCCATCCTGTAACTGACGAACACCGCTTGGCATCATCCAGGTCTACTGACGTAGCGGAGCTCCTTCACGGCTAGGCTAGCCGTTCAACAGAATCCACAAGAGTTGCCTCAAATGCAGGAGCCCACACACGGGTAAATAAAGCTCTTCAGATTTGATCAGGGCGGCAGTGCAAGTAAACTGGAAGCGCACAGCATATCATTCCAGCCGACGCGTTTCGGGCCCCCTGCCCTTTGTCATAGGCTCATTCACGCTGGTGTGCGAGATCGATGGTGCACTTCAATTGAAATGAGCTCCCTGCCCAAGTGGGCGCGACTGCTCGCACGGCCTCCTGGTCCTCGTAGTGCAACCTTGTTTTGCTCATGTGAGCCGTCAAGAAGTCCAGTGCATTAATTTAAAATAATACCCCAGTGGGTTGCTCTGTCAGCTTTCAGTACTAGCACACGCACCTTCCTGCCCTGATTACCAGCTCCCGTCCTGTAACTGATGAACACCGCTTGGCATCATCCAGGTCTACTGACGTAGCGGAGCTCCTTCGCGGCTAGGCTAGCCAATCCCCATAATCCACAAGAGTTGCCTCAAATGAAGGAGCCCACACACGGGTAAATAAAGCTCTTCAGATTTGATCAGGGCTGCAGTGCAAGTAAACTGCAAGCGCAGAGCATATCAGTCCAGCCGACGCGTTTCGGGCCCCCTGCCCTTTGTCATAGGCTCATTGACACTGGTGTGCGAGATCGATGGTGCACTTCAATTTAAATGAGTTCCCTGCCCAAGTGGGCGCGGCCCTCGTACGGCCTCCTGGTCCTCGTAGTGCAACCTTGTTTTGCTCATGTGAGCCGTCAAGCAGTCCAGTGAATTAATTTAAAATAACACCCCAGTGGGTTGCTCTGTCAGCTTTCAGTACTAGCACACGCACCTTCCTGCCCTGATTACCAGCTCCCGTCCTGTAACTGATGAACACCACTTGGCATCATCCAGGTCTACTGACGTAGCGGAGCTCCTTCACGGCTAGGCTAGCCGTTCAACATAATCCACAAGAGTTGCCTCAAATGCAGGAGCCCACACACGGGTAAATAAAGCTCTTCAGATTTGATCAGGGCGGCAGTGCAAGTAAACTGGAAGCGCAGAGCATATCATACCAGCCGACGTGTTTCGGGCCCCCTGCCCTTTGTCATAGGCTCATTCACGCTGGTTTGCGAGATCGATGGTGCACTTCAATTTAAATGAGCGCCCTGCCCAAGTGGGCGCGGCCGCTCGCACGGCCTCCTGGTCCTCGTAGTGCAACCTTGTTTTGCTCATGTGAGCCGTCAAGAAGTCCAGTGAATTAATTTAAAATAATACCCCAGTGGGTTGCTCTGTCAGCTTTCAGTACTAGCACACGCACCTTCCTGCCCTGATTACCAGCTCCCGTCCTGTAACTGACGAACACTGCTTGGCATCATCCAGGTCTACTGACGTAGCGGAGCTCCTTCACGGCTAGGCTAGCCGTTCAACATAATCCACAAGAGTTGCCTCAAATGAAGGAGCCCACACACGGGTAAATAAAGCTCTTCAGATTTGATCAGGGCTTCAGTGCAAGTAAACTGGAAGCGCACAGCATATCAGTCCAGCCGACGCGTTTCGGGCTCCCTGCCCTTTGTCATTAGCTCATTGACACTGGTGAGCGAGATCGATGGTGCACTTCAATTTAAATGAGTTCCCTGCCCAAGTGGGCGCGGCCGCTCGCACGCCCTCCTGGTCCTCGTAGTGCAACCTTGTTTTGCTCATCTGAGCCGTCAAGCAGTCCAGTGAATTAATTTAAAATAACACCCCAGTGGGTTGCTCTGTCAGCTTTCAGGACTAGCACACGCACCTTCCTGCCCTGATTACCAGCTCCCGTCCTGTAACTGACGAACACCGCTTGGCATCATCCAGGTCTACTGACGTAGCGGAGCTCCTTAACGGCTAGGCTAGCCGTTCAACATAATCCACAAGAGTTGCCTCAAATGAAGGACACCACACACGGGTAAATAAAGCTCTTCAGATTTGATCAGGGCTGCAGTGCAAGTATACTGGAAGCGCACAGCATATCAGTCCAGCCGATGCATTTCGGGCCCCTTGCCCTTTGTCATTGGCTCATTGACACTGGTGTGCGAGATCGATGGTGCACTTCAATTTAAATGAGTTCCCTGCCCAAGTGGGCGCGGCCGCTCGCACGGTCTCCTGGTCCTCGTAGTGCAACCTTGTTTTGCTCATTTGAGCCGTCAAGCAGTCCAGTGAATTAATTTAAAATAACACCCCCGTGGGTTGCTCTGTCAGCTTTCAGTACTAGCACACGCACCTTCCTGCCATGATTACCAGCTCCCGTCCTGTAACTGACGAACACCGCTTGGCATCATCCAGGTCTACTGACGTAGCGGAGCTCATTCACGGCTAGGCTAGCCGTTCAACATAATCCACAAGAGTTGCCTCAAATGAAGAAGCCCACACACGGGTAAATAAAGCTCTTCAGATTTGATCAGGGCTGCAGTGCAAGTAAACTGGAAGCGCACAGCATATCAGTCCAGCCGATGCGTTTCGGGCCCCCTGCCCTTTGTCATAGGCTCATTGACACTGGTGTGCGAGATCGATGGTGCACTTCAATTTAAATGAGTTCCCTGCCCAAGTGGGCGCGGCCGCTCGCACGTCCTCCTGGTCCTTGTAGTGCAAACTTGTTTTGCTCATGTGAGCCGTCAAGCAGTCCAGTGAATTAATTTAAAATAACACCCCAGTGGGTTGCTCTGTCAGCTTTCAGTACTAGCACACACACCTTCCTGCCCTGATTACCAGCTCCCGTCCTGTAACTGACGAACACCGCTTGGCATCATCCAGGTCTACTGACGTAGCGGAGCTCCTTCACGGCTAGGCTAGCCATTCAACATAATCCACAAGAGTTGCCTCAAATGAAGGAGCCCAGACGGGTAAATAAAGCTCTTCAGATTTGATCAGGGCTGCAGTGCAAGTAAACTGGAAGCGCACAGGATATCAGTCCAGCTGACGCGTTTCGGGCCCCCTGCCCTTTGTCATAGGCTCATTGACACTGGTGTGCGAGATCGATGGTGCACTTCAATTTAAATGAGTTCCCTTCCCAAGTGGGCGCGGCCGTTCGCACGGTCTCCTGGTCCTCGTAGTGCAACCTTGTTTTGCTCATGTGAGCCGTCAAGCAGTCCAGTGAATTAATTTAAAATAACACCTTAGTGTGTTGCTCTGTCAGCTTTCAGTACTAGCACACGCACCTTCCTGCCCTGATTACCAGCTCTCGTCCTGTAACTGACGAACACCGCTTGGCATCATCCAGGTCTACTGACGTAGCGGAGCTCCTTCACGGCTAGGCTAGCCGTTCAACATAATCCAAAAGAGTTGCCTCAAATGAAGGAGCCCACACACGGGTAAATAAAGCTCTACAGATTTGATCAGGGCTGCAGTGCAAGTAAACTGGAAGCGCACAGCATATCAGTCCAGCCGACACGTTTCGGGCCCCCTGCCCTTTGTCATAGGCTCATTGACACTGGTGTGCGAGATCGATGGTGCACTTCAATTTAAATGAGTTCCCTGCCCAAGTGGGCGCGGCCGCTCGCACAGGCTCCTGGTCCTCGTAGTGCAACCTTGTTTTGCTCATGTGAGCCGTCAAGCAGTACAGTGAATTAATTTAAAATAACACCCCAGTGAGTTGCTCTGTCAGCTTTCAGTACTAGCACACGCACCTTCCTGCCCTGATTACCAGCTCCCGTCCTGTAACTGATAAACACCGCTTGGCATCATCCAGGTCTACTGACGTAGCGGAGCTCCTTCACGGCTAGGCTAGCTGTTCAACATAATCCACAAGAGTTGCCTCAAATGAAGGAGCCCACACATGGGTAAATAAAGCTCTTCAGATTTGATCAGGGCTGCAGTGCAAGTAAACTGGAAGCGCACAGCATATCAGTCCAGCCGACGCGTTTTAGGCCCCCTGCCCTTTGTCATAGGCTCATTGACACTGGTGTGCCAGATCGATGGTGCACTTCAATTTAAATGAGTTCCCTGCTCAAGTGG
The DNA here is from genome assembly GCA_963921515.1 of Calotriton arnoldi. Lineage (NCBI taxonomy): Eukaryota > Metazoa > Chordata > Amphibia > Caudata > Salamandridae > Calotriton > Calotriton arnoldi. Next base: position 700,665 of record CAWUFW010009552.1, read on the forward strand.
GCTCAGTTTCTCGCACGGCCTCCTGGTCCTCGTAGTGCAACCTTGTTTTGCTCATGTGAGCCGTCAAGCAATCCAGTGAATTAATTTAAAATAACACCCCAGTGGGTTGCTCTGTCAGCTTTCAGTACTAGCACACGCACCTTCCTGCCCTGATTACCAGCTCCCGTCCTGTAACTGACCAACACCGCTTGGCATCATCCAGGTCTACTGACGTAGCGGAGCTCCTTCACGGCTTGGCTAGCCGTTCAACATAATCCACAAGAGTTGCCTCAAATGAAGGAGCCCACACATGGGTAAATAAAGCTCTTCAGATTTGATCAGGTCGGCAGTGCAAGTAAACTGGAAGCGCACAGCATATCAGTCCAGCCGACGCGTTTCGGGCCCCCTGCCCTTTGTCATAGGCTCATTGACACTGGTGTGCGAGATCGATGGTGCACTTCAATTTAAATGAGTTCCCTGCCCATGTGGGCGCGGCCGCTCGCACGGCCTCCTGGTCCTTGTAGTGCAAACTTGTTTTGCTCATGTGAGCCGTCAAGCAGTCCAGTGAATTAATTTAAAATAACACCCCAGTGGGTTGCTCTGTCAGCTTTCAGTACTAGCACACACACCTTCCTGCCCTGATTACCAGCTCCTGTCCTGTAACTGATGAACACCGCTTGGCATCATCCAGGTCTACTGACGTAGCGGAGCTCCTTCACGGCTAGGCTAGCCATTCAACATAATCCACAAGAGTTGCCTCAAATGAAGGAGCCCACACACGGGTAAATAAAGCTCTTCAGATTTGATCACCGCTGCAGTGCAAGTAAACTGGAATCGCACAGCATATCAGTCCAGCCAACGCGTTTCGGGCCCCCTGCCCTTTGTCATAGGCTCATTGAGACACTGGTGTGCGAGATCGATGGTGCACTTCAATTTAAATGAGTTCCCTGCCCAAGTGGACGCGCCCGCTCGCACGGCCTCCTGGTCCTCGTAGTGCAACCTTGTTTTGCTCATGTGAGCCGTCAAGCAGTCCAGTGAATTAATTTAAAATAACACCCCAGTGGGTTGCTCTGTCAGCTCTCAGTACTAGCACACGCACCTTCCTGCCCTGATTACCAGCTCCCGTCCTGTAACTGACCAACACCGCTTGGCATCATCCAGGTCTACTGACGTAGCGGAGCTCCTTCACGGCTAGGCTAGCCGTTCAACATAATCCACAAGAGTTGCCTCAAATGAAGGATCCCACACACGGGTAAATAAAGCTCTTCAGATTTGATCAGGGCTGCAGTGCAAGTAAACTGGAAGCGCACAGCATATCAGTCCAGCCGACGCGTTTCGGGCCCCCAGCCCTTTGTCATAGGCTCATTGACACTGGTGTGCGAGATCGATGGTGCACTTCAATTTAAATGAGTTCCCTGCCCAAGTGGGCGCGGCCGCTCGCACAGCCTCCTGGTCCTCGTAGTGCAACCTTGTTTTGCTCATGTGAGCCGTCAAGCAGTCCAGTGAATTAATTTAAAATAACACCCCAGTGGGTTGCTCTGTCAGCTTTCAGTACTAGCACACGCACCTTCCTGCCCTGATTACCAGCTCCCGTCCTGTAACTGATAAACACCGCTTGGCATCATCCAGGTCTACTGAAGTAGCGGAGCTCCTTCACGGCTAGGCTAGCCGTTCAACATAATCCACAAGAGTTGCCTCAAATGAAGGAGCCCACACATGGGTAAATAAAGCTCTTCAGATTTGATCAGGGCTGCAGTGCAAGTAAACTGGAAGCGCACAGCATATCAGTCCAGCCGACGCGTTTTAGGCTCACTGCCCTTTGTCATAGGCTCATTGACACTGGTGTGCCAGATCGATGGTGCACTTCAATTTAAATGAGTTCCCTGCTCAAGTGGGCACAGTTTCTCGCACGGCCTCCTGGTCCTCGTAGTGCAACCTTGTTTTGCTCATGTGAGCCGTCAAGCAGTCCAGTGAATTAATTTAAAATAACACCCCAGTGGGTTGCTCTGTCAGCTTTCAGTACTAGCACACGCACCTTCCTGCCCTGATTACCAGCTCCCGTCCTGTAACTGACCAACACCGCTTGGCATCATCCAGGTCTACTGACGTAGCGGAGCTCCTTCACGGCTTGGCTAGCCGTTCAACATAATCCACAAGAGTTGCCTCAAATGAAGGAGCCCACACATGGGTAAATAAAGCTCTTCAGATTTGATCAGGGCGGCAGTGCAAGTAAACTGGAAGCGCACAGCATATCAGTCCAGCCGACGCGTTTCGGGCCCCCTGCCCTTTGTCATAGGCTCATTGACACTGGTGTGCGAGATCGATGGTGCACTTCAATTTAAATGAGTTCCCTGCCCAAGTGGGCGCGGCCGCTCGCACGGCCTCCTGGTCCTTGTAGTGCAAACTTGTTTTGCTCATGTGAGCCCTCAAGCAGTCCAGTGAATTAATTTAAAATAACACCCCAGTGGGTTGCTCTGTCAGCTTTCAGTACTACACACACACCTTCCTGCCCTGATTACCAGCTCCCGTCCTGTAACTGATGAACACCGCTTGGCATCATCCAGGTCTACTGATGTAGCGGAGCTCCTTCACGGCTAGGCTAGCCATTCAACATAATCCACAAGAGTTGCCTCAAATGAAGGAGCCCACACACGGGTAAATAAAGCTCTTCAGATTTGATCACCGCTGCAGTGCAAGTAAACTGGAAGCGCACAGCATATCAGTCCAGCCAACGCGTTTCGGGCCCCCTGCCCTTTGTCATAGGCTCATTGACACTGGTGTGCGAGATCGATGGTGTACTTCAATTTAAATGAGTTCCCTGCCCAAGTGGGCGCGGCCGCTCGCACGGCCTTCTGGTCCTCGTAGTGCAACCTTGTTTTGCTCATGTGAGCCTTCAAGCAGTCCAGTGAATTAATTTAAAATAACACCCCAGTGGGTTGCTCTGTCAGCTCTCAGTACTAGCACACGCACCTTCCTGCCCTGATTACCAGCTCCCATCCTGTAACTGACCAACACCGCTTGGCATCATCCAAGTCTACTGACGTAGCGGAGCTCCTTCACGGCTAGGCTAGCCGTTCAACATAATCCACAAGAGTCGCCTCAAATGAAGGAGCCCACACACGGGTAAATAAAGCTCTTCAGATTTGATCAGGGCTGCAGTGCAAGTAAACTGAAAGCGCACAGCATATCAGTCCAGCCGACGCGTTTCGGGCCCCCTGCCCTTTGTCATAGGCTCATTGACACTGGTTTGCGAGATCGAAGGTGCACTTCAATTTAAATGAGTTCCCTGCCCAAGTAGGCGCGGCCGCTCGCAAGGCCTCCTGGTCCTCGTAGTGCAACCTTGTTTTGCTCATCTGAGCCGTCAAGCAGTCCAGTGAATTAATTTAAAATAACACCCCAGTGGGTTGCTCTGTCAGCTTTCAGTACTAGCACACGCACCTTCCTGCCCTGATTACCAGCTCCCGTCCTGTAACTGACGAACACCGCTTGGCATCATCCAGGTCTACTGACGTAGCAGAGCTCCTTCACGGCTAGGCTAGCCGTTCAACATAATCCACAAGAGTTGCCTCAAATGAAGGAGCCCACACACGGGTAAATAAAGCTCTTCAGATTTGATCAGGGCGGCAGTGCAAGTAAACTGGAAGCGCACAGCATATCAGTCCAGACGACGCGTTTCGGGCCCCCTGCCCTTTGTCATAGGCTCATTGACACTGGTGTGCGAGATCGATGGTGCACTTCAATTTAAATGAGTTCCATGCCCAAGTGGGCGCGGCCGCTCGCACGGCCTCCTGGTCCTTGTAGTGCAAACTTGTTTTGCTCATGTGAGCTGTCAAGCAGTCCAGTGAATTAATTTAAAATAACACCCCAGTGGATTGCTCTGTCAGCTTTCAGTACTAGCACACACACCTTCTTGCCCTGATTACCAGCTCCCGTCCTGTAACTGACGAACACCGCTTGGCATCATCCAGGTCTACTGACGTAGCGGAGCTCCTTCACGGCTAGGCTAGCCATTCAACATAATCCACAAGAGTTGCCTCAAATGAAGGAGCCCACACACGGGTAAATAAAGCTCTTCAGATTTGTTCACCGCTGCAGTGCAAGTAAACTGGAAGCGCACAGCATATCAGTCCAGCCGACGCGTTTCGGGCCCCCTGCCCTTTGTCATAGGCTCATTGACACTGGTGTGCGAGATCGATGGTGCACTTCAATTTAAATGAGTTCCCTGCCCAAGTGGGCGCGGCCGCTCGCACGGCCTCCTGGTCCTTGTAGTGCAAACTTGTTTTGCTCATGTGAGCCGTCAAGCAGTCCAGTGAATTAATTTAAAATAACACCCCAGTGGGTTGCTCTGTCAGCTTTCATTACTACACACACACCTTCCTGCCCTGATTACCAGCTCCCGTCCTGTAACTGATGAACACCGCTTGGCATCATCCAGGTCTACTGACGTAGCGGAGCTCCTTCACGGCTAGGCTAGCCATTCAACATAATCCACAAGAGTTGCCTCAAATGAAGGAGCCCACACACGGGTAAATAAAGCTCTTCAGATTTGATCACCGCTGGAGTGCAAGTAAACTGGAAGCGCACAGCATATCAGTCCAGCCAACGCGTTTCGGGCCCCCTGCCCTTTGTCATAGGCTCATTGACACTGGTGTGCAAGATCGATGGTGTACTTCAATTTAAATGAGTTCCCTGCCCAAGTGGGCGCGGCCGCTCGCACGGCCTTCTGGTCCTCGTAGTGCAACCTTGTTTTGCTCATGTGAGCCTTCAAGCAGTCCAGTGAATTAATTTAAAATAACACCCCAGTGGGTTGCTCTGTCAGCTCTCAGTACTAGCACACGCACCTTCCTGCCCTGATTACCAGCTCCCATCCTGTAACTGACCAACACCGCTTGGCATCATCCAAGTCTACTGACGTAGCGGAGCTCCTTCACGGCTAGGCTAGCCGTTCAACATAATCCACAAGAGTCGCCTCAAATGAAGGAGCCCACACACGGGTAAATAAAGCTCTTCAGATTTGATCAGGGCTGCAGTGCAAGTAAACTGGAAGCGCACAGCATATCAGTCCAGCCGACGCGTTTCGGGCCCCCTGCCCTTTGTCATAGGCTCATTGACACTGGTTTGCGAGATCGAAGGTGCACTTCAATTTAAATGAGTTCCCTGCCCAAGTAGGCGCGGCCGCTCGCAAGGCCTCCTGGTCCTCGTAGTGCAACCTTGTTTTGCTCATCTGAGCCGTCAAGCAGTCCAGTGAATTAATTTAAAATAACACCCCAGTGGGTTGCTCTGTCAGCTTTCAGTACTAGCACACGCACCTTCCTGCCCTGATTACCAGCTCCCGTCCTGTAACTGACGAACACCGCTTGGCATCATCCAGGTCTACTGACGTAGCAGAGCTCCTTCACGGCTAGGCTAGCCGTTCAACATAATCCACAAGAGTTGCCTCAAATGAAGGAGCCCACACACGGGTAAATAAAGCTCTTCAGATTTGATCAGGGCGGCAGTGCAAGTAAACTGGAAGCGCACAGCATATCAGTCCAGACGACGCGTTTCGGGCCCCCTGCCCTTTGTCATAGGCTCATTGACACTGGTGTGCGAGATCGATGGTGCACTTCAATTTAAATGAGTTCCATGCCCAAGTGGGCGCGGCCGCTCGCACGGCCTCCTGGTCCTTGTAGTGCAAACTTGTTTTGCTCATGTGAGCTGTCAAGCAGTCCAGTGAATTAATTTAAAATAACACCCCAGTGGGTTGCTCTGTCAGCTTTCAGTACTAGCACACACACCTTCTTGCCCTGATTACCAGCTCCCGTCCTGTAACTGACGAACACCGCTTGGCATCATCCAGGTCTACTGACGTAGCGGAGCTCCTTCACGGCTAGGCTAGCCATTCAACATAATCCACAAGAGTTGCCTCAAATGAAGGAGCCCACACACGGGTAAATAAAGCTCTTCAGATTTGATCACCGCTGCAGTGCAAGTAAACTGGAAGCGCACAGCATATCAGTCCAGCCAACGGGTTTCGGGCCCCCTGCCCTTTGTCATAGGCTCATTGACACTGGTGTGCGAGATCGATGGTGCACTTCAATTTAAATGTGTTCCCTGCCCAAGTGGGCGCAGCCGTTCGCACGGCCTCCTGGTCCTCGTAGTGCAACCTTGTTTTGCTCATGTGAGCCGTCAAGCAGTACAGTGAATTAATTTAAAATAACACCCCAGTGGGTTGCTCTGTCAGCTTTCAGTACGAGCACACGCACCTTCCTGCCCTGATTACCAGCTCCCGTCCTGTAACTGATAAACACCGCTTGGCATCATCCAGGTCTACTGACGTAGTGGAGCTCCTTCACGGCTAGGCTAGCCGTTCAACATAATCCACAAGAGTTGCCTCAAATGAAGGAGCCCACACACGGGTAAATAAAGCTCTTCAGATTTGATCAGGGCTGCAGTGCAAGTAAACTGGAAGCGCACAGCATATCAGTCCAGCCGACGCGTTTTAGGCCCCCTGCCCTTTGTCATAGGCTCATTGACACTGGTGTGCCAGATCGATGGAGCACTTCAATTTAAATGAGTTCCCTGCTCAAGTGGGCGCAGTTTCTCGCACGGCCTCCTGGTCCTCGTAGTGCAACCTTGTTTTGCTCATGTAAGCCGTCAAGCAGTCCAGTGAATTAATTTAAAATAACACCCCAGTGGGTTGCTCTGTCAGCTTTCAGTACTAGCACACGCACCTTCCTCCCCTGATTACCAGCTCCCGTCCTAAAACTGACGAACACCGCTTGGCATCATCCAGGTCTACTGACGTAGCGGAGCTCCTTCACGGCTTGGCTAGCCGTTCAACATAATCCACAAGAGTTGCCTCAAATGAAGGAGCCCACACATGGGTAAATAAAGCTCATCAGATTTGATCAGGGCGGCAGTGCAAGTAAACTGGAAGCGCACAGCATATCAGTCCAGCCGACGCGTTTCGGGCCCCCTGCCCTTTGTCATAGGCTCATTGACACTGGTGTGCGAGATCGATGGTGCACTTCAATTTAAATGAGTTCCCTGCCCAAGTGGATGCGGCCGCTCGCACGGCCTCCTGGTCCTTGTAGTGCAAACTTGTTTTGCTCATGTTAGCCGTCAAGCAGTCCAGTGAATTAATTTAAAATAACACCCCAGTGGGTTGCTCTGTCAGCTTTCAGTACTAGCACACACACCTTCCTTCCCTGATTACCAGCTCCCGTCCTGTAACTGACGAACACCGCTTGGCATCATCCAGGTCTACTGACGTAGCGGAGCTCCTTCGCGGCTAGGCTAGCCATTCAACATAATCCACAAGAGTTGCCTCAAATGAAGGAGCCCACACACGGGTAAATAAAGCTCTTCAGATTTGATCACCGCTGCAGTGCAAGTAAACTGGAAGCGCACAGCATATCAGTCCAGCCAACGCGTTTCGGGCCCCCTGCCCTTTCTCATAGGCTCATTGACACTGGTGTGCGAGATCGATGGTGCACTTCAATTTAAATGAGTTCCCTGCCCAAGTGGGCGCGGCCGCTCGCACGGCCTCCTGGTCCTTGTAGTGCAAACTTGTTTTGCTCATGTGAGCCGTCAAGCAGTCCAGTGAATTAATTTAAAATAACACCCCAGTGGGTTGCTCTGTCAGCTTTCAGTACTACACACACACCTTCCTGCCCTGATTACCAGCTCCCGTCCTGTAACTGATGAACACCGCTTGGCATCATCCAGGTCTACTGACGTAGCGGAGCTCCTTCACGGCTAGGCTAGCCATTCAACATAATCCACAAGAGTTGCCTCAAATGAAGGAGCCCACACACGGGTAAATAAAGCTCTTCAGATTTGATCACCGCTGGAGTGCAAGTAAACTGGAAGCGCACAGCATATCAGTCCAGCCAACGCGTTTCGGGCCCCCTGCCCTTTGTCATAGGCTCATTGACACTGGTGTGCAAGATCGATGGTGTACTTCAATTTAAATGAGTTCCCTGCCCAAGTGGGCGCGGCCGCTCGCACGGCCTTCTGGTCCTCGTACTGCAACCTTGTTTTGCTCATGTGAGCCTTCAAGCAGTCCAGTGAATTAATTTAAAATAACACCCCAGTGGGTTGCTCTGTCAGCTCTCAGTACTAGCACACGCACCTTCCTGCCCTGATTACCAGCTCCCATCCTGTAACTGACCAACACCGCTTGGCATCATCCAAGTCTACTGACGTAGCGGAGCTCCTTCACGGCTAGGCTAGCCGTTCAACATAATCCACAAGAGTCGCCTCAAATGAAGGAGCCCACACACGGGTAAATAAAGCTCTTCAGATTTGATCAGGGCTGCAGTGCAAGTAAACTGGAAGCGCACAGCATATCAGTCCAGCCGACGCGTTTCGGGCCCCCTGCCCTTTGTCATAGGCTCATTGACACTGGTTTGCGAGATCGAAGGTGCACTTCAATTTAAATGAGTTCCCTGCCCAAGTAGGCGCGGCCGCTCGCAAGGCCTCCTGGTCCTCGTAGTGCAACCTTGTTTTGCTCATCTGAGCCGTCAAGCAGTCCAGTGAATTAATTTAAAATAACACCCCAGTGGGTTGCTCTGTCAGCTTTCAGTACTAGCACACGCACCTTCCTGCCCTGATTACCAGCTCCCGTCCTGTAACTGACGAACACCGCTTGGCATCATCCAGGTCTACTGACGTAGCAGAGCTCCTTCACGGCTAGGCTAGCCGTTCAACATAATCCACAAGAGTTGCCTCAAATGAAGGAGCCCACACACGGGTAAATAAAGCTCTTCAGATTTGATCAGGGCGGCAGTGCAAGTAAACTGGAAGCGCACAGCATATCAGTCCAGACGACGCGTTTCGGGCCCCCTGCCCTTTGTCATAGGCTCATTGACACTGGTGTGCGAGATCGATGGTGCACTTCAATTTAAATGAGTTCCATGCCCAAGTGGGCGCGGCCGCTCGCACGGCCTCCTGGTCCTTGTAGTGCAAACTTGTTTTGCTCATGTGAGCTGTCAAGCAGTCCAGTGAATTAATTTAAAATAACACCCCAGTGGGTTGCTCTGTCAGCTTTCAGTACTAGCACACACACCTTCTTGCCCTGATTACCAGCTCCCGTCCTGTAACTGACGAACACCGCTTGGCATCATCCAGGTCTACTGACGTAGCGGAGCTCCTTCACGGCTAGGCTAGCCATTCAACATAATCCACAAGAGTTGCCTCAAATGAAGGAGCCCACACACGGGTAAATAAAGCTCTTCAGATTTGATCACCGCTGCAGTGCAAGTAAACTGGAAGCGCACAGCATATCAGTCCAGCCAACGGGTTTCGGGCCCCCTGCCCTTTGTCATAGGCTCATTGACACTGGTGTGCGAGATCGATGGTGCACTTCAATTTAAATGAGTTCCCTGCCCAAGTGGGCGCAGCCGTTCGCACGGCCTCCTGGTCCTCGTAGTGCAACCTTGTTTTGCTCATGTGAGCCGTCAAGCAGTACAGTGAATTAGTTTAAAATAACACCCCAGTGGGTTGCTCTGTCAGCTTTCAGTACTAGCACACGCACCTTCCTGCCCTGATTACCAGCTCCCGTCCTGTAACTGATAAACACCGCTTGGCATCATCCAGGTCTACTGACGTAGTGGAGCTCCTTCACGGCTAGGCTAGCCGTTCAACATAATCCACAAGAGTTGCCTCAAATGAAGGAGCCCACACACGGGTAAATAAAGCTCTTCAGATTTGATCAGGGCTGCAGTGCAAGTAAACTGGAAGCGCACAGCATATCAGTCCAGCCGACGCGTTTTAGGCCCCCTGCCCTTTGTCATAGGCTCATTGACACTGGTGTGCCAGATCGATGGAGCACTTCAATTTAAATGAGTTCCCTGCTCAAGTGGGCGCAGTTTCTCGCACGGCCTCCTGGTCCTCGTAGTGCAACCTTGTTTTGCTCATGTGAGCCGTCAAGCAGTCCAGTGAATTAATTTAAAATAACACCCCAGTGGGTTGCTCTGTCAGCTTTCAGTACTAGCACACGCACCTTCCTGCCCTGATTACCAGCTCCCGTCCTAAAACTGACGAACACCGCTTGGCATCATCCAGGTCTACTGACGTAGCGGAGCTCCTTCACGGCTTGGCTAGCCGTTCAACATAATCCACAAGAGTTGCCTCAAATGAAGGAGCCCACACATGGGTAAATAAAGCTCATCAGATTTGATCAGGGCGGCAGTGCAAGTAAACTGGAAGCGCACAGCATATCAGTCCAGCCGACATGTTTCGGGCCCCCTGCCCTTTGTCATAGGCTCATTGACACTGGTGTGCGAGATTGATGCTGCACTTCAATTTAAATGAGTTCCCTGCCCAAGTGGATGCGGCCGCTCGCACGGCCTCCTGGTCCTTGTAGTGCAAACTTGTTTTGCTCATGTTAGCCGTCAAGCAGTCCAGTGAATTAATTTAAAATAACACCCCAGTGGGTTGCTCTGTCAGCTTTCAGTACTAGCACACACACCTTCCTTCCCTGATTACCAGCTCCCGTCCTGTAACTGACGAACACCGCTTGGCATCATCCAGGTCTACTGACGTAGCGGAGCTCCTTCGCGGCTAGGCTAGCCATTCAACATAATCCACAAGAGTTGCCTCAAATGAAGGAGCCCACACACGGGTAAATAAAGCTCTTCAGATTTGATCACCGCTGCAGTGCAAGTAAACTGGAAGCGCACAGCATATCAGTCCAGCCAACGCGTTTCGGGCCCCCTGCCCTTTGTCATAGGCTCATTGACACTGGTGTGCGAGATCGATGGTGCACTTCAATTTAAATGAGTTCCCTGCCCAAGTGGGCGCGGCCACTCGCACGGCCTCCTGGTCCTCGTAGTGCAACCTTGTTTTGCTCATGTGAGCCGTCAAGCTGTCCAGTGAATTAATTTAAAATAACACCCCAGTGGGTTGCTCTGTCAGCTCTCAGTACTAGCACACGCACCTTCCTGCCCTGATTACCAGCTCCCGTCCTGTAACTGACCAACACCGCTTGGCATCATCCAGGTCTACTGACGTAGTGGAGCTCCTTCACGGCTAGGCTAGCCGTTCAACATAATCCACAAGAGTTGCCTCAAATGAAGGATCCCACACACGGGTAAATAAAGCTCTTCAGATTTGATCAGGGCTGCAGTGCAAGTAAACTGGAAGCGCACAGCATATCAGTCCAGCCGACGCGTTTCGGGCCCCCTGCCCTTTGTCATAGGCTCATTGACACTGGTGTGCGAGATCGATGGTGCACTTCAATTTAAATGAGTTCCCTGCCCAAGTGGGCGCGGCCGCTCGCACGGCCTCCTGGTCCTCGTAGAGCAACCTTGTTTTGCTCATGTGAGCCGTCAAGCAGTCCAGTGAATTAATTTAAAATAACACCCCAGTGGGTTGCTCTCTCAGCTTTCAGTACTAGCACACGCACCTTCCTGCCCTGATTACCACCTCCCGTCCTGTAACTGACGAACACCGCTTGGCATCATCCAGGTCTACTGACGTAGTGGAGCTCCTTCACGGCTAGGCTAGCCGTTCAACATAATCCACAAGAGTTGCCTCAAATGAAGGAGCCCACACATGGGTAAGTAAGGCTCTTCAGATTTGATCAGGGCTGCAGTGCAAGTAAACTGGAAGCGCACAGCATATCAGTCCAGCCGACGCGTTTCGGGCCCCCTGCCCTTTGTCATAGGCTCATTGACACTGGTGTGCGAGATAGATGGTGCACTTCAATTTAAATGAGTTCCCTGCCCAAGTGGGCGTGGCCGCTCGCACGGCCTCCTGGTCCTCGTAGTGCAACCTTGTTTTGCTCATGTGAGCCGTCAAGCAGTCCAGTGAATTAATTTAAAATAACACCCCAGTGGGTTGCTCTGTCAGCTTTTAGTACTAGCACACGCAACTTCCTGCCATGATTACCAGCTCCCGTCCTGTAACTGACGAACACCCCTTGGCATCATCCAGGTCTACTGACGTAGCGGAGCTCCTTCACGGCTAGGCTAGCCGTTCAACATAATCCACAAGAGTTGCCTCAAATGAAGGAGCCCACACACGGGTAAATAAAGCTCTTCAGATTTGATCAGGGCTGCAGTGCAAGTAAACTGGAAGCGCACAGCATATCAGTCCAGCCGACGCGTTTCGGGCCCCCTGCCCTTTGTCATAGGCTCATTGACACTGGTTTGCGAGATCGATGGTGCACTTCAATTTAAATGAGTTCCCTGCCCAAGTGTGCGCGGCCGCTCGCAAGGCCTCCTGGTCCTCGTAGTGCAACCTTGTTTTGCTCATCTGAGCCGTCAAGCAGTCCAGTGAATTAATTTAAAATAACACCCCAGTGGGTTGCTCTGTCAGCTTTCAGTACTAGCACACGCACCTTCCTGCCCTGATTACCAGCTCCCGTCCTGTAACTGATAAACACCGCTTGGCATCATCCAGGTCTACTGACGTAGCGGAGCTCTTTCACGGCTAGGCTAGCCGTTCAACATAATCCACAAGAGTTGCCTCAAATGAAGGAGCCCACACATGGGTAAATAAAGCTCTTCAGATTTGATCAGGGCTGCAGTGCAAGTAAACTGGAAGCGCACAGCATATCAGTCCAGCCGACGCGTTTTAGGCTCACTGCCCTTTGTCATAGGCTCATTGACACTGGTGTGCCAGATCGATGGTGCACTTCAATTTAAATGAGTTCCCTGCTCAAGTGGGCACAGTTTCTCGCACGGCCTCCTGGTCCTCGTAGTGCAACCTTGTTTTGCTCATGTGAGCCGTCAAGCAGTCCAGTGAATTAATTTAAAATAACACCCCAGTGGGTTGCTCTGTCAGCTTTCAGTACTAGCACACGCACCTTCCTGCCCTGATTACCAGCTCCCGTCCTGTAACTGACCAACAGCGCTTGGCATCATCCAGGTCTACTGACGTAGCGGAGCTCCTTCACGGCTTGGCTAGCCGTTCAACATAATCCACAAGAGTTGCCTAAATGAAGGAGCCCACACATGGGTAAATAAAGCTCTTCAGATTTGATCAGGGCGGCAGTGCAAGTAAACTGGAAGCGCACAGCATATCAGTCCAGCCGACGCGTTTCAGGCCCCCTGCCCTTTGTCATAGGCTCATTGACACTGGTGTGCGAGATCGATGGTGCACTTCAATTTAAATGAGTTCCCTGCCCAAGTGGGCGCGGCCGCTCGCACGGCCTCCTGGTCCTTGTAGTGCAAACTTGTTTTGCTCATGTGAGCCGTCAAGCAGTCCAGTGAATTAATTTAAAATAACACCCCAGTGGGTTGCTCTGTCAGCTTTCAGTACTAGCACACGCACCTTCCTGCCCTGATTACCAGCTCCCGTCCTGTAACTGACGAACACCGCTTGGCATCATCCAGGTCTACTGACGTAGCGGAGCTCCTTCACGGCTAGGCTAGCCATTCAACATAATCCACAAGAGTTGCCTCAAATGAAGGAGCCCACACACGGGTAAATAAAGCTCTTCAGATTTGATCAGCGCTGCAGTGCAAGTAAACTGGAAGCGCACAGCATATCAGTCCAGCCGACGCGTTTCGGGCCCCCTGCCCTTTGTCATAGGCTCATTGACACTGGTGTGCGAGATCGATGGTGCACTTCAATTTAAATGAGTTCCCTGCCCAAGTGGGCGCGGCCGCTCGCACGGCCTCCTGGTCCTCGTAGTGCAAACTTGTTTTGCTCATGTGAGCCGTCAAGCAGTCCAGTGAATTAATTTAAAATAACACCCCAGTGGGTTGCTCTGTCAGCTTTCAGTACTAGCACACGCACCTTCCTGCCCTGATTACCAGCTCCCGTCCTGTAACTGATGAACACCGCTTGGCATCATCCAGGTCTACTGACGTAGCGGAGCTCCTTCACGGCTAGGCTAGCCATTCAACATAATCCACAAGAGTTGCCTCAAATGAAGGAGCCCACACACGGGTAAATAAAGCTCTTCAGATTTGATCACGGCTGCAGTGCAAGTAAACTGGAAGCGCACAGCATATCAGTCCAGCCAACGCGTTTCGGGCCCCCTGCCCTTTGTCATAGGCTCATTGACACTGGTGTGCAAGATCGATGGTGTACTTCAATTTAAATGAGTTCCCTGCCCAAGTGGGCGCGGCCGCTCGCACGGCCTTCTGGTCCTCGTAGTGCAACCTTGTTTTGCTCATGTGAGCCTTCAAGCAGTCCAGTGAATTAATTTAAAATAACACCCCTGTGGGTTGCTCTGTCAGCTCTCAGTACTAGCACACGCACCTTCCTGCCCTGATTACCAGCTCCCATCCTGTAACTGACCAACACCGCTTGGCATCATCCAAGTCTACTGACGTAGCGGAGCTCCTTCACGGCTAGGCTAGCCGTTCAACATAATCCACAAGAGTCGCCTCAAATGAAGGAGCCCACACACGGGTAAATAAAGCTCTTCAGATTTGATCAGGGCTGCAGTGCAAGTAAACTGGAAGCGCACAGCATATCTGTCCAGCCGACGCGTTTCGGGCCCCCTGCACTTTGTCATAGGCTCATTGACACTGGTCTGCGAGATCGAAGGTGCACTTCAATTTAAATGAGTTCCCTGCCCAAGTAGGCGCGGCCGCTCGCAAGGCCTCCTGGTCCTCGTAGTGCAACCTTGTTTTGCTCATCTGAGCCGTCAAGCAGTCCAGTGAATTAATTTAAAATAACACCCCAGTGGGTTGCTCTGTCAGCTTTCAGTACTAGCACACGCACCTTCCTGCCCTGATTACCAGCTCCCGTCCTGTAACTGACGAACACCGCTTGGCATCATCCAGGTCTACTGACGTAGCAGAGCTCCTTCACGGCTAGGCTAGCCGTTCAACATAATCCACAAGAGTTGCCTCAAATGAAGGAGCCCACACACGGGTAAATAAAGCTCTTCAGATTTGATCAGGGCGGCAGTGCAAGTAAACTGGAAGCGCACAGCATATCAGTCCAGACGACGCGTTTCGGGCCCCCTGCCCTTTGTCATAGGCTAATTGACACTGGTGTGCGAGATCGATGGTGCACTTCAATTTAAATGAGTTCCATGCCCAAGTGGGCGCGGCCGCTCGCACGGCCTCCTGGTCCTTGTAGTGCAAACTTGTTTTGCTCATGTGAGCCGTCAAGCAGTCCAGTGAATTAATTTAAAATAACACCCCAGTGGGTTGCTCTGTCAGCTTTCAGTACTAGCACACACACCTTCTTGCCCTGATTACCAGCTCCCGTCCTGTAACTGACGAACACCGCTTGGCATCATCCAGGTCTACTGACGTAGCGGAGCTCCTTCACGGCTAGGCTAGCCATTCAACATAATCCACAAGAGTTGCCTCAAATGAAGGAGCCCACACACGGGTAAATAAAGCTCTTCAGATTTGATCACCGCTGCAGTGCAAGTAAACTGGAAGCGCACAGCATATCAGTCCAGCCAACGGGTTTCGGGCCCCCTGCCCTTTGTCATAGGCTCATTGACACTGGTGTGCGAGATCGATGGTGCACTTCAATTTAAATGAGTTCCCTGCCCAAGTGGGCGCAGCCGTTCGCACGGCCTCCTGGTCCTCGTAGTGCAACCTTGTTTTGCTCATGTGAGCCGTCAAGCAGTACAGTGAATTAATTTAAAATAACACCCCAGTGGGTTGCTCTGTCAGCTTTCAGTACTAGCACACGCACCTTCCTGCCCTGATTCCCAGCTCCCGTCCTGTAACTGATAAACACCGCTTGGCATCATCCAGGTCTACTGACGTAGTGGAGCTCCTTCACGGCTAGGCTAGCCGTTCAACATAATCCACAAGAGTTGCCTCAAATGAAGGAGCCCACACACGGGTAAATAAAGCTCTTCAGATTTGATCAGGGCTGCAGTGCAAGTAAACTGGAAGCACACAGCATATCAGTCCAGCCGACGCGTTTTGGGCCCCCTGCCCTTTGTCATAGGCTCATTGACACTGGTGTGCGAGATCGATGGAGCACTTCAATTTAAATGAGTTCCCTGCCCAAGTGGGCGCAGCTGCTCGCACGGCCTCCTGGTCCTCGTAGTGCAACCTTGTTTTGCTCATGTGAGCCGTCAAGCAGTCCAGTGAATTAATTTAAAATAACACCCCAGTGGGTTGCTCTGTCAGCTTTCAGTACTAGCACACGCACCTTCCTCCCCTGATTACCAGCTCCCGTCCTGAAACTGACGAACACCGCTTGGCATCATCCAGGTCTACTGACGTAGCGGAGCTCCTTCACGGCTTGGCTAGCCGTTCAACATAATCCACAAGAGTTGCCTCAAATGAAGGAGCCCACACATGGGTAAATAAAGCTCATCAGATTTGATCAGGGCGGCAGTGCAAGTAAACTGGAAGCGCACAGCATATCAGTCCAGCCGACGCGTTTCGGGCCCCCTGCCCTTTGTCATAGGCTCATTGACACTGGTGTGCGAGATCGATGGTGCACTTCAATTTAAATGAGTTCCCTGCCCAAGTGGATGCGGCCGCTCGCACGGCCTCCTGGTCCTCGTAGTGCAAACTTGTTTTGCTCATGTTAGCCGTCAAGCAGTCCAGTGAATTAATTTAAAATAACACCCCAGTGGGTTGCTCTGTCAGCTTTCAGTACTAGCACACGCACCTTCCTTCCCTGATTACCAGCTCCCGTCCTGTAACTGACGAACACCGCTTGGCATCATCCAGGTCTACTGACGTAGCGGAGCTCCTTCACGGCTAGGCTAGCCATTCAACATAATCCACAAGAGTTGCCTCAAATGAAGGAGCCCACACACGGGTAAATAAAGCTCTTCAGATTTGATCACCGCTGCAGTGCAAGTAAACTGGAAGCGCACAGCATATCAGTCCAGCCAACGCGTTTCGGGCCCCCTGCCCTTTGTCATAGGCTCATTGACACTGGTGTGCGAGATCGATGGTGCACTTCAATTTAAATGAGTTCCCTGCCCAAGTGGGCGCGGCCACTCGCACGTCCTCCTGGTCCTCGTAGTGCAACCTTGTTTTGCTCATGTGAGCCGTCAAGCTGTCCAGTGAATTAATTTAAAATAACACCCCAGTGGGTTGCTCTGTCAGCTCTCAGTACTAGCACACGCACCTTCCTGCCCTGATTACCAGCTCCCGTCCTGTAACTGACGAACACCGCTTGGCATCATCCAGGTCTACTGACGTAGTGGAGCTCCTTCACGGCTAGGCTAGCCGTTCAATATAATCCACAAGAGTTGCCTCAAATGAAGGAGCCCACACACGGGTAAATAAAGCTCTTCAGATTTGATCAGGGCTGCAGTGCAAGTAAACTGGAAGCGCACAGCATATCAGTCCAGCCGACGCGTTTCGGGCCCCCTGCCCTTTGTCATAGGCTCATTGACACTGGTGTGCGAGATCGATGGTGCACTTCAATTTAAATGAGTTCCCTGCCCAAGTGGGCGCGGCCGCTCGCACGGCCTCCTGGTCCTCGTAGTGCAACCTTGTTTTGCTCATGTGAGCCGTCAAGCAGTCCAGTGAATTAATTTAAAATAACACCCCAGTGGGTTGCTCTGTCAGCTTTCAGTACTAGCACACGCACCTTCCTGCCCTGATTACCAGCTCCCGTCCTGTAACTGACGAACACCGCTTGGCATCATCCAGGTCTACTGACGTAGCGGAGCTCCTTCACGGCTAGGCTAGCCGTTCAACATAATCCACAAGAGTTGCCTCAAATGAAGGAGCCCACACATGGGTAAATAAGGCTCTTCAGATTTGATCAGGGCTGCAGTGCAAGTAAACTGGAAGCGCACAGCATATCAGTCCAGCCGACGCGTTTCGGGCCCCCTGCCCTTTGTCATAGGCTCATTGACACTGGTGTGCGAGATAGATGGTGCACTTCAATTTAAATGAGTTCCCTGCCCAAGTGGGCGCGGCCGCTCGCACGGCCTCCTGGTCCTCGTAGTGCAACCTTGTTTTGCTCATGTGAGCCGTCAAGCAGTCCAGTGAATTAATTTAAAATAACACCCCAGTGGGTTGCTCTGTCAGCTTTCAGTACTAGCACACGCACCTTCCTGCCATGATTACCAGCTCCCGTCCTGTAACTGACGAACACCGCTTGGCATCATCCAGGTCTACTGACGTAGCGGAGCTCCCTTCACGGCTAGGCTAGCCGTTCAACATAATCCACAAGAGTTGCCTCAAATGAAGGAGCCCACACACGGGTAAATAAAGCTCTTCAGATTTGATCAGGGCTGCAGTGCAAGTAAACTGGAAGCGCACAGCATATCAGTCCAGCCGACGCGTTTCGGGCCCCCTGCCCTTTGTCATAGGCTCATTGACACTGGTTTGCGAGATCGATGGTGCACTTCAATTTAAATGAGTTCCCTGCCCAAGTGTGCGCGGCCGCTCGCAAGGCCTCCTGGTCCTCGTAGTGCAACCTTGTTTTGCTCATCTGAGCCGTCAAGCAGTCCAGTGAATTAATTTAAAATAACACCCCAGTGGGTTGCTCTGTCAGCTTTCAGTACTAGCACACGCACCTTCCTGCCCTGATTACCAGCTCCCGTCCTGTAACTGACGAACACCGCTTGGCATCATCCAGGTCTACTGACGTAGCAGAGCTCCTTCACGGCTAGGCTAGCCATTCAACATAATCCACAAGAGTTGCCTCAAATGAAGGAGCCCACACACGGGTAAATAAAGCTCTTCAGATTTGATCAGGGCGGCAGTGCAAGTAAACTGGAAGCACACAGCATATCAGTCCAGGCGACGCGTTTCGGACCCCCTGCCCTTTGTCATAGGCTCATTGACACTGGTGTGCGAGATCGATGGTGCACTTCAATTTAAATGAGTTCCATGCCCATGTGGGCACGGCCGCTCGCACGTCCTCCTGGTCCTTGTAGTGCAACCTTGTTTTGCTCATGTGAGCCGTCAAGCAGTCCAGTGAATTAATTTAAAATAACACCCCAGTGGGTTGCTCTGTCAGCTTTCAGTACTAGCACACGCACCTTCCTGCCCTGATTACCAGCTCCCGTCCTGTAACTGACGAACACCGCTTGGCATCATCCAGGTCTACTGACGTAGCGGAGCTCCTTCACGGCTAGGCTAGCCATTCAACATAATCCACAAGAGTTGCCTCAAATGAAGGAGCCCACACACGGGTAAATAAAGCTCTTCAGATTTGATCAGGGCTGCAGTGCAAGTAAACTGGAAGCGCACAGCATATCAGTCCAGCCGACGCGTTTCGGGCCCCCTGCCCTTTGTCATAGGCTCATTGACACTGGTGTGCGAGATCGATGGTGCACTTCAATTTAAATGAGTTCCCTGCCCAACTGGGCGCGGCCGCTCGCATGGCCTCCTGGTCCTCGTAGTGCAACCTTGTTTTGCTCATGTGAGCCGTCAAGCAGTACAGTGAATTAATTTAAAATAACACCCCAGTGGGTTGCTCTGTCAGCTTTCAGTACGAGCACACGCACCTTCCTGCCCTGATTACCAGCTCCCGTCCTGTAACTGATAAACACCGCTTGGCATCATCCAGGTCTACTGACGTAGCGGAGCTCCTTCACGGCTAGGCTAGCCGTTCAACATAATTCACAAGAGTTGCCTCAAATGAAGGAGCCCACACATGGGTAAATAAAGCTCTTCAGATTTGATCAGGGCTGCAGTGCAAGTATACTGGAAGCGCACAGCATATCAGTCGAGCCGACGCGTTTCGGGCCCCCTGCCCTTTGTCATAGGCTCATTGATGCTGGTGTGCGAGATCGATGGTGCACTTCAATTTAAATGAGTTCCCTGCCCAAGTGGGCGCGGCCGCTCGCACGGCCTCCTGGTCCTTGTAGTGCATCCTTGTTTTGCTCATGTGAGCCGTCAAGCAGTCCAGTGAATTAATTTAAAATAACACCCCAGTGGGTTGCTCTGTCAGCTTTCAGTACTAGCACACGCACCTTCCTGCCCTGATTACCAGCGCCCATCCTGTAACTGACGAACACCGCTTGGCATCATCCAGATCTACTGACATTGTCGAGCTCCTTCACGGCTAGGCTAGCCGTTCAACATAATCCACAAGAGTTGCCTCAGAAGGAGCCCACACACGGGTAAATAAAGCTCTTTAGTTTTGATCAGGGCTGCAGTGCAAGTAAACTGGAAGCGCACAGCATATCAGTCCAGCCGACGCGTATCAGGCCCCCTGCCCTTTGTCATAGGCTCATTGACACTGGTGTGCGAGATCGATGCTGCACTTCAATTTAAATGAGTTCCCTGCCAAGTGGGCGCGGCCGCTCGCATGGCCTCCTGGTCCTCGTAGTGCAACCGTGTTTTGCTCATGTGAGCCGTCAAGCAGTCCAGTGAATTAATTTAAAATAACCCCCCAGTGTGTTGCTCTGTCAGCTTTCAGTACTAGCATACGCACCTTCCTACTCTGATTACCAGCTCCCGTCCTGTAACTGACGAACACCGCTTGGCATCAGCCAGGTCTACTGACGTAGTGGAGCTCCTTCATGGCTAGGCTAGCCGTTCAACATAATCCACAAGAGTTGCCTCAAATGAAGGAGCCCACACACGGGTAAATAAAGCTCTTCAGATTTGATCAGGGCTGCAGTGCAAGTAAACTGGAAGTGCACAGCATATCAGTCCAGCCGACGCGTTTCGGGCCCCCTGCCCTTTGTCATAGGCTCATTGACACTGGTGTGCGAGATCGATGCGGCACTTCAATTTAAATGAGTTCCCTGCCCAAGTGGGCACGGCTGCTCGCACGGCCTCCTCATCCTCGTAGTGCAACCTTGTTTTGCTCATGTTAGCCGTCAAGCAGTCCAGTGAATTAATTTAAAATAACACCCGAGTGGGTTGCTCTGTCAGCTTTTAGTACTAGCACACGCACCTTCCTGCCCTGATTACCAGCTCCCGTCCTGTAACTGACGAACACCGCTTGGCATCATCCAGGTCTACTGACGTAGCGGAGCTCCTTCACGGCTAGGCTAGCCGTTCAACATAATCCACAAGAGTTGCCTCAAATGAAGGAGCCCACACACGGGTAAATAAAGCTCTTCAGATTTGATCAGGGCTGCAGTGCAAGTAAATTGGAAGCGTACAGCATATCAGTCCAGCCGACGCGTTTCGGGCCCCCTGCCCTTTGTCATAGGCTCATTGACACTGGTTTGCGAGATCGATGGTGCACTTCAATTTAAATGAGTTCCCTACCCAAGTGGGCGCGGCCGCTCGCACGGCCTCCTGATCCTCGTAGTGCAACCTTGTTTTGCTCATGTGAGCCGTCAAGCAGTCCAGTGAATTAATTTAAAATAACACCCCAGTGGGTTGCTCTGTCAGCTTTCAGTACTGGCACACGCACCTTCGTGTCCTGATTACCAGCTCCCGTCCTGTAACTGACGAACACCGCTTGGCATCATCCAGGTCTACTGACGTAGCGGAGCTCCTTCACGGCTAGGCTAGCCGTTCAACATAATCCACAAGAGTTGCCTCAAATGAAGGAGCCCACACATGGGTAAATAAAGCTCTTCAGATTTGATCAGGGCTGCAGTGCAAGTAAACTGGAAGCGCACAGCATATCAGTCCAGCCGACGCGTTTCGGGCCCCCTGCCCTTTGTCATAGGCTCATTGACACTGGTGTGCGAGATCGATGGTGCACTTCAATTTAAATGAGTTCCGTGCCCAAGTGGGTGCGGCCGCTCGCAGGGCCTACTGGTCCTCGTAGTGCAACCTTGTTTTGCTCATGTGAGCCGTCAAGTAGTCCAGTGAATTAATTTAAAATAACACCCCAGTGGGTTGCTCTGTCAGCTTTCAGTACTAGCACACGCACCTTCCTGCCCTGATTACCAGCTCCCGCCCTGTAACTGACGAACACCGCTTGGCATCATCCAGGTCTACTGACGAAGCGGAGCTCCTTCATGGCTAGGTTAGCCGTTCAACATAATCCACAAGAGTTGCCTCAAATGAAGGAGCCCACACATGGGTAAATAAAGCTCTTCAGATTTGAACAGGGCTGCAGTGCAAGTAAACTGGAAGCGCACAGCATATCAGTCCAGCCAACGCGTTTCGGGCCCACTGCCCTTTGTCCTAGGCTCATTGACACTGGTGTGCGAGATCGATGGTGCACTTCAATTTAAATGAGTTCACTGCCCAAGTGGGCGCGGCCGCTCGCACCGCCTCCTGGTCCTCGTAGTGCAACCTTGTTTTGCTCATGTGAGCCGTCAAGCAGTCCAGTGAATTAATTTAAAATAACACCCCAGTGGGTTGCTCTGTCAGCTTTCAGTACTAGCATACGCACCTTCCTACCCTGATTACCAGCTCCCGTCCTGTAACTGACGAACACCGCTTGGCATCAGCCAGGTCTACTAACGTAGCGGAGCTCCTTCATGGCTAGGCTAGCCGTTCAACATAATCCACAAGAGTTGCCTCAAATGAAGGAGCCCACACACGGGTAAATAAAGCTCTTCAGATTTGATCAGGGCTGCAGTGCAAGTAAATTGGAAGCGCACAGCATATCAGTCCAGCCGACGCGTTTCGGGCCCCCTGCCCTTTGTCATAGGCTCATTGACACTGGTTTGCGAGATCGATGGTGCACTTCAATTTAAATGAGTTCCCTACCCAAGTGGGCGCGGCCGCTCGCACGGCCTCCTGGTCCTCGTAGTGCAACCTTGTTTTGCTCATGTGAGCCGTCAAGCAGTCCAGTGAATTAATTTAAAATAACACCCCAATGGGTTGCTCTGTCAGCTTTCAGTACTGGCACACGCACCTTCATGTCCTGATTACTAGCTCCCGTCCTGTAACTGACGAACACCGCTTGGTATCATCCAGGTCTACTGACGTAGCGGAGCTCCTTCACGGCTAGGCTAGCCGTTCAACATAATCCACAAGAGTTGCCTCAAATGAAGGAGCCCACACATGGGTAAATAAAGCTCTTCAGATTTGATCAGGGCTGCAGTGCAAGTAAACTGGAAGCGCACAGCATATCAGTCCAGCCGACACGTTTCGGGCCCCCTGCCCTTTGTCATAGGCTCATTGACACTGGTGTGCGAGATCGATGGTGCACTTCAATTTAAATGAGTTCCGTGCCCAAGTGGGTGCGGCCGCTCGCAGGGCCTCCTGGTCCTCGTAGTGCAACCTTGTTTTGCTCATGTGAGCCGTCAAGCAGTCCAGTGAATTAATTTAAAATAACACCCCAGTGGGTTGCTCTGTCAGCTTTCAGTACTAGCACACGCACCTTCCTGCCCTGATTACCAGCTCCCGTCCTGTAACTGACGAATACCGCTTGGCATCATCCAGGTCTACTGACGAAGCGGAGCTCCTTCATGGCTAGGCTAGCCGTTCAACATAATCCACAAGAGTTGCCTCAAATGAAGGAGCCCACACTTGGGTAAATAAAGCTCTTCAGATTTGATCAGGGCTGCAGTGCAAGTAAACTGGAAGCGCACAGCATATCAGTCCAGCCGACGCGTTTCGGGCCCCCTGCCCTTTGTCATAGGCTCATTGACACTGGTGTGCGAGATCGATGGTGCACTTCAATTTAAATGAGTTCCCTTGCCCAAGTGGGCGCGGCCGCTCGCACGGTCTCCTGGTCCTCGTAGTGCAACCTTGTTTTGCTCATGTGAGCCGTCAAGCAGTCCAGTGAATTAATTTAAAATAACACCCCAGTGGGTTGCTCTGTCAGCTTTCAGTACTAGCACACGCACCTTCCTGCCCTGATTACCAGCTCCCGTCCTGTAACTGACGAACACCGCTTGGCATCATCCAGGTCTACTGACGTAGCGGAGCTCCTTCACGGCTAGGCTAGCCGTTCAACATAATCCAAAAGAGTTGCCTCAAATGAAGGAGCCCACACACGGGTAAATAAAGCTCTTCAGATTTGATCAGGGCTGCAGTGCAAGTAAACTTGAAGTGCACAGCATATCAGTCCAGCCGACGCGTATCAGGCCCCCTGCCCTTTGTCATAGGCTCATTGACACTGGTGTGCGAGATAGATGCTGCACTTCAATTTAAATGAGTTCCCTGCCCAAGTGGGCACGGCCGCTCGCACGGCCTCCTGGTCCTCGTAGTGCAACCTTGTTTTGCTCATGTGAGCCGTCAAGCAGTCCAATGAATTAATTTAAAATAACACCCCAGTGGGTTGCTCTGTCAGCTTTCAGTACTAGCACACGCACCTTCCTGCCCTGATTACCAGCTCCCGTCCTGTAACTGATGAATACCGCTTCGCATCATGCAGGTCTACTGACGTAGCGGAGCTCCTTCACGGCTAGGTTAGCCGCTCGCACCGCCTCCTGGTCCTCGTAGTGCAACCTTGTTTTGCTCATGTGAGCCGTCAAGCAGTCCAGTGAATTAATTTAAAATAACACCCCAGTGGGTTGCTCTGTCAGCTTTCAGTACTAGCACACTCACCTTCCTGCCCTGATTACCAGCGCCCATCCTGTAACTGACGAACACCGCTTGGCATCATCCAGGTCTACTGACATAGTGGAGCTCCTTCACGGCTAGGCTAGCCGTTCAACATAATCCACAAGAGTTGCCTCAAATGAAGGAGCCCACACACGGGTAAATAAAGCTCTTCAGTTTTGATCAGGGCTGCAGTGCAAGTAAACTGGAAGCGCACAGCATATCAGTCCAGCCGACGCGTATCAGGCCCCCTGCCCTTTGTCATAGGCTCATTGACACTGGTGTGCGAGATCGATGGTGCACTTCAATTTAAATGAGTTCCCTGCCCAAGTCGGCGCGGCCGCTCGCACGTCCTCCTGGTCCTCGTAGTGCAACCTTGTTTTGCTCATGTGAGCTGTCAAGCAGTCCAGTGAATTAATTTAAAATAACACCCCAGTGGGTTGCTCTGTCAGCTTTCAGTACTAGCACACGCACCTTCCTGCCCTGATTACCAGCTCCCGTCCTGTAACTGACGAACACCGCTTGGCATCATCCAGGTTTACTGATCGTAGCGGAGCTCCTTCACGGCTAGGCTAGCCGTTCAACATAATCCACAAGAGTTGCCTCAAATGAAGGAGCCCACACACGGGTAAATAAAGCTCTTCAGATTTGATCAGGGCTGCAGTGCAAGTAAACTGGAAGCGCACAGCATATCAGTCCAGCCGACGCGTTTTGGGCCCCCTGCCCTTTGTCCTAGGCTCATTGACACTGGTGTGCGAGATCGATGGTGCACTTCAATTTAAATGAGTTCCCTGCCCAAGTGGGCGCAGCGGCTCGCACGGCCTCCTGGTCCTCGTAGTGCAACCTTGTTTTGCTCATGTGAGCCGTCAAGCAGTCCAGTGAATTAATTTAAAATAACACCCCAGTGGGTTGCTCTGTCAGCTTTCAGTACTAGCACACGCACCTTTCTGCCCTGATTACCAGCTCCCGTCCTGTAACTGAAGAACACCGCTTGGCATCAGCCAGGTCTACTGACGTAGCGGAGCTCCTTCACGGCTAGGCTAGCCGTTCAACATAATCCACAAGAGTTGCCTCAAATGAAGGAGCCCACACACGGGTAAATAAAGCTCTTCAGATTTTATCAGGGCTGCAGTGCAAGTAAACTGGAAGAGCACAGCATATCAGTTCAGCCGACGCGTTTCGGGCCCCCTGCCCTTTGTCATAGGCTCATTGACACTGGTGTGCGAGATCGATGGGGCACTTCAATTTAAATGAGTTCCCTGCCCAAGTGGGCGCGGCCGCTCGCACGGCCTCCTGGTCCTCGTAGTGCAACCTTGTTTTGCTCATGTGAGCCGTCAAGCAGTCCAGTGAATTAATTTAAAATAACACCCCAGTGGGTTGCTCTCTCAGCTTTCAGTACTAGCACACGCACCTTCCTGCCCTGATTACCAGCTCCCGTCCTGTAACTGACGAACACCGATTGGCATCATACAGGTCTACTGACGTAGCGGAGCTCCTTCACGGATAGGCTAGCCGTTCAACATAATCCACAAGAGTTGCCTCAAATGAAGGAGCCCACACACGGGTAAATAAAGCTCTTCAGATTTGATCAGGGCTGCAGTGCAAGTAAACTGGAAGTGCACAGCATATCAGTCCAGCCGACGCGTTTCGGGCCCCCTGCCCTTTGTCATAGGCTCACTGACACTGGTGTGCGAGATCGATGGTGCACTTCAATTTAAATGAGTTCCCTGCCCAAGTGGGCGCGGCCGCTCGCACGGCCTCCTGGTCCTCGTAGTGCAACCTTGTTTTGCTCATGTGAGCCGTCAAGCAGTCCAGTGAATTAATTTAAAATAACACCCCAGTGGGTTGCTCTGTCAGCTTTCAGTGCTAGCACATGCACCTTCCTGCCCTGATTATCAGCTCCCGTCCTGTAACTGACGAACACCGCTTGGCATCATCCAGGTCTAGTGAAGTAGCGGAGCTCATTCACGGCTAGGCTAGCCATTCAACATAATCCACAAGAGTTGCCTCAAATGAAGGAACCCACACATGGGTAAATAAAGCTCTTCAGATTTGATCAGGGCTGCAGTGCAAGTAAACTGGAAGCGCACAGCATATCAGTCCAGCCGACGCGTTTCGGGCCCCCTGCCCTTTGTCATAGGCTCATTGATGCTGGTGTGCGAGATCGATGGTGCACTTCAATTTAAATGAGTTCCCTGCCCAAGTGGGCGCGGCCGCTCGCACGGCCTCCTGGTCCTTGTAGTGCATCCTTGTTTTGCTCATGTAAGCCGTCAAGCAGTCCAGTGAATTAATTTAAAATAACACCCCAGTGGGTTGCTCTGTCAGCTTTCAGTACTAGCACACGCACCTTCCTGCCCTGATTACCAGCGCCCATCCTGTAACTGACGAACACCGCTTGGCATCATCCAGATCTACTGACATAGTCGGAGCTCCTTCACGGCTAGGCTAGCCGTTCAACATAATCCACAAGAGTTGCCTCAAATAAGGAGCCCACACACGGGTAAATAAAGCTCTTTAGTTTTGATCAGGGCTGCAGTGCAAATAAACTGGAAGCGCACAGCATATCTGTCCAGCCGACGCGTATCAGGCCCCCTGCCCTTTGTCATAGGCTCATTGACACTGGTGTGCGAGATCGATGCTGCACTTCAATTTAAATGAGTTCCCTGCCCAAGTGGGCGCGGCCGCTCGCACGGCCTCCTGGGCCTCGTAGTGCAACCGTGTTTTGCTCATGTGAGCCGTCAAGCAGTCCAGTGAATTAATTTAAAATAACACCCCAGTGAGTTGCTCTGTCAGCTTTCAGTACTAGCACACGCACCTTCCTGCCCTGATTACCAGCTCCCGTCCTGTAACTGACGAACACCGCTTGGCATCATGCAGGTCTACTGACGTAGCGGAGCTCCTTCACGGCTAGGTTAGCCGTTCAACATAATCCACAAGAGTTGCCTCAAATGAAGGAGCCCACACATGGGTAAATAAAGCTCTTCAGATTTGAACAGGGCTGCAGTGCAAGTAAACTGGAAGCGCACAGCATATCAGTCCAGCCGACGCGTTTCGGGCCCCCTGCCCTTTGTCATAGGCTCATTGACACTGGTGTGCGAGATCGATGGTGCACTTCAATTTAAATGAGTTCCCTACCCAAGTGGGCGCGGCCGCTCGCACGGCCTCCTGGTCCTCGTAGTGCAACCTTGTTTTGCTCATGTGAGCCGTCAAGCAGTCCAGTGAATTAATTTAAAATAACACCCCAGTGGGTTGCTCTGTCAGCTTTCAGTACTAGCACACGCACCTTCCTGCCCTGATTACCAGCTCCCGTCCTGTAACTGACGAACACCGCTTGGCATCATCCAGGTCTACTGACGTAGCGGAGCTCCTTCACGGCTAGGCTAGCCGTTCAACATAATCCACAAGAGTTGCCTCAAATGAAGGAGCCCACACATGGGTAAATAAAGCTCTTCAGATTTGATCAGGGCTGCAGTGCAAGTAAACTGGAAGCGCACAGCATATCAGTCCAGCCGACGCGTTTCGGGCCCCCTGCCCTTTGTCATAGGCTTATTGACACTGGTGTGCGAGATCGATGGTGCACTTCAATTTAAATGAGTTCCGTGCCCAAGTGGGTGCGGCCGCTCGCACGGCCTCCTGGTCCTCGTAGTGCAACCTTGTTTTGCTCATGTGAGCCGTCAAGCAGTCCAGTGAATTAATTTAAAATAACACCCCAGTGGATTGCTCTGTCAGCTTTCAGTACTAGCACACGCACCTTCCTGACCTGATTACCAGCTCCCGTCCTGTAACTGACGAACACCGCTTGGCATCATCCAGGTCTACTGACGAAGCGGAGCTCCTTTATGGCTAGGCTATCCGTTCAACATAATTCACAAGAGTTGCCTCAAATGAAGGAGCCCACACATGGGTAAATAAAGCTCTTCAGATTTGATCAGGGCTGCAGTGCAAGTAAACTGGAAGCGCACAGCATATCAGTCCAGCCAACGCGTTTCGGGCCCCCTGCCCTTTGTCATAGGCTCATTGACACTGGTGTGCGAGATCGATGGTGCACTTCAATTTAAATGAGTTCCCTGCCCAAGTGGGCACGGCCGCTCGCACGGCCTCCTGGTCCTCGTAGTGCAACCTTGTTTTGCTCATGTGAGCCGTCAAGCAGTCCAGTAAATTAATTTAAAATAACACCCCAGTGGGTTGCTCTGTCAGCTTTCAGTACTAGCACACGCACCTTCCTGCCCTGATTACCTGCTCCCGTCCTGTAACTGACGAACACCGCTTGGCATCATCCAGGTCTACTGACGTAGCGTAGCTCCTTCACGGCTAGGCTAGCCGTTCAGCATAATCCACAAGAGTTGCCTCAAATGAAGGAGCCCACACACGGGTAAATAAAGCTCTTCAGATTTGATCAGGGCTGCAGTGCAAGTAAACTGGAAGCGCACAGCATATCAGTCCAGCAGAC
Organism: Calotriton arnoldi; assembly: GCA_963921515.1. Taxonomy (NCBI): domain Eukaryota; kingdom Metazoa; phylum Chordata; class Amphibia; order Caudata; family Salamandridae; genus Calotriton; species Calotriton arnoldi. The sequence continues at coordinate 729,348 of CAWUFW010009552.1, forward strand.
GCGTTTCGGGCCCCCTGCCCTTTGTCATAGGCTCATTGACACTGGTGTGCGAGATCGATGGTGCACTTCAATTTAAATGAGTTCCCTTGCCCAAGTGGGCGCGGCCGCTCGCACGGTCTCCTGGTCCTCGTAGTGCAACCTTGTTTTGCTCATGTGAGCCGTCAAGCAGTCCAGTGAATTAATTTAAAATAACACCCCAGTGGGTTGCTCTGTCAGCTTTCAGTACTAGCAAACGCACCTTCCTGCCCTGATTACCAGCGCCCATCCTGTAACTGATGAACACCGCTTGGCATCATCCAGGTCTACTGACGTAGCGGAGCTCCTTCACGGCTAGGCTAGCCGTTCAACATAATCCACAAGAGTTGCCTCAAATGAAGGAGCCCACACACGGGTAAATAAAGCTCTTCAGATTTGATCAGGGCTGCAGTGCAAGTAAACTTGAAGTGCACAGCATATCAGTCCAGCCGACGCGTATCAGGCCCCCTGCCCTTTGTCATAGGCTCATTGACACTGGTGTGCGAGATAGATGCTGCACTTCAATTTAAATGAGTTCCCTGCCCAAGTGGGCACGGCCTCTCGCACGGCCTCCTGGTCCTCGTAGTGCAACCTTGTTTTGCTCATGTGAGCCGTCAAGCAGTCCAATGAATTAATTTAAAATAACACCCCAGTGGGTTGCTCTGTCAGCTTTCAGTACTAGCACACGCACCTTCCTGCCCTGATTACCAGCTCCCGTCCTGTAACTGACGAACACCGCTTGGCATCATCCAGGTCTACTGACGTAGCGGAGCTCCTTCATGGCTTGGCTAGCCGTTCAACATAATCCACAAGAGTTGCCTCAAATGAAGGAGCCCACACATGGGTAAATAAAGCTCTTCAGATTTGATCAGGGCTGCAGTGCAAGTAAACTGGAAGCGCACAGCATATCAGTCCAGCCGACGCGTTTCGGGCCCCCTGCCCTTCGTCATAGGCTCATTGACACTGGTGTGCGAGATCGATGGTGCACTTCAATTTAAATGAGTTCCCTGCCCAAGTGGGTGCGGCCGCTCGCAGGGCCTACTGGTCCTCGTAGTGCAACCTTGTTTTGCTCATGTGAGCCGTCAAGCAGTCCAGTGAATTAATTTAAAATAACACCCCAGTGGGTTGCTCTGTCAGCTTTCAGTACTAGCACACGCACCTTCCTGCCCTGATTACCAGCTCCCGTCCTGTAACTGACGAACACCGCTTGGCATCATCCAGGTCTACTGACGAAGCGGAGCTCCTTCATGGCTAGGTTAGCCGTTCAACATAATCCACAAGAGTTGCCTCAAATGAAGGAGCCCACACATGGGTAAATAAAGCTCTTCAGATTTGATCAGGGCTGCAGTGCAAGTAAACTGTAAGCGCACAGCATATCAGTCCAGCCGACGCGTTTCGGGCCCACTGCCCTTTGTCCTAGGCTCATTGACACTGGTGTGCGAGATCGATGGTGCACTTCAATTTAAATGAGTTCACTGCCCAAGTGGGCGCGGCCGCTCGCACCGCCTCCTGGTCCTCGTAGTGCAACCTTGTTTTGCTCATGTGAGCCGTCAAGCAGTCCAGTGAATTAATTTAAAATAACACCCCAGTGGGTTGCTCTGTCAGCTTTCAGTACTAGCATACGCACCTTCCTACCCTGATTACCAGCTCCCGTCCTGTAACTGACGAACACCGCTTGGCATCAGCCAGGTCTACTGACGTAGCGGAGCTCCTTCATGGCTAGGCTAGCCGTTCAACATAATCCACAAGAGTTGCCTCAAATGAAGGAGCCCACACACGGGTAAATAAAGCTCTTCAGATTTGATCAGGGCTGCAGTGCAAGTAAACTGGAAGTGCACAGCATATCAGTCCAGCCGACGCGTTTCGGGCCCCCTGCCCTTTGTCATAGGCTCATTGACACTGGTGTGCGAGATCGATGGGGCACTTCAATTTAAATGAGTTCCCTGCCCAAGTGGGCGCGGCCGCTCACACGGCCTCCTGGTCCTCGTAGTGCAACCTTGTTTTGCTCATGTGAGCCGTCAAGCAGTCCAGTGAATTAATTTAAAATAACACCCGAGTGGGTTGCTCTGTCAGCTTTTAGTACTAGCACACGCACCTTCCTGCCCTGATTACCAGCTCCCGTCCTGTAACTGACGAACACCGCTTGGCATCATCCAGGTCTACTGATGTAGCGGAGCTCCTTCACGGCTAGGCTAGCCGTTCAACATAATCCACAAGAGTTGCCTCAAATGAAGGAGCCCACACACGGGTAAATAAAGCTCTTCAGATTTGATCAGGGCTGCAGTGCAAGTAAACTGGAAGCGCACAGCATATCAGTCCAGCCGACGCATTTCGGGCCCCCTGCCCTTTGTCATAGGCTCATTGACACTGGTGTGCGAGATCGATGGTGCACTTCAATTTAAATGAGTTCCCTTGCCCAAGTGGGCGCGGCCGCTCGCACGGTCTCCTGGTCCTCGTAGTGCAACCTTGTTTTGCTCATGTGAGCCGTCAAGCAGTCCAGTGAATTAATTTAAAATAACACCCCAGTAGGTTGCTCTGTCAGCTTTCAGTACTAGCACACGCACCTTCCTGCCCTGATTACCAGCTCCCGTCCTGTAACTGACGAACACCGCTTGGCATCATCCAGGTCTACTGACATAGTGGAGCTCCTTCACGGCTAGGCTAGCCGTTCAACATAATCCACAAGAGTTGCCTCAAAAGGAGCCCACACACGGGTAAATAAAGCTCTTTAGTTTTGATCAGGGCAGCAGTGCAAGTAAACTGGAAGCGCACAGCATATCAGTCCAGCCGACGCGTTTCAGGCCCCCTGCCCTTTGTCATAGGCTCATTGACACTGGTGTGCGAGATCGATGGTGCACTTCAATTTAAATGAGTTCCCTGCCCAAGTGGGCACGGCCGCTCGCACGGCCTCCTGGTCCTCGTAGTGCAACCTTGTTTTGCTCATGTGAGCCTTCAAGCAGTCCAGTAAATTAATTTAAAATAACACCCCAGTGGGTTGCTCTGTCAGCTTTCAGTACTAGCACACGCACCTTCCTGCCCTGATTACCAGCTCCCGTCCTGTAACTGACGAACACCGCTTGGCATCATGCAGGTCTACTGACGTAGCGGAGCTCCTTCACGGCTAGGTTAGCCGTTCAACATAATCCACAAGAGTTGCCTCAAATGAAGGAGCCCACACATGGGTAAATAAAGCTCTTCAGATTTGAACAGGGCTGCAGTGCAAGTAAACTGGAAGCGCACAGCATATCAGTCCAGCCGACGCGTTTCGGGCCCCCTGCCCTTTGTCCTAGGCTCATTGACACTGGTGTGCGAGATCGATGGTGCACTTCAATTTAAATGAGTTCACTGCCCAAGTGGGCGCGGCCGCTCGCACGGCCTCCTGGTCCTCGTAGTGCAACCTTGTTTTGCTCATGTGAGCCGTCAAGCAGTCCAGTGAATTAATTTAAAATAACACCCCAGTGGGTTGCTCTGTCAGCTTTCAGTACTAGCACACGCACCTTCCTGCCCTGATTACCAGCTTCCGTCCTGTAACTGACGAACACCGCTTGGCATCATCCAGGTCTACTGACGTAGCGGAGCTCCTTCATGGCTAGGCTAGCCGTTCAACATAATCCACAAGAGTTGCCTCAAATGAAGGAGCCCACACACGGGTAAATAAAGCTCTTCAGATTTGATCAGGGCTGCAGTGCAAGTAAACTGGAAGCGCACAGCATATCAGTCCAGCCGACGCGTTTCGGGCCCCCTGCCCTTTGTCATAGGCTCATTGACACTGGTGTGCGAGATCGATGGTGCACTTCAATTTAAATGAGTTCCCTGCCCAAGTGGGCGCGGCCGCTCGCACGTCCTCCTGGTCCTCGTAGTGCAACCTTGTTTTGCTCATGTGAGCTGTCAAGCAGTCCAGTGAATTAATTTAAAATAACACCCCAGTGGGTTGCTCTGTCAGCTTTCAGTACTAGCACACGCACCTTCCTGCCCTGATTACCAGCTCCCGTCCTGTAACTGACGAACACCGCTTGGCATCATCCAGGTTTACTGATCGTAGCGGAGCTCCTTCACGGCTAGGCTAGCCGTTCAACATAATCCACAAGAGTTGCCTCAAATGAAGGAGCCCACACACGGGTAAATAAAGCTCTTCAGATTTGATCAGGGCTGCAGTGCAAGTAAACTGGAAGCGCACAGCATATCAGTCCAGCCGACGCGTTTCGGGCCCCCTGCCCTTTGTCCTAGGCTCATTGACACTGGTGTGCGAGATCGATGGTGCACTTCAATTTAAATGAGTTCCCTGCCCAAGTGGGCGCGGCCGCTCGCACGGCCTCCTGGTCCTCGTAGTGCAACCTTGTTTTGCTCATGTGAGCCGTCAAGCAGTCCAGTGAATTAATTTAAAATAACACCCCAGTGGGTTGCTCTGTCAGCTTTCAGTACTAGCACACGCACCTTTCTACCCTGATTACCAGCTCCCGTCCTGTAACTGAAGAACACCGCTTGGCATCAGCCAGGTCTACTGACGTAGCGGAGCTCCTTCACGGCTAGGCTAGCCGTTCAACATAATCCACAAGAGTTGCCTCAAATGAAGGAGCCCACACACGGGTAAATAAAGCTCTTCAGATTTGATCAGGGCTGCAGTGCAAGTAAACTGGAAGCGCACAGCATATCAGTTCAGCCGACGCGTTTCGGGCCCCCTGCCCTTTGTCATAGGCTCATTGAAACTGGTGTGCGAGATCGATGGGGCACTTCAATTTAAATGAGTTCCCTGCCCAAGTGGGCGCGGCCGCTCGCACGGCCTCCTGGTCCTCGTAGTGCAACCTTGTTTTGCTCATGTGAGCCGTCAAGCAGTCCAGTGAATTAATTTAAAATAACACCCCAGTGGGTTGCTCTGTCAGCTTTCAGTACTAGCACACGCACCTTCCTGCCCTGATTACCAGCTCCCGTCCTGTAACTGACGAACACCGATTGGCATCATACAGGTCTACTGACGTAGCGGAGCTCCTTCACGGATAGGCTAGCCGTTCAACATAATCCACAAGAGTTGCCTCAAATGAAGGAGCCCACACACGGGTAAATAAAGCTCTTCAGATTTGATCAGGGCTGCAGTGCAAGTAAACTGGAAGCGCACAGCATATCAGTCCAGCCGACGCGTTTCGGGCCCCCTGCCCTTTGTCATAGGCTCATTGACACTGGTGTGCGAGATCGATGGTGCACTTCAATTTAAATGAGTTCCCTGCCCAAGTGGGCGCGGCCGCTCGCACGGCCTCCTGGTCCTTGTAGTGCATCCTTGTTTTGCTCATGTAAGCCGTCAAGCAGTCCAGTGAATTAATTTAAAATAACACCCCAGTGGGTTGCTCTGTCAGCTTTCAGTACTAGCACACGCACCTTCCTGCCCTGATTACCAGCTCCCGTCCTGTAACTGACGAACACCGCTTGGCATCATCCAGGTCTACTGACGTAGTCGGAGCTCCTTCACGGCTAGGCTAGCCGTTCAACATAATCCACAAGAGTTGCCTCAAATGAAGGAGCCCACACACGGGTAAATAAAGCTCTTCAGATTTGATCAGGGCTGCAGTGCAAGTAAACTGGAAGCGCACAGCATATCAGTCCAGCCGACGCGTTTCGGGCCCCCTGCCCTTTGTCATAGGCTCATTGACACTGGTGTGCGAGATCGATGGTGCACTTCAATTTAAATGAGTTCCCTGCCCAAGTGGGCGCGGCCGCTCGCACGGCCTCCTGGTCCTCGTAGTGCAACCTTGTTTTGCTCATGTGAGCCGTCAAGCAGTCCAGTGAATTAATTTAAAATAACACCCCAGTGGGTTGCTCTGTCAGCTTTCAGTACTAGCACACGCACCTTCCTGCCCTGATTACCAGCTCCCGTCCTGTAACTGACGAACACCGCTTGGCATCATCCAGGTCTACTGACGTAGCGGAGCTCCTTCACGGCTAGGCTAGCCGTTCAACATAATCCACAAGAGTTGCCTCAAATGAAGGAGCCCACACACGGGTAAATAAAGCTCTTCAGATTTGATCAGGGCTGCAGTGCAAGTAAACTGGAAGCGCACAGCATATCAGTCCAGCCGACGCGTTTCGGGCCCCCTGCCCTTTGTCATAGGCTCATTGACACTGGTGTGCGAGATCGATGGTGCACTTCAATTTAAATGAGTTCCCTGCCCAAGTGGGCGCGGCCGCTCGCACGGCCTCCTGGTCCTCGTAGTGCAACCTTGTTTTGCTCATGTGAGCCGTCAAGCAGTCCAGTGAATTAATTTAAAATAACACCCCAGTGGGTTGCTCTGTCAGCTTTCAGTACTAGCACACGCACCTTCCTGCCCTGATTACCAGCTCCCGTCCTGTAACTGACGAACACCGCTTGGCATCATCCAGGTCTACTGACGTAGCGGAGCTCCTTCACGGCTAGGCTAGCCGTTCAACATAATCCACAAGAGTTGCCTCAAATGAAGGAGCCCACACACGGGTAAATAAAGCTCTTCAGATTTGATCAGGGCTGCAGTGCAAGTAAACTGGAAGCGCACAGCATATCAGTCCAGCCGACGCGTTTCGGGCCCCCTGCCCTTTGTCATAGGCTCATTGACACTGGTGTGCGAGATCGATGGTGCACTTCAATTTAAATGAGTTCCCTGCCCAAGTGGGCGCGGCCGCTCGCACGGCCTCCTGGTCCTCGTAGTGCAACCTTGTTTTGCTCATGTGAGCCGTCAAGCAGTCCAGTGAATTAATTTAAAATAACACCCCAGTGGGTTGCTCTGTCAGCTTTCAGTACTAGCACACGCACCTTCCTGCCCTGATTACCAGCTCCCGTCCTGTAACTGACGAACACCGCTTGGCATCATCCAGGTCTACTGACGTAGCGGAGCTCCTTCACGGCTAGGCTAGCCGTTCAACATAATCCACAAGAGTTGCCTCAAATGAAGGAGCCCACACACGGGTAAATAAAGCTCTTCAGATTTGATCAGGGCTGCAGTGCAAGTAAACTGGAAGCGCACAGCATATCAGTCCAGCCGACGCGTTTCGGGCCCCCTGCCCTTTGTCATAGGCTCATTGACACTGGTGTGCGAGATCGATGGTGCACTTCAATTTAAATGAGTTCCCTGCCCAAGTGGGCGCGGCCGCTCGCACGGCCTCCTGGTCCTCGTAGTGCAACCTTGTTTTGCTCATGTGAGCCGTCAAGCAGTCCAGTGAATTAATTTAAAATAACACCCCAGTGGGTTGCTCTGTCAGCTTTCAGTACTAGCACACGCACCTTCCTGCCCTGATTACCAGCTCCCGTCCTGTAACTGACGAACACCGCTTGGCATCATCCAGGTCTACTGACGTAGCGGAGCTCCTTCACGGCTAGGCTAGCCGTTCAACATAATCCACAAGAGTTGCCTCAAATGAAGGAGCCCACACATGGGTAAATAAAGCTCTTCAGATTTGATCAGGGCTGCAGTGCAAGTAAACTGGAAGCACACAGCATATCAGTCCAGCCGACGCGTTTCGGGCCCCCTGCCCTTTGTCATAGGCTCATTGACACTGGTGTGCAAGATCGATGGTGCACTTCAATTTAAATGAGTTCCCTGCCCAAGTGGGCGCGGCCGCTCGCACGGCCTCCTGGTCCTCGTAGTGCAACCTTGTTTTGCTCATGTGAGCCGTCAAGCAGTCCAGTGAATTAATTTAAAATAACACCCCAGTGGGTTGCTCTGTCAGCTTTCAGTACTAGCACACGCACCTTCCTGCCCTGATTACCAGCTCCCGTCCTGTAACTGACGAACACCGCTTGGCATCATGCAGGTCTACTGACGTAGCGGAGCTCCTTCACGGCTAGGTTAGCCGTTCAACATAATCCACAAGAGTTGCCTCAAATGAAGGAGCCCACACATGGGTAAATAAAGCTCTTCAGATTTGATCAGGGCTGCAGTGCAAGTAAACTGGAAGCGCACAGCATATCAGTCCAGCCAACGCGTTTCGGGCCCCCTGCCCTTTGTCCTAGGCTCATTGACACTGGTGTGCGAGATCGATGGTGCACTTCAATTTAAATGAGTTCCCTGCCCAAGTGGGCGCGGCCGCTCGCACGGCCTCCTGGTCCTCGTAGTGCAACCTTGTTTTGCTCATGTGAGCCGTCAAGCAGTCCAGTGAATTAATTTAAAATAACACCCCAGTGGGTTGCTCTGTCAGCTTTCAGTACTAGCACACGCACCTTCCTGCCCTGATTACCAGCTCCCGTCCTGTAACTGACGAACACCGCTTGGCATCATCCAGGTCTACTGACGTAGCGGAGCTCCTTCACGGCTAGGCTAGCCGTTCAACATAATCCACAAGAGTTGCCTCAAATGAAGGAGCCCACACACGGGTAAATAAAGCTCTTCAGATTTGATCAGGGCTGCAGTGCAAGTAAACTGGAAGCGCACAGCATATCAGTCCAGCCGACGCGTTTCGGGCCCCCTGCCCTTTGTCATAGGCTCATTGACACTGGTGTGCGAGATCGATGGTGCACTTCAATTTAAATGAGTTCCCTGCCCAAGTGGGCGCGGCCGCTCGCACGGCCTCCTGGTCCTCGTAGTGCAACCTTGTTTTGCTCATGTGAGCCGTCAAGCAGTCCAGTGAATTAATTTAAAATAACACCCCAGTGGGTTGCTCTGTCAGCTTTCAGTACTAGCACACGCACCTTCCTGCCCTGATTACCAGCTCCCGTCCTGTAACTGACGAACACCGCTTGGCATCATCCAGGTCTACTGACGTAGCGGAGCTCCTTCACGGCTAGGCTAGCCGTTCAACATAATCCACAAGAGTTGCCTCAAATGAAGGAGCCCACACACGGGTAAATAAAGCTCTTCAGATTTGATCAGGGCTGCAGTGCAAGTAAACTGGAAGCGCACAGCATATCAGTCCAGCCGACGCGTTTCGGGCCCCCTGCCCTTTGTCATAGGCTCATTGACACTGGTGTGCGAGATCGATGGTGCACTTCAATTTAAATGAGTTCCCTGCCCAAGTGGGCGCGGCCGCTCGCACGGCCTCCTGGTCCTCGTAGTGCAACCTTGTTTTGCTCATGTGAGCCGTCAAGCAGTCCAGTGAATTAATTTAAAATAACACCCCAGTGGGTTGCTCTGTCAGCTTTCAGTACTAGCACACGCACCTTCCTGCCCTGATTACCAGCTCCCGTCCTGTAACTGACGAACACCGCTTGGCATCATCCAGGTCTACTGACGTAGCGGAGCTCCTTCACGGCTAGGCTAGCCGTTCAACATAATCCACAAGAGTTGCCTCAAATGAAGGAGCCCACACACGGGTAAATAAAGCTCTTCAGATTTGATCAGGGCTGCAGTGCAAGTAAACTGGAAGCGCACAGCATATCAGTCCAGCCGACGCGTTTCGGGCCCCCTGCCCTTTGTCATAGGCTCATTGACACTGGTGTGCGAGATCGATGGTGCACTTCAATTTAAATGAGTTCCCTGCCCAAGTGGGCGCGGCCGCTCGCACGGCCTCCTGGTCCTCGTAGTGCAACCTTGTTTTGCTCATGTGAGCCGTCAAGCAGTCCAGTGAATTAATTTAAAATAACACCCCAGTGGGTTGCTCTGTCAGCTTTCAGTACTAGCACACGCACCTTCCTGCCCTGATTACCAGCTCCCGTCCTGTAACTGACGAACACCGCTTGGCATCATCCAGGTCTACTGACGTAGCGGAGCTCCTTCACGGCTAGGCTAGCCGTTCAACATAATCCACAAGAGTTGCCTCAAATGAAGGAGCCCACACACGGGTAAATAAAGCTCTTCAGATTTGATCAGGGCTGCAGTGCAAGTAAACTGGAAGCGCACAGCATATCAGTCCAGCCGACGCGTTTCGGGCCCCCTGCCCTTTGTCATAGGCTCATTGACACTGGTGTGCGAGATCGATGGTGCACTTCAATTTAAATGAGTTCCCTGCCCAAGTGGGCGCGGCCGCTCGCACGGCCTCCTGGTCCTCGTAGTGCAACCTTGTTTTGCTCATGTGAGCCGTCAAGCAGTCCAGTGAATTAATTTAAAATAACACCCCAGTGGGTTGCTCTGTCAGCTTTCAGTACTAGCACACGCACCTTCCTGCCCTGATTACCAGCTCCCGTCCTGTAACTGACGAACACCGCTTGGCATCATCCAGGTCTACTGACGTAGCGGAGCTCCTTCACGGCTAGGCTAGCCGTTCAACATAATCCACAAGAGTTGCCTCAAATGAAGGAGCCCACACACGGGTAAATAAAGCTCTTCAGATTTGATCAGGGCTGCAGTGCAAGTAAACTGGAAGCGCACAGCATATCAGTCCAGCCGACGCGTTTCGGGCCCCCTGCCCTTTGTCATAGGCTCATTGACACTGGTGTGCGAGATCGATGGTGCACTTCAATTTAAATGAGTTCCCTGCCCAAGTGGGCGCGGCCGCTCGCACGGCCTCCTGGTCCTCGTAGTGCAACCTTGTTTTGCTCATGTGAGCCGTCAAGCAGTCCAGTGAATTAATTTAAAATAACACCCCAGTGGGTTGCTCTGTCAGCTTTCAGTACTAGCACACGCACCTTCCTGCCCTGATTACCAGCTCCCGTCCTGTAACTGACGAACACCGCTTGGCATCATCCAGGTCTACTGACGTAGCGGAGCTCCTTCACGGCTAGGCTAGCCGTTCAACATAATCCACAAGAGTTGCCTCAAATGAAGGAGCCCACACACGGGTAAATAAAGCTCTTCAGATTTGATCAGGGCTGCAGTGCAAGTAAACTGGAAGCGCACAGCATATCAGTCCAGCCGACGCGTTTCGGGCCCCCTGCCCTTTGTCATAGGCTCATTGACACTGGTGTGCGAGATCGATGGTGCACTTCAATTTAAATGAGTTCCCTGCCCAAGTGGGCGCGGCCGCTCGCACGGCCTCCTGGTCCTCGTAGTGCAACCTTGTTTTGCTCATGTGAGCCGTCAAGCAGTCCAGTGAATTAATTTAAAATAACACCCCAGTGGGTTGCTCTGTCAGCTTTCAGTACTAGCACACGCACCTTCCTGCCCTGATTACCAGCTCCCGTCCTGTAACTGACGAACACCGCTTGGCATCATCCAGGTCTACTGACGTAGCGGAGCTCCTTCACGGCTAGGCTAGCCGTTCAACATAATCCACAAGAGTTGCCTCAAATGAAGGAGCCCACACACGGGTAAATAAAGCTCTTCAGATTTGATCAGGGCTGCAGTGCAAGTAAACTGGAAGCGCACAGCATATCAGTCCAGCCGACGCGTTTCGGGCCCCCTGCCCTTTGTCATAGGCTCATTGACACTGGTGTGCGAGATCGATGGTGCACTTCAATTTAAATGAGTTCCCTGCCCAAGTGGGCGCGGCCGCTCGCACGGCCTCCTGGTCCTCGTAGTGCAACCTTGTTTTGCTCATGTGAGCCGTCAAGCAGTCCAGTGAATTAATTTAAAATAACACCCCAGTGGGTTGCTCTGTCAGCTTTCAGTACTAGCACACGCACCTTCCTGCCCTGATTACCAGCTCCCGTCCTGTAACTGACGAACACCGCTTGGCATCATCCAGGTCTACTGACGTAGCGGAGCTCCTTCACGGCTAGGCTAGCCGTTCAACATAATCCACAAGAGTTGCCTCAAATGAAGGAGCCCACACACGGGTAAATAAAGCTCTTCAGATTTGATCAGGGCTGCAGTGCAAGTAAACTGGAAGCGCACAGCATATCAGTCCAGCCGACGCGTTTCGGGCCCCCTGCCCTTTGTCATAGGCTCATTGACACTGGTGTGCGAGATCGATGGTGCACTTCAATTTAAATGAGTTCCCTGCCCAAGTGGGCGCGGCCGCTCGCACGGCCTCCTGGTCCTCGTAGTGCAACCTTGTTTTGCTCATGTGAGCCGTCAAGCAGTCCAGTGAATTAATTTAAAATAACACCCCAGTGGGTTGCTCTGTCAGCTTTCAGTACTAGCACACGCACCTTCCTGCCCTGATTACCAGCTCCCGTCCTGTAACTGACGAACACCGCTTGGCATCATCCAGGTCTACTGACGTAGCGGAGCTCCTTCACGGCTAGGCTAGCCGTTCAACATAATCCACAAGAGTTGCCTCAAATGAAGGAGCCCACACACGGGTAAATAAAGCTCTTCAGATTTGATCAGGGCTGCAGTGCAAGTAAACTGGAAGCGCACAGCATATCAGTCCAGCCGACGCGTTTCGGGCCCCCTGCCCTTTGTCATAGGCTCATTGACACTGGTGTGCGAGATCGATGGTGCACTTCAATTTAAATGAGTTCCCTGCCCAAGTGGGCGCGGCCGCTCGCACGGCCTCCTGGTCCTCGTAGTGCAACCTTGTTTTGCTCATGTGAGCCGTCAAGCAGTCCAGTGAATTAATTTAAAATAACACCCCAGTGGGTTGCTCTGTCAGCTTTCAGTACTAGCACACGCACCTTCCTGCCCTGATTACCAGCTCCCGTCCTGTAACTGACGAACACCGCTTGGCATCATCCAGGTCTACTGACGTAGCGGAGCTCCTTCACGGCTAGGCTAGCCGTTCAACATAATCCACAAGAGTTGCCTCAAATGAAGGAGCCCACACACGGGTAAATAAAGCTCTTCAGATTTGATCAGGGCTGCAGTGCAAGTAAACTGGAAGCGCACAGCATATCAGTCCAGCCGACGCGTTTCGGGCCCCCTGCCCTTTGTCATAGGCTCATTGACACTGGTGTGCGAGATCGATGGTGCACTTCAATTTAAATGAGTTCCCTGCCCAAGTGGGCGCGGCCGCTCGCACGGCCTCCTGGTCCTCGTAGTGCAACCTTGTTTTGCTCATGTGAGCCGTCAAGCAGTCCAGTGAATTAATTTAAAATAACACCCCAGTGGGTTGCTCTGTCAGCTTTCAGTACTAGCACACGCACCTTCCTGCCCTGATTACCAGCTCCCGTCCTGTAACTGACGAACACCGCTTGGCATCATCCAGGTCTACTGACGTAGCGGAGCTCCTTCACGGCTAGGCTAGCCGTTCAACATAATCCACAAGAGTTGCCTCAAATGAAGGAGCCCACACACGGGTAAATAAAGCTCTTCAGATTTGATCAGGGCTGCAGTGCAAGTAAACTGGAAGCGCACAGCATATCAGTCCAGCCGACGCGTTTCGGGCCCCCTGCCCTTTGTCATAGGCTCATTGACACTGGTGTGCGAGATCGATGGTGCACTTCAATTTAAATGAGTTCCCTGCCCAAGTGGGCGCGGCCGCTCGCACGGCCTCCTGGTCCTCGTAGTGCAACCTTGTTTTGCTCATGTGAGCCGTCAAGCAGTCCAGTGAATTAATTTAAAATAACACCCCAGTGGGTTGCTCTGTCAGCTTTCAGTACTAGCACACGCACCTTCCTGCCCTGATTACCAGCTCCCGTCCTGTAACTGACGAACACCGCTTGGCATCATCCAGGTCTACTGACGTAGCGGAGCTCCTTCACGGCTAGGCTAGCCGTTCAACATAATCCACAAGAGTTGCCTCAAATGAAGGAGCCCACACACGGGTAAATAAAGCTCTTCAGATTTGATCAGGGCTGCAGTGCAAGTAAACTGGAAGCGCACAGCATATCAGTCCAGCCGACGCGTTTCGGGCCCCCTGCCCTTTGTCATAGGCTCATTGACACTGGTGTGCGAGATCGATGGTGCACTTCAATTTAAATGAGTTCCCTGCCCAAGTGGGCGCGGCCGCTCGCACGGCCTCCTGGTCCTCGTAGTGCAACCTTGTTTTGCTCATGTGAGCCGTCAAGCAGTCCAGTGAATTAATTTAAAATAACACCCCAGTGGGTTGCTCTGTCAGCTTTCAGTACTAGCACACGCACCTTCCTGCCCTGATTACCAGCTCCCGTCCTGTAACTGACGAACACCGCTTGGCATCATCCAGGTCTACTGACGTAGCGGAGCTCCTTCACGGCTAGGCTAGCCGTTCAACATAATCCACAAGAGTTGCCTCAAATGAAGGAGCCCACACACGGGTAAATAAAGCTCTTCAGATTTGATCAGGGCTGCAGTGCAAGTAAACTGGAAGCGCACAGCATATCAGTCCAGCCGACGCGTTTCGGGCCCCCTGCCCTTTGTCATAGGCTCATTGACACTGGTGTGCGAGATCGATGGTGCACTTCAATTTAAATGAGTTCCCTGCCCAAGTGGGCGCGGCCGCTCGCACGGCCTCCTGGTCCTCGTAGTGCAACCTTGTTTTGCTCATGTGAGCCGTCAAGCAGTCCAGTGAATTAATTTAAAATAACACCCCAGTGGGTTGCTCTGTCAGCTTTCAGTACTAGCACACGCACCTTCCTGCCCTGATTACCAGCTCCCGTCCTGTAACTGACGAACACCGCTTGGCATCATCCAGGTCTACTGACGTAGCGGAGCTCCTTCACGGCTAGGCTAGCCGTTCAACATAATCCACAAGAGTTGCCTCAAATGAAGGAGCCCACACACGGGTAAATAAAGCTCTTCAGATTTGATCAGGGCTGCAGTGCAAGTAAACTGGAAGCGCACAGCATATCAGTCCAGCCGACGCGTTTCGGGCCCCCTGCCCTTTGTCATAGGCTCATTGACACTGGTGTGCGAGATCGATGGTGCACTTCAATTTAAATGAGTTCCCTGCCCAAGTGGGCGCGGCCGCTCGCACGGCCTCCTGGTCCTCGTAGTGCAACCTTGTTTTGCTCATGTGAGCCGTCAAGCAGTCCAGTGAATTAATTTAAAATAACACCCCAGTGGGTTGCTCTGTCAGCTTTCAGTACTAGCACACGCACCTTCCTGCCCTGATTACCAGCTCCCGTCCTGTAACTGACGAACACCGCTTGGCATCATCCAGGTCTACTGACGTAGCGGAGCTCCTTCACGGCTAGGCTAGCCGTTCAACATAATCCACAAGAGTTGCCTCAAATGAAGGAGCCCACACACGGGTAAATAAAGCTCTTCAGATTTGATCAGGGCTGCAGTGCAAGTAAACTGGAAGCGCACAGCATATCAGTCCAGCCGACGCGTTTCGGGCCCCCTGCCCTTTGTCATAGGCTCATTGACACTGGTGTGCGAGATCGATGGTGCACTTCAATTTAAATGAGTTCCCTGCCCAAGTGGGCGCGGCCGCTCGCACGGCCTCCTGGTCCTCGTAGTGCAACCTTGTTTTGCTCATGTGAGCCGTCAAGCAGTCCAGTGAATTAATTTAAAATAACACCCCAGTGGGTTGCTCTGTCAGCTTTCAGTACTAGCACACGCACCTTCCTGCCCTGATTACCAGCTCCCGTCCTGTAACTGACGAACACCGCTTGGCATCATCCAGGTCTACTGACGTAGCGGAGCTCCTTCACGGCTAGGCTAGCCGTTCAACATAATCCACAAGAGTTGCCTCAAATGAAGGAGCCCACACACGGGTAAATAAAGCTCTTCAGATTTGATCAGGGCTGCAGTGCAAGTAAACTGGAAGCGCACAGCATATCAGTCCAGCCGACGCGTTTCGGGCCCCCTGCCCTTTGTCATAGGCTCATTGACACTGGTGTGCGAGATCGATGGTGCACTTCAATTTAAATGAGTTCCCTGCCCAAGTGGGCGCGGCCGCTCGCACGGCCTCCTGGTCCTCGTAGTGCAACCTTGTTTTGCTCATGTGAGCCGTCAAGCAGTCCAGTGAATTAATTTAAAATAACACCCCAGTGGGTTGCTCTGTCAGCTTTCAGTACTAGCACACGCACCTTCCTGCCCTGATTACCAGCTCCCGTCCTGTAACTGACGAACACCGCTTGGCATCATCCAGGTCTACTGACGTAGCGGAGCTCCTTCACGGCTAGGCTAGCCGTTCAACATAATCCACAAGAGTTGCCTCAAATGAAGGAGCCCACACACGGGTAAATAAAGCTCTTCAGATTTGATCAGGGCTGCAGTGCAAGTAAACTGGAAGCGCACAGCATATCAGTCCAGCCGACGCGTTTCGGGCCCCCTGCCCTTTGTCATAGGCTCATTGACACTGGTGTGCGAGATCGATGGTGCACTTCAATTTAAATGAGTTCCCTGCCCAAGTGGGCGCGGCCGCTCGCACGGCCTCCTGGTCCTCGTAGTGCAACCTTGTTTTGCTCATGTGAGCCGTCAAGCAGTCCAGTGAATTAATTTAAAATAACACCCCAGTGGGTTGCTCTGTCAGCTTTCAGTACTAGCACACGCACCTTCCTGCCCTGATTACCAGCTCCCGTCCTGTAACTGACGAACACCGCTTGGCATCATCCAGGTCTACTGACGTAGCGGAGCTCCTTCACGGCTAGGCTAGCCGTTCAACATAATCCACAAGAGTTGCCTCAAATGAAGGAGCCCACACACGGGTAAATAAAGCTCTTCAGATTTGATCAGGGCTGCAGTGCAAGTAAACTGGAAGCGCACAGCATATCAGTCCAGCCGACGCGTTTCGGGCCCCCTGCCCTTTGTCATAGGCTCATTGACACTGGTGTGCGAGATCGATGGTGCACTTCAATTTAAATGAGTTCCCTGCCCAAGTGGGCGCGGCCGCTCGCACGGCCTCCTGGTCCTCGTAGTGCAACCTTGTTTTGCTCATGTGAGCCGTCAAGCAGTCCAGTGAATTAATTTAAAATAACACCCCAGTGGGTTGCTCTGTCAGCTTTCAGTACTAGCACACGCACCTTCCTGCCCTGATTACCAGCTCCCGTCCTGTAACTGACGAACACCGCTTGGCATCATCCAGGTCTACTGACGTAGCGGAGCTCCTTCACGGCTAGGCTAGCCGTTCAACATAATCCACAAGAGTTGCCTCAAATGAAGGAGCCCACACACGGGTAAATAAAGCTCTTCAGATTTGATCAGGGCTGCAGTGCAAGTAAACTGGAAGCGCACAGCATATCAGTCCAGCCGACGCGTTTCGGGCCCCCTGCCCTTTGTCATAGGCTCATTGACACTGGTGTGCGAGATCGATGGTGCACTTCAATTTAAATGAGTTCCCTGCCCAAGTGGGCGCGGCCGCTCGCACGGCCTCCTGGTCCTCGTAGTGCAACCTTGTTTTGCTCATGTGAGCCGTCAAGCAGTCCAGTGAATTAATTTAAAATAACACCCCAGTGGGTTGCTCTGTCAGCTTTCAGTACTAGCACACGCACCTTCCTGCCCTGATTACCAGCTCCCGTCCTGTAACTGACGAACACCGCTTGGCATCATCCAGGTCTACTGACGTAGCGGAGCTCCTTCACGGCTAGGCTAGCCGTTCAACATAATCCACAAGAGTTGCCTCAAATGAAGGAGCCCACACACGGGTAAATAAAGCTCTTCAGATTTGATCAGGGCTGCAGTGCAAGTAAACTGGAAGCGCACAGCATATCAGTCCAGCCGACGCGTTTCGGGCCCCCTGCCCTTTGTCATAGGCTCATTGACACTGGTGTGCGAGATCGATGGTGCACTTCAATTTAAATGAGTTCCCTGCCCAAGTGGGCGCGGCCGCTCGCACGGCCTCCTGGTCCTCGTAGTGCAACCTTGTTTTGCTCATGTGAGCCGTCAAGCAGTCCAGTGAATTAATTTAAAATAACACCCCAGTGGGTTGCTCTGTCAGCTTTCAGTACTAGCACACGCACCTTCCTGCCCTGATTACCAGCTCCCGTCCTGTAACTGACGAACACCGCTTGGCATCATCCAGGTCTACTGACGTAGCGGAGCTCCTTCACGGCTAGGCTAGCCGTTCAACATAATCCACAAGAGTTGCCTCAAATGAAGGAGCCCACACACGGGTAAATAAAGCTCTTCAGATTTGATCAGGGCTGCAGTGCAAGTAAACTGGAAGCGCACAGCATATCAGTCCAGCCGACGCGTTTCGGGCCCCCTGCCCTTTGTCATAGGCTCATTGACACTGGTGTGCGAGATCGATGGTGCACTTCAATTTAAATGAGTTCCCTGCCCAAGTGGGCGCGGCCGCTCGCACGGCCTCCTGGTCCTCGTAGTGCAACCTTGTTTTGCTCATGTGAGCCGTCAAGCAGTCCAGTGAATTAATTTAAAATAACACCCCAGTGGGTTGCTCTGTCAGCTTTCAGTACTAGCACACGCACCTTCCTGCCCTGATTACCAGCTCCCGTCCTGTAACTGACGAACACCGCTTGGCATCATCCAGGTCTACTGACGTAGCGGAGCTCCTTCACGGCTAGGCTAGCCGTTCAACATAATCCACAAGAGTTGCCTCAAATGAAGGAGCCCACACACGGGTAAATAAAGCTCTTCAGATTTGATCAGGGCTGCAGTGCAAGTAAACTGGAAGCGCACAGCATATCAGTCCAGCCGACGCGTTTCGGGCCCCCTGCCCTTTGTCATAGGCTCATTGACACTGGTGTGCGAGATCGATGGTGCACTTCAATTTAAATGAGTTCCCTGCCCAAGTGGGCGCGGCCGCTCGCACGGCCTCCTGGTCCTCGTAGTGCAACCTTGTTTTGCTCATGTGAGCCGTCAAGCAGTCCAGTGAATTAATTTAAAATAACACCCCAGTGGGTTGCTCTGTCAGCTTTCAGTACTAGCACACGCACCTTCCTGCCCTGATTACCAGCTCCCGTCCTGTAACTGACGAACACCGCTTGGCATCATCCAGGTCTACTGACGTAGCGGAGCTCCTTCACGGCTAGGCTAGCCGTTCAACATAATCCACAAGAGTTGCCTCAAATGAAGGAGCCCACACACGGGTAAATAAAGCTCTTCAGATTTGATCAGGGCTGCAGTGCAAGTAAACTGGAAGCGCACAGCATATCAGTCCAGCCGACGCGTTTCGGGCCCCCTGCCCTTTGTCATAGGCTCATTGACACTGGTGTGCGAGATCGATGGTGCACTTCAATTTAAATGAGTTCCCTGCCCAAGTGGGCGCGGCCGCTCGCACGGCCTCCTGGTCCTCGTAGTGCAACCTTGTTTTGCTCATGTGAGCCGTCAAGCAGTCCAGTGAATTAATTTAAAATAACACCCCAGTGGGTTGCTCTGTCAGCTTTCAGTACTAGCACACGCACCTTCCTGCCCTGATTACCAGCTCCCGTCCTGTAACTGACGAACACCGCTTGGCATCATCCAGGTCTACTGACGTAGCGGAGCTCCTTCACGGCTAGGCTAGCCGTTCAACATAATCCACAAGAGTTGCCTCAAATGAAGGAGCCCACACACGGGTAAATAAAGCTCTTCAGATTTGATCAGGGCTGCAGTGCAAGTAAACTGGAAGCGCACAGCATATCAGTCCAGCCGACGCGTTTCGGGCCCCCTGCCCTTTGTCATAGGCTCATTGACACTGGTGTGCGAGATCGATGGTGCACTTCAATTTAAATGAGTTCCCTGCCCAAGTGGGCGCGGCCGCTCGCACGGCCTCCTGGTCCTCGTAGTGCAACCTTGTTTTGCTCATGTGAGCCGTCAAGCAGTCCAGTGAATTAATTTAAAATAACACCCCAGTGGGTTGCTCTGTCAGCTTTCAGTACTAGCACACGCACCTTCCTGCCCTGATTACCAGCTCCCGTCCTGTAACTGACGAACACCGCTTGGCATCATCCAGGTCTACTGACGTAGCGGAGCTCCTTCACGGCTAGGCTAGCCGTTCAACATAATCCACAAGAGTTGCCTCAAATGAAGGAGCCCACACACGGGTAAATAAAGCTCTTCAGATTTGATCAGGGCTGCAGTGCAAGTAAACTGGAAGCGCACAGCATATCAGTCCAGCCGACGCGTTTCGGGCCCCCTGCCCTTTGTCATAGGCTCATTGACACTGGTGTGCGAGATCGATGGTGCACTTCAATTTAAATGAGTTCCCTGCCCAAGTGGGCGCGGCCGCTCGCACGGCCTCCTGGTCCTCGTAGTGCAACCTTGTTTTGCTCATGTGAGCCGTCAAGCAGTCCAGTGAATTAATTTAAAATAACACCCCAGTGGGTTGCTCTGTCAGCTTTCAGTACTAGCACACGCACCTTCCTGCCCTGATTACCAGCTCCCGTCCTGTAACTGACGAACACCGCTTGGCATCATCCAGGTCTACTGACGTAGCGGAGCTCCTTCACGGCTAGGCTAGCCGTTCAACATAATCCACAAGAGTTGCCTCAAATGAAGGAGCCCACACACGGGTAAATAAAGCTCTTCAGATTTGATCAGGGCTGCAGTGCAAGTAAACTGGAAGCGCACAGCATATCAGTCCAGCCGACGCGTTTCGGGCCCCCTGCCCTTTGTCATAGGCTCATTGACACTGGTGTGCGAGATCGATGGTGCACTTCAATTTAAATGAGTTCCCTGCCCAAGTGGGCGCGGCCGCTCGCACGGCCTCCTGGTCCTCGTAGTGCAACCTTGTTTTGCTCATGTGAGCCGTCAAGCAGTCCAGTGAATTAATTTAAAATAACACCCCAGTGGGTTGCTCTGTCAGCTTTCAGTACTAGCACACGCACCTTCCTGCCCTGATTACCAGCTCCCGTCCTGTAACTGACGAACACCGCTTGGCATCATCCAGGTCTACTGACGTAGCGGAGCTCCTTCACGGCTAGGCTAGCCGTTCAACATAATCCACAAGAGTTGCCTCAAATGAAGGAGCCCACACACGGGTAAATAAAGCTCTTCAGATTTGATCAGGGCTGCAGTGCAAGTAAACTGGAAGCGCACAGCATATCAGTCCAGCCGACGCGTTTCGGGCCCCCTGCCCTTTGTCATAGGCTCATTGACACTGGTGTGCGAGATCGATGGTGCACTTCAATTTAAATGAGTTCCCTGCCCAAGTGGGCGCGGCCGCTCGCACGGCCTCCTGGTCCTCGTAGTGCAACCTTGTTTTGCTCATGTGAGCCGTCAAGCAGTCCAGTGAATTAATTTAAAATAACACCCCAGTGGGTTGCTCTGTCAGCTTTCAGTACTAGCACACGCACCTTCCTGCCCTGATTACCAGCTCCCGTCCTGTAACTGACGAACACCGCTTGGCATCATCCAGGTCTACTGACGTAGCGGAGCTCCTTCACGGCTAGGCTAGCCGTTCAACATAATCCACAAGAGTTGCCTCAAATGAAGGAGCCCACACACGGGTAAATAAAGCTCTTCAGATTTGATCAGGGCTGCAGTGCAAGTAAACTGGAAGCGCACAGCATATCAGTCCAGCCGACGCGTTTCGGGCCCCCTGCCCTTTGTCATAGGCTCATTGACACTGGTGTGCGAGATCGATGGTGCACTTCAATTTAAATGAGTTCCCTGCCCAAGTGGGCGCGGCCGCTCGCACGGCCTCCTGGTCCTCGTAGTGCAACCTTGTTTTGCTCATGTGAGCCGTCAAGCAGTCCAGTGAATTAATTTAAAATAACACCCCAGTGGGTTGCTCTGTCAGCTTTCAGTACTAGCACACGCACCTTCCTGCCCTGATTACCAGCTCCCGTCCTGTAACTGACGAACACCGCTTGGCATCATCCAGGTCTACTGACGTAGCGGAGCTCCTTCACGGCTAGGCTAGCCGTTCAACATAATCCACAAGAGTTGCCTCAAATGAAGGAGCCCACACACGGGTAAATAAAGCTCTTCAGATTTGATCAGGGCTGCAGTGCAAGTAAACTGGAAGCGCACAGCATATCAGTCCAGCCGACGCGTTTCGGGCCCCCTGCCCTTTGTCATAGGCTCATTGACACTGGTGTGCGAGATCGATGGTGCACTTCAATTTAAATGAGTTCCCTGCCCAAGTGGGCGCGGCCGCTCGCACGGCCTCCTGGTCCTCGTAGTGCAACCTTGTTTTGCTCATGTGAGCCGTCAAGCAGTCCAGTGAATTAATTTAAAATAACACCCCAGTGGGTTGCTCTGTCAGCTTTCAGTACTAGCACACGCACCTTCCTGCCCTGATTACCAGCTCCCGTCCTGTAACTGACGAACACCGCTTGGCATCATCCAGGTCTACTGACGAAGCGGAGCTCCTTCACGGCTAGGCTAGCCGTTCAACATAATCCACAAGAGTTGCCTCAAATGAAGGAGCCCACACACGGGTAAATAAAGCTCTTCAGATTTGATCAGGGCTGCAGTGCAAGTAAACGGGAAGCGCACAGCATATCAGTCCAGCCGACGCGTTTTGGGCCCCCTGCCCTTTGTCATAGGCTCATTGACACTGGTGTGCGAGATCGATGGGGCACTTCAATTTAAATGAGTTCCCTGCCCAAGTGGGCGCGGCTGCTCGCACGGCCTCCTGGTCCTCGTAGTGCAACCTTGTTTTGCTCATGTGAGCCGTCAAGCAGTCCAGTGAATTACATTAAAATAACACCCCAGTGGGTTGCTCTGTCAGCTTTCAGTACTAGCACACGCACCTTCCTGCCCTGATTACCAGCTCCCGTCCTGTAACTGACGAACACCGCTTGGCATCATCCAGGTCTACTGACGTAGCGGAGCTCCTTCACGGCTAGGCTAGCCGTTCAATATAATCCACAAGAGTTGCCTCAAATGAAGGAGCCCACACACGGGTAAATAAAGCTCTTCAGATTTGATCAGGGCTGCAGTGCAAGTAAACTGGAAGCGCACAGCATATCAGTCCAGCCGACGCGTTTCGGGCCCCCTGCCCTTTGTCATAGGCTCATTGACATTGGTGTGCGAGATCGATGGTGCACTTTAATTTAAATGAGTTCCCTGCCCAAGAGGGCGTGGCCGCTCGCAAGGCCTCCTGGTCCTCGTAGTGCAACCTTGTTTTGCTCATGTGAGCCGTCAAGCAGTCCAGTGAATTAATTTAAAATAACACCCCAGTGGGTTGCTCTGTCAGCTTTCAGTACTAGCACACGCACCTTCCTGCCCTGATTACCAGCTCCCATCCTGTAACTGACGAACACCGCTTGGCATCATCCAGGTCTACTGACGTAGCGTAGCTCCTTCACGGCTAGGCTAGCCGTTCAACATAATCCACAAGAGTTGCCTCAAATGAAGGAGCCCACACACGGGTAAATAAAGCTCTTCAGATTTGATCAGGGCTGCAGTGCAAGTAAACTGGAAGCGCACAGCATATCAGTCCAGCCGACGCGTTTCGGGCCCACTGCCCTTTGTCCTAGGCTCATTGACACTGGTGTGCGAGATCGATGGTGCACTTCAATTTAAATGAGTTCCCTGCCCAAGTGGGCGCGGCCGCTCGCACGGCCTCCTGGTCCTCGTAGTGCAACCTTGTTTTGCTCATGTGAGCCGTCAAGCAGTCCAGTGAATTAATTTAAAATAACACCCCAGTGGGTTGCTCTGTCAGCTTTCAGTACTAGCACACGCACCTTCCTGCCCTGATTACCAGCTCCCGTCCTGTAACTGACGAACACCGCTTGGCATCATCCAGGTCTACTGACGTAGCGGAGCTCCTTCACGGCTAGGCTAGCCGTTCAACATAATCCACAAGAGTTGCCTCAAATGAAGGAGCCCACACACGGGTAAATAAAGCTCTTCAGATTTGATCAGGGCTGCAGTGCAAGTAAACTGGAAGCGCACAGCATATCAGTCCAGCCGACGCGTTTCGGGCCCCCTGCCCTTTGTCATAGGCTCATTGACACTGGTGTGCGAGATCGATGGTGCACTTCAATTTAAATGAGTTCCCTGCCCAAGTGGGCGCGGCCGCTCGCACGGCCTCCTGGTCCTCGTAGTGCAACCTTGTTTTGCTCATGTGAGCCGTCAAGCAGTCCAGTGAATTAATTTAAAATAACACCCCAGTGGGTTGCTCTGTCAGCTTTCAGTACTAGCACACGCACCTTCCTGCCCTGATTACCAGCTCCCGTCCTGTAACTGACGAACACCGCTTGGCATCATCCAGGTCTACTGACGTAGCGGAGCTCCTTCACGGCTAGGCTAGCCGTTCAACATAATCCACAAGAGTTGCCTCAAATGAAGGAGCCCACACACGGGTAAATAAAGCTCTTCAGATTTGATCAGGGCTGCAGTGCAAGTAAACTGGAAGCGCACAGCATATCAGTCCAGCCGACGCGTTTCGGGCCCCCTGCCCTTTGTCATAGGCTCATTGACACTGGTGTGCGAGATCGATGGTGCACTTCAATTTAAATGAGTTCCCTGCCCAAGTGGGCGCGGCCGCTCGCACGGCCTCCTGGTCCTCGTAGTGCAACCTTGTTTTGCTCATGTGAGCCGTCAAGCAGTCCAGTGAATTAATTTAAAATAACACCCCAGTGGGTTGCTCTGTCAGCTTTCAGTACTAGCACACGCACCTTCCTGCCCTGATTACCAGCTCCCGTCCTGTAACTGACGAACACCGCTTGGCATCATCCAGGTCTACTGACGTAGCGGAGCTCCTTCACGGCTAGGCTAGCCGTTCAACATAATCCACAAGAGTTGCCTCAAATGAAGGAGCCCACACACGGGTAAATAAAGCTCTTCAGATTTGATCAGGGCTGCAGTGCAAGTAAACTGGAAGCGCACAGCATATCAGTCCAGCCGACGCGTTTCGGGCCCCCTGCCCTTTGTCATAGGCTCATTGACACTGGTGTGCGAGATCGATGGTGCACTTCAATTTAAATGAGTTCCCTGCCCAAGTGGGCGCGGCCGCTCGCACGGCCTCCTGGTCCTCGTAGTGCAACCTTGTTTTGCTCATGTGAGCCGTCAAGCAGTCCAGTGAATTAATTTAAAATAACACCCCAGTGGGTTGCTCTGTCAGCTTTCAGTACTAGCACACGCACCTTCCTGCCCTGATTACCAGCTCCCGTCCTGTAACTGACGAACACCGCTTGGCATCATCCAGGTCTACTGACGTAGCGGAGCTCCTTCACGGCTAGGCTAGCCGTTCAACATAATCCACAAGAGTTGCCTCAAATGAAGGAGCCCACACACGGGTAAATAAAGCTCTTCAGATTTGATCAGGGCTGCAGTGCAAGTAAACTGGAAGCGCACAGCATATCAGTCCAGCCGACGCGTTTCGGGCCCCCTGCCCTTTGTCATAGGCTCATTGACACTGGTGTGCGAGATCGATGGTGCACTTCAATTTAAATGAGTTCCCTGCCCAAGTGGGCGCGGCCGCTCGCACGGCCTCCTGGTCCTCGTAGTGCAACCTTGTTTTGCTCATGTGAGCCGTCAAGCAGTCCAGTGAATTAATTTAAAATAACACCCCAGTGGGTTGCTCTGTCAGCTTTCAGTACTAGCACACGCACCTTCCTGCCCTGATTACCAGCTCCCGTCCTGTAACTGACGAACACCGCTTGGCATCATCCAGGTCTACTGACGTAGCGGAGCTCCTTCACGGCTAGGCTAGCCGTTCAACATAATCCACAAGAGTTGCCTCAAATGAAGGAGCCCACACACGGGTAAATAAAGCTCTTCAGATTTGATCAGGGCTGCAGTGCAAGTAAACTGGAAGCGCACAGCATATCAGTCCAGCCGACGCGTTTCGGGCCCCCTGCCCTTTGTCATAGGCTCATTGACACTGGTGTGCGAGATCGATGGTGCACTTCAATTTAAATGAGTTCCCTGCCCAAGTGGGCGCGGCCGCTCGCACGGCCTCCTGGTCCTCGTAGTGCAACCTTGTTTTGCTCATGTGAGCCGTCAAGCAGTCCAGTGAATTAATTTAAAATAACACCCCAGTGGGTTGCTCTGTCAGCTTTCAGTACTAGCACACGCACCTTCCTGCCCTGATTACCAGCTCCCGTCCTGTAACTGACGAACACCGCTTGGCATCATCCAGGTCTACTGACGTAGCGGAGCTCCTTCACGGCTAGGCTAGCCGTTCAACATAATCCACAAGAGTTGCCTCAAATGAAGGAGCCCACACACAGGTAAATAAAGCTCTTCAGATTTGATCAGGGCTGCAGTGCAAGTAAACTGGAAGCGCACATCATATCAGTCCAGCCAACGCGTTTCGGGCCCCCTGCCCTTTGTCATAGGCTCATTGACACTGGTGTGCGAGATCGATGGTGCACTTCAATTTAAATGAGTTCACTGCCCAAGTGGGCGCGGCCGCTCGCACGGCCTCCTGGTCCTCGTAGTGCAACCTTGTTTTGCTCATGTGAGCCATCAAGCAGTCCAGTGAATTAATTTAAAATAACACCCCAGTGGGTTGCTCTGTCAGCTTTCAGTACTAGCACACGCACCTTCCTGCCCTGATTACCAGCTCCCGTCCTGTAACTGACGAACACCGCTTGGCATCAGCCAGGTCTACTGACGTAGCGGAGCTCCTTCACGGCTAGGCTAGCCGTTCAACATAATCCACAAGAGTTGCCTCAAATGAAGGAGCCCACACACGGGTAAATAAAGCTCTTCAGATTTGATCAGGGCTGCAGTGCAAGTAAACTGGAAGCGCACAGCATATCAGTCCAGCCGACGCGTTTCGGGCCCCCTGCCCTTTGTCATAGGCTCATTGACACTGGTGTGCGAGATCGATGGGGCACTTCAATTTAAATGAGTTCCCTGCCCAAGTGGGCGCGGCCGCTCGCACGGCCTCCTGGTCCTCGTAGTGCAACCTTGTTTTGCTCATGTGAGCCGTCAAGCAGTCCAGTGAATTAATTTAAAATAACACCCCAGTGGGTTGCTCTGTCAGCTTTCAGTACTAGCACACGCACCTTCCTGCCCTGATTACCAGCTCCCGTCCTGTAACTGACGAACACCGCTTGGCATCATCCAGGTCTACTGACGTAGCGGAGCTCCTTCACGGCTAGGCTAGCCGTTCAACATAATCCACAAGAGTTGCCTCAAATGAAGGAGCCCACACACGGGTAAATAAAGCTCTTCAGATTTGATCAGGGCTGCAGTGCAAGTAAACTGGAAGCGCACAGCATATCAGTCCAGCCGACGCGTTTCGGGCCCCCTGCCCTTTGTCATAGGCTCATTGACACTGGTGTGCGAGATCGATGGTGCACTTCAATTTAAATGAGTTCCCTGCCCAAGTGGGCGCGGCCGCTCGCACGGCCTCCTGGTCCTCGTAGTGCAACCTTGTTTTGCTCATGTGAGCCGTCAAGCAGTCCAGTGAATTAATTTAAAATAACACCCCAGTGGGTTGCTCTGTCAGCTTTCAGTACTAGCACACGCACCTTCCTGCCCTGATTACCAGCTCCCGTCCTGTAACTGACGAACACCGCTTGGCATCATCCAGGTCTACTGACGTAGCGGAGCTCCTTCACGGCTAGGCTAGCCGTTCAACATAATCCACAAGAGTTGCCTCAAATGAAGGAGCCCACACACGGGTAAATAAAGCTCTTCAGATTTGATCAGGGCTGCAGTGCAAGTAAACTGGAAGCGCACAGCATATCAGTCCAGCCGACGCGTTTCGGGCCCCCTGCCCTTTGTCATAGGCTCATTGACACTGGTGTGCGAGATCGATGGTGCACTTCAATTTAAATGAGTTCCCTGCCCAAGTGGGCGCGGCCGCTCGCACGGCCTCCTGGTCCTCGTAGTGCAACCTTGTTTTGCTCATGTGAGCCGTCAAGCAGTCCAGTGAATTAATTTAAAATAACACCCCAGTGGGTTGCTCTGTCAGCTTTCAGTACTAGCACACGCACCTTCCTGCCCTGATTACCAGCTCCCGTCCTGTAACTGACGAACACCGCTTGGCATCATCCAGGTCTACTGACGTAGCGGAGCTCCTTCACGGCTAGGTTAGCCGTTCAACATAATCCACAAGAGTTGCCTCAAATGAAGGAGCCCACACATGGGTAAATAAAGCTCTTCAGATTTGAACAGGGCTGCAGTGCAAGTAAACTGGAAGCGCACAGCATATCAGTCCAGCCGACGCGTTTCGGGCCCCCTGCCCTTTGTCCTAGGCTCATTGACACTGGTGTGCGAGATAGATGGTGCACTTCAATTTAAATGAGTTCCCTGCCCAAGTGGACGCGGCCGCTCGCACCGCCTCCTGGTCCTCGTAGTGCAACCTTGTTTTGCTCATGTGAGCCGTCAAGCAGTCCAGTGAATTAATTTAAAATAACACCCCAGTGGGTTGCTCTGTCAGCTTTCAGTACTAGCACACTCACCTTCCTGCCCTGATTACCAGCTCCCGTCCTGTAACTGACGAACACCGCTTGGCATCATCCAGGTCTACTGACGTAGCGGAGCTCCTTCATGGCTAGGCTAGCCGTTCAACATAATCCACAAGAGTTGCCTCAAATGAAGGAGCCCACACACGGGTAAATAAAGCTCTTCAGATTTGATCAGGGCTGCAGTGCAAGTAAACTGGAAGCGCACAGCATATCAGTCCAGCCAACGCGTTTCGGGCCCCCTGCCCTTTGTCATAGGCTCATTGTCACTGGTGTGCGAGATCGATGGTGCACTTCAATTTAAATGAGTTCCCTGCCCAAGTCGGCGCGGCCGCTCGCACGGCCTCCTGGTCCTCGTAGTGCAACCTTGTTTTGCTCATGTGAGCTGTCAAGCAGTCCAGTGAATTAATTTAAAATAACACCCCAGTGGGTTGCTCTGTCAGCTTTCAGTACTAGCACACGCACCTTCCTGCCCTGATTACCAGCTCCCGTCCTGTAACTGACGAACACCGCTTGGCATCATCCAGGTTTACTGATCGTAGCGGAGCTCCTTCACGGCTAGGCTAGCCGTTCAACATAATCCACAAGAGTTGCCTCAAATGAAGGAGCCCACACACGGGTAAATAAAGCTCTTCAGATTTGATCAGGGCTGCAGTGCAAGTAAACTGGAAGCGCACAGCATATCAGTCCAGCCGACGCGTTTTGGGCCCCCTGCCCTTTGTCCTAGGCTCATTGACACTGGTGTGCGAGATCGATGGTGCACTTCAATTTAAATGAGTTCCCTGCCCAAGTGGGCGCGGCCGCTCGCACGGCCTCCTGGTCCTCGTAGTGCAACCTTGTTTTGCTCATGTGAGCCGTCAAGCAGTCCAGTGAATTAATTTAAAATAACACCCCAGTGGGTTGCTCTGTCAGCTTTCAGTACTAGCACACGCACCTTCCTGCCCTGATTACCAGCTCCCGTCCTGTAACTGAAGAACACCGCTTGGCATCAGCCAGGTCTACTGACGTAGCGGAGCTCCTTCACGGCTAGGCTAGCCGTTCAACATAATCCACAAGAGTTGCCTCAAATGAAGGAGCCCACACACGGGTAAATAAAGCTCTTCAGATTTGATCAGGGCTGCAGTGCAAGTAAACTGGAAGCGCACAGCATATCAGTCCAGCCGACGCGTTTCGGGCCCCCTGCCCTTTGTCATAGGCTCATTGACACTGGTGTGCGAGATCGATGGGGCACTTCAATTTAAATGAGTTCCCTGCCCAAGTGGGCGCCGCCGCTCGCACGGCCTCCTGGTCCTCGTAGTGCAACCTTGTTTTGCTCATGTGAGCCGTCAAGCAGTCCAGTGAATTAATTTAAAATAACACCCCAGTGGGTTGCTCTGTCAGCTTTCAGTACTAGCACACGCACCTTCCTGCCCTGATTACCAGCTCCCGTCCTGTAACTGACGAACACCGCTTGGCATCATCCAGGTCTACTGACATAGTCGGAGCTCCTTCACGGCTAGGCTAGCCGTTCAACATAATCCACAAGAGTTGCCTCAAATGAAGGAGCCCACACACGGGTAAATAAAGCTCTTCAGATTTGATCAGGGCTGCAGTGCAAGTAAACTGGAAGCGCACAGCATATCAGTCCAGCCGACGCGTTTCAGGCCCCCTGCCCTTTGTCATAGGCTCATTGACATTGGTGTGCGAGATCGATGGTGCACTTTAATTTAAATGAGTTCCCTGCCCAAGTGGGCGCGGCCGCTCGCACGGCCTCCTGGTCCTCGTAGTGCAACCTTGTTTTGCTCATGTGAGCCGTCAAGCAGTCCAGTGAATTAATTTAAAATAACACCCCAGTGGGTTGCTCTGTCAGCTTTCAGTACTAGCACACGCACCTTCCTGCCCTGATTACCAGCTCCCGTCCTGTAACTGACGAACACCGCTTGGCATCATCCAGGTCTACTGACGTAGCGGAGCTCCTTCACGGCTAGGCTAGCCGTTCAACATAATCCACAAGAGTTGCCTCAAATGAAGGAGCCCACACATGGGTAAATAAAGCTCTTCAGATTTGATCAGGGCTGCAGTGCAAGTAAACTGGAAGCGCACAGCATATCAGTCCAGCCGACGCGTTTCGGGCCCCCTGCCCTTTGTCCTAGGCTCATTGACACTGGTGTGCGAGATAGATGGTGCACTTCAATTTAAATGAGTTCACTGCCCAAGTGGGCGCGGCCGCTCGCACGGCCTCCTGGTCCTCGTAGTGCAACCTTGTTTTGCTCATGTGAGCCGTCAAGCAGTCCAGTGAATTAATTTAAAATAACACCCCAGTGGGTTGCTCTGTCAGCTTTCAGTACTAGCACACGCACCTTCCTGCCCTGATTACCAGCTCCCGTCCTGTAACTGACGAACACCGCTTGGCATCAGCCAGGTCTACTGACGTAGCGGAGCTCCTTCACGGCTAGGCTAGCCGTTCAACATAATCCACAAGAGTTGCCTCAAATGAAGGAGCCCACACACGGGTAAATAAAGCTCTTCAGATTTGATCAGGGCTGCAGTGCAAGTAAACTGGAAGAGCACAGCATATCAGTCCAGCCGACGCGTTTCGGGCCCCCTGCCCTTTGTCATAGGCTCATTGACACTGGTGTGCGAGATCGATGGTGCACTTCAATTTAAATGAGTTCCCTGCCCAAGTGGGCGCGGCCGCTCGCACGGCCTCCTGGTCCTCGTAGTGCAACCTTGTTTTGCTCATGTGAGCCGTCAAGCAGTCCAGTGAATTAATTTAAAATAACACCCCAGTGGGTTGCTCTGTCAGCTTTCAGTACTAGCACACGCACCTTCCTGCCCTGATTACCAGCTCCCGTCCTGTAACTGACGAACACCGCTTGGCATCATACAGGTCTACTGACGTAGCGGAGCTCCTTCACGGCTAGGCTAGCCGTTCAACATAATCCACAAGAGTTGCCTCAAATGAAGGAGCCCACACACGGGTAAATAAAGCTCTTCAGATTTGATCAGGGCTGCAGTGCAAGTAAACTGGAAGCGCACAGCATATCAGTCCAGCCGACGCGTTTCGGGCCCCCTGCCCTTTGTCATAGGCTCATTGACACTGGTGTGCGAGATCGATGGTGCACTTCAATTTAAATGAGTTCCCTGCCCAAGTGGGCGCGGCCGCTCGCACGGCCTCCTGGTCCTCGTAGTGCAACCTTGTTTTGCTCATGTGAGCCGTCAAGCAGTCCAGTGAATTAATTTAAAATAACACCCCAGTGGGTTGCTCTGTCAGCTTTCAGTACTAGCACACGCACCTTCCTGCCCTGATTACCAGCGCCCATCCTGTAACTGACGAACACCGCTTGGCATCATCCAGATCTACTGACATAGTCGAGCTCCTTCACGGCTAGGCTAGCCGTTCAACATAATCCACAAGAGTTGCCTCAAAAGGAGCCCACACACGGGTAAATAAAGCTCTTTAGTTTTGATCAGGGCTGCAGTGCAAGTAAACTGGAGGCGCACAGCATATCAGTCCAGCCGACGCGTATCAGGCCCCCTGCCCTTTGTCATAGGCTCATTGACACTGGTGTGCGAGATCGATGGTGCACTTCAATTTAAATGAGTTCCCTGCCCAAGTGGGCGCGGCCGCTCGCACGGCCTCCTGGTCCTCGTAGTGCAACCGTGTTTTGCTCATGTGAGCCGTCAAGCAGTCCAGTGAATTAATTTAAAATAACACCCCAGTGAGTTGCTCTGTCAGCTTTCAGTACTAGCACACGCACCTTCCTGCCCTGATTACCAGCTCCCGTCCTGTAACTGACGAACACCGCTTGGCATCATGCAGGTCTACTGACGTAGCGGAGCTCCTTCACGGCTAGGTTAGCCGTTCAACATAATCCACAAGAGTTGCCTCAAATGAAGGAGCCCACACATGGGTAAATAAAGCTCTTCAGATTTGAACAGGGCTGCAGTGCAAGTAAACTGGAAGCGCACAGCATATCAGTCCAGCCAACGCGTTTCGGGCCCCCTGCCCTTTGTCCTAGGCTCAAAGACACTGGTGTGCGAGATAGATGGTGCACTTCAATTTAAATGAGTTCACTACCCAAGTGGGCGCGGCCGCTCGCACCGCCTCCTGGTCCTCGTAGTGCAACCTTGTTTTGCTCATGTGAGCCGTCAAGCAGTCCAGTGAATTAATTTAAAATAACACCCCAGTGGGTTGCTCTGTCAGCTTTCAGTACTAGCACACGCACCTTCCTACCCTGATTACCAGCTCCCGTCCTGTAACTGACGAACACCGCTTGGCATCAGCCAGGTCTACTGACGTAGTGGAGCTCCTTCATGGCTAGGCTAGCCGTTCAACATAATCCACAAGAGTTGCCTCAAATGAAGGAGCACACACACGGGTAAATAAAGCTCTTCAGATTTGATCAGGGCTGCAGTGCAAGTAAACTGGAAGTGCACAGCATATCAGTCCAGCCGACGCGTTTCGGGCCCCCTGCCCTTTGTCATAGGCTCATTGACACTGGTGTGCGAGATCGATGGTGCACTTCAATTTAAATGAGTTCCCTGCCCAAGTCGGCGCGGCCGCTCGCACGTCCTCCTGGTCCTCGTAGTGCAACCTTGTTTTGCTCATGTGAGCTGTCAAGCAGTCCAGTGAATTAATTTAAAATAACACCCCAGTGGGTTGCTCTGTCAGCTTTCAGTACTAGCACACGCACCTTCCTGCCCTGATTACCAGCTCCCGTCCTGTAACTGACGAACACCGCTTGGCATCATCCAGGTTTACTGATCGTAGCGGAGCTCCTTCACGGCTAGGCTAGCCGTTCAACATAATCCACAAGAGTTGCCTCAAATGAAGGAGCCCACACACGGGTAAATAAAGCTCTTCAGATTTGATCAGGGCTGCAGTGCAAGTAAACTGGAAGAGCACAGCATATCAGTTCAGCCGACGCGTTTCGGGCCCCCTGCCCTTTGTCATAGGCTCATTGACACTGGTGTGCGAGATCGATGGGGCACTTCAATTTAAATGAGTTCCCTGCCCAAGTGGGCGCCGCCGCTCGCACGGCCTCCTGGTCCTCGTAGTGCAACCTTGTTTTGCTCATGTGAGCCGTCAAGCAGTCCAGTGAATTAATTTAAAATAACACCCCAGTGGGTTGCTCTGTCAGCTTTCAGTACTAGCACACGCACCTTCCTGCCCTGATTACCAGCTCCCGTCCTGTAACTGACGAACACCGCTTGGCATCATCCAGGTCTACTGACGTAGCGGAGCTCCTTCACGGCTAGGCTAGCCGTTCAAAATAATCCACAAGAGTTGCCTCAAATGAAGGAGCCCACACACGGGTAAATAAAGCTCTTCAGATTTGATCAGGGCTGCAGTGCAAGTAAACTGGAAGCGCACAGCATATCAGTCCAGCCGACGCGTTTCGGGCCCCCTGCCCTTTGTCATAGGCTCATTGACACTGGTGTGCGAGATCGATGGTGCACTTCAATTTAAATGAGTTCCCTGCCCAAGTGGGTGCGGCCGCTCGCACGGCCTCCTGGTCCTCGTAGTGCAACCTTGTTTTGCTCATGTGAGCCGTCAAGCAGTCCAGTGAATTAATTTAAAATAACACCCCAGTGGGTTGCTCTGTCAGCTTTCAGTGCTAGCACATGCACCTTCCTGCCCTGATTATCAGCTCCCGTCCTGTAACTGACGAACACCGCTTGGCATCATCCAGGTCTAGTGAAGTAGCGGAGCTCATTCACGGCTAGGCTAGCCATTCAACATAATCCACAAGAGTTGCCTCAAATGAAGGAACCCACACATGGGTAAATAAAGCTCTTCAGATTTGATCAGGGCTGCAGTGCAAGTATACTGGAAGCGCACAGCATATCAGTCGAGCCAACGCGTTTCGGGCCCCCTGCCCTTTGTCATAGGCTCATTGATGCTGGTGTGCGAGATCGATGGTGCACTTCAATTTAAATGAGTTCCCTGCCCAAGTGGACGCGGCCGCTCGCACGGCCACCTGGTCCTCGTAGTGCAACCGTGTTTTGCTCATGTGAGCCGTCAAGCAGTCCAGTGAATTAATTTAAAATAACACCCCAGTGGGTTGCTCTGTCAGCTTTCAGTACTAGCACACGCACCTTCCTGCCCTGATTACCAGCTCCCGTCCTGTAACTGACGAACACCGCTTGGCATCATGCAGGTCTACTGACGTAGCGGAGCTCCTTCACGGCTAGGTTAGCCGTTCAACATAATCCACAAGAGTTGCCTCAAATGAAGGAGCCCACACATGGGTAAATAAAGCTCTTCAGATTTGAACAGGGCTGCAGTGCAAGTAAACTGGAAGCGCACAGCATATCAGTCCAGCCAACGCGTTTCGGGCCCCCTGCCCTTTGTCCTAGGCTCAAAGACACTGGTGTGCGAGATAGATGGTGCACTTCAATTTAAATGAGTTCACTACCCAAGTGGGCGAGGCCGCTCGCACCGCCTCCTGGTCCTCGTAGTGCAACCTTGTTTTGCTCATGTGAGCCGTCAAGCAGTCCAGTGAATTAATTTAAAATAACACCCCAGTGGGTTGCTCTGTCAGCTTTCAGTACTAGCATACGCACCTTCCTACCCTGATTACCAGCTCCCGTCCTGTAACTGACGAACACCGCTTGGCATCAGCCAGGTCTACTGACGTAGCGGAGCTCCTTCATGGCTAGGCTAGCCGTTCAACATAATCCACAAGAGTTGCCTCAAATGAAGGAGCCCACACACGGGTAAATAAAGCTCTTCAGATTTGATCAGGGCTGCAGTGCAAGTAAACTGGAAGTGCACAGCATATCAGTCCAGCCGACGCGTTTCGGGCCCCCTGCCCTTTGTCATAGGCTCATTGACACTGGTGTGCGAGATCGATGGTGCACTTCAATTTAAATGAGTTCCCTGCCCAAGTCGGCGCGGCCGCTCGCACGTCCTCCTGGTCCTCGTAGTGCAACCTTGTTTTGCTCATGTGAGCTGTCAAGCAGTCCAGTGAATTAATTTAAAATAACACCCCAGTGGGTTGCTCTGTCAGCTTTCAGTACTAGCACACGCACCTTCCTGCCCTGATTACCAGCTCCCGTCCTGTAACTGACGAACACCGCTTGGCATCATCCAGGTTTACTGATCGTAGCGGAGCTCCTTCACGGCTAGGCTAGCCGTTCAACATAATCCACAAGAGTTGCCTCAAATGAAGGAGCCCACACATGGGTAAATAAAGCTCTTCAGATTTGATCAGGGCTGCAGTGCAAGTAAACGGGAAGCGCACAGCATATCAGTCCAGCCGACGCGTTTTGGGCCCCCTGCCCTTTGTCCTAGGCTCATTGACACTGGTGTGCGAGATCGATGGTGCACTTCAATTTAAATGAGTTCCCTGCCCAAGTGGGCGCGGCCGCTCGCACGGCCTCCTGGTCCTCGTAGTGCAACCTTGTTTTGCTCATGTGAGCCGTCAAGCAGTCCAGTGAATTAATTTAAAATAACACCCCAGTGGGTTGCTCTGTCAGCTTTCAGTACTAGCACACGCACCTTTCTACCCTGATTACCAGCTCCCGTCCTGTAACTGAAGAACACTGCTTGGCATCAGCCAGTTCTACTGACGTAGCGGAGCTCCTTCACGGCTAGGCTAGCCGTTCAACATAATCCACAAGATTTGCCTCAAATGAAGGAGCCCACACACGGGTAAATAAAGCTCTTCAGATTTTATCAGGGCTGCAGTGCAAGTAAACTGGAAGCGCACAGCATATCAGTTCAGCCGACGCGATTCGGGCCCCCTGCCCTTTGTCATAGGCTCATTGACACTGGTGTGCGAGATCGATGGGGCACTTCAATTTAAATGAGTTCCCTGCCCAAGTGGGCGCGGCCGCTCGCACGGCCTCCTGGTCCTCGTAGTGCAACCTTGTTTTGCTCATGTGAGCCGTCAAGCAGTCCAGTGAATTAATTTAAAATAACACCCCAGTGGGTTGCTCTGTCAGCTTTCAGTACTAGCACACGCACCTTCCTGCCCTGATTACCAGCTCCCGTCCTGTAACTGACGAACACCGATTGGCATCATACAGGTCTACTGACGTAGCGGAGCTCCTTCACGGATAGGCTAGCCGTTCAACATAATCCACAAGAGTTGCCTCAAATGAAGGAGCCCACACACGGGTAAATAAAGCTCTTCAGATTTGATCAGGGCTGCAGTGCAAGTAAACTGGAAGCGCACAGCATATCAGTCCAGCCGACGCGTTTCGGGCCCCCTGCCCTTTGTCATAGGCTCATTGACACTGGTGTGCGAGATCGATGGTGCACTTCAATTTAAATGAGTTCCCTGCCCAAGTGGGCGCGGCCGCTCGCACGGCCTCCTGGTCCTCGTAGTGCAACCTTGTTTTGCTCATGTGAGCCGTCAAGCAGTCCAGTGAATTAATTTAAAATAACACCCCAGTGGGTTGCTCTGTCAGCTTTCAGTGCTAGCACATGCACCTTCCTGCCCTGATTGTCAGCTCCCGTCCTGTAACTGACGGACACCGCTTGGCATCATCCAGGTCTACTGACGTAGCGGAGCTCCTTCACGGCTAGGCTAGCCGTTCAATGTAATCCACAAGAGTTGCCTCAAATGAAGGAGCCCAAACACGGGTAAATAAAGCTCTTCAGATTTGATCAGGGCTGCAGTGCAAGTAAACTGGAAGCGCACAGCATATCAGTCCAGCCGACGCGTTTCGGGCCCCCTGCCCTTTGTCATAGGCTCATTGACATTGGTGTGCGAGATCGATGGTGCACTTTAATTTAAATGATTTCCCTGCCCAAGAGGGCGCGGCCGCTCGCACAGCCTCCTGGTCCTCGTAGTGCAACCTTGTTTTGCTCATGTGAGCCGTCAAGCAGTCCAGTGAATTAATTTAAAATAACACCCCAGTGGGTTGCTCTGTCAGCTTTCAGTGCTAGCACATGCACCTTCCTGCCCTGATTACCAGCTCCCATCCTGTAACTGACGAACACCGCTTGGCATCATCCAGGTCTACTGACGTAGCGTAGCTCCTTCATGGCTAGGCTAGCCGTTCAACATAATCCACAAGAGTTGCCTCAAATGAAGGAGCCCACACACGGGTAAATAAAGCTCTTCAGATTTGATCAGGGCTGCAGTGCAAGTAAACTGGAAGCGCACAGCATATCAGTCCAGCCGACGCGTTTCGGGCCCCCTGCCCTTTGTCATAGGCTCATTGACACTGGTGTGCGAGATCGATGGTGCACTTCAATTTAAATGAGTTCCCTGCCCAAGTCGGCGCGGCCGCTCGCACGTCCTCCTGGTCCTCGTAGTGCAACCTTGTTTTGCTCATGTGAGCCGTCAAGCAGTCCAGTGAATTAATTTAAAATAACACCCCAGTGGGTTGCTCTGTCAGCTTTCAGTACTAGCACACGCACCTTCCTGCCCTGATTACCAGCTCCCGTCCTGTAACTGACGAACACCGCTTGGCATCATCCAGGTTTACTGACGTAGCGGAGCTCCTTCACGGCTAGGCTAGCCGTTCAACATAATCCACAAGAGTTGCCTCAAATGAAGGAGCCCACACATGGGTAAATAAAGCTCTTCAGATTTGATCAGGGCTGCAGTGCAAGTAAACGGGAAGCGCACAGCATATCAGTCCAGCCGACGCGTTTTGGGCCCCCTGCCCTTTGTCATAGGCTCATTGACACTGGTGTGCGAGCTCGATGGGGCACTTCAATTTAAATGAGTTCCCTGCCCAAGTGGGCACGGCTGCTCGCACGGCCTCCTGGTCCTCGTAGTGCAACCTTGTTTTGCTCATGTGAGCCGTCAAGCTGTCCAGTGAATAACATTAAAATAACACCCCAGTGGGTTGCTCTGTCAGCTTTCAGTACTAGCACACGTACCTTCCTGCCCTGATTACCAGCTCCCGTCCTGTAACTGACGAACACCGCTTGGCATCATCCAGGTCTACTGACGTATCGGAGCTCCTTCACGGCTAGGCTAGCCGTTCAATATAATCCACAAGAGTTGCCTCAAATGAATGAGCCCACACACGGGTAAATAAAGCTCTTCAGATTTGATCAGGGCTGCAGTGCAAGTAAACTGGAAGCGCACAGCATATCAGTCCAGCCGACGCGTTTCAGGCCCCCTGCCCTTTGTCATAGGCTCATTGACATTGGTGTGCGAGATCGATGGAGCACTTTAATTTAAATGAGTTCCCTGCCCAAGAGGGCGCGGCCCCTCGCAAGGCCTCCTGGTCCTCGTTTTGCAACCTTGTTTTGCTCATGTGAGCTGTCAAGCAGTCCAGTGAATTAATTTAAAATAACACCCCAGTGGGTTGCTCTGTCAGCTTTCAGTACTAGCACACGCACCTTCCTGCCCTGATTACCAGCTTCCGTCCTGTAACTGACGAACACCGCTTGGCATCATCCAGGTCTACTGACGTAGCGTAGCTCCTTCACGGCTAGGCTAGCCGTTCAACATAATCCACAAGAGTTGCCTCAAATGAAGGAGCCCACACACGGGTAAATAAAGCTCTTCAGATTTGATCAGGGCTGCAGTGCAAGTAAACTGGAAGCGCACAGCATATCAGTCCAGCCGACGCGTTTCGGGCCCCCTGCCCTTTGTCCTAGGCTCATTGACACTGGTGTGCGAGATCGATGGTGCACTTCAATTTAAATGAGTTCACTGCCCAAGTGGGCGCGGCCGCTCGCACGGCCTCCTGGTCCTCGTAGTGCAACCTTGTTTTGCTCATGTGAGCCGTCAAGCAGTCCAGTGAATTAATTTAAAATAACACCCCAGTGGGTTGCTCTGTCAGCTTTCAGTACTAGCACACGCACCTTCCTGCCCTGATTACCAGCTCCCGTCCTGTAACTGACGAACACCGCTTGGCATCATCCAGGTCTACTGACGTAGCGGAGCTCCTTCACGGCTAGGCTAGCCGTTCAATATAATCCACAAGAGTTGCCTCAAATGAAGGAGCCCACACACGGGTAAATAAAGCTCTTCAGATTTGATCAGGGCTGCAGTGCAAGTAAACTGGAAGCGCACAGCATATCAGTCCAGCCGACGCGTTTCGGGCCCCCTGCCCTTTGTCATAGGCTCATTGACACTGGTGTGCGAGATCGATGGTGCACTTTAATTTAAATGAGTTCCCTGCCCAAGTGGGCGCGGCCGCTCGCACGGCCTCCTGGTCCTCGTAGTGCAACCTTGTTTTGCTCATGTGAGCCGTCAAGCAGTCCAGTGAATTAATTTAAAATAACACCCCAGTGGGTTGCTCTGTCAGCTTTCAGTACTAGCACACGCACCTTCCTGCCCTGATTACCAGCTCCCGTCCTGTAACTGACGAACACCGCTTGGCATCATCCAGGTCTACTGACGTAGCGGAGCTCCTTCACGGCTAGGCTAGCCGTTCAACATAATCCACAAGAGTTGCCTCAAATGAAGGAGCCCACACACGGGTAAATAAAGCTCTTCAGATTTGATCAGGGCTGCAGTGCAAGTAAACTTGAAGTGCACAGCATATCAGTCCAGCCAACGCGTTTCGGGCCCCCTGCCCTTTCTCATAGGCTCATTGACACTGGTGTGCGAGATCGATGGTGCACTTCAATTTAAAAGAGTTCCCTGCTCAAGTGGGCGCGGCCGCTCGCACGGCCTCCTGGTCCTCGTAGTGCAACCTTGTTTTGCTCATGTGAGCCATCAAGCAGTCCAGTGAATTCATTTAAAATAACACCCCAGTAGGTTGCTCTGTCAGCTTTCAGTACTAGCACACGCACCTTCCTGCCCTGATTACCAGCTCCCGTCCTGTAACTGACGAACATCGCTTGGCATCATCCAGGTCTACTGAAGTAGCGGAGCTCCTTCACGGCTAGGCTAGCCATTCAACATAATCCACAAGAATTGCCTCAAATGAAGGAGCCCACACATGGGTAAATAAAGCTCTTCAGATTTGATCAGGGCTGCAGTGCAAGTAAACTGGAAGCGCACAGCATATTAGTCCAGCCGACGCATTTCGGGCCCCCTGCCCTTTGTCATAGGCTCATTGATGCTGGTGTGCGAGATCGATGGTGCACTTCAATTTAAATGAGTTCCCTGCCCAAGTGGGCGCGGCCGCTTGCACGGCCTCCTGGTCCTTGTAGTGCATCCTTGTTTTGCTCAAGTGAGCTGTCAAGCAGTCCAGTGAATTAATTTAAAATAACACCCCAGTGGGTTGCTCTGTCAGCTTTCAGTACTAGCACACGCACCTTCCTGCCCTGATTACCAGCGCCCATCCTGTAACTGACGAACACCGCTTGGCATCATCCAGGTCTACTGACATAGTGGAGCTCCTTCACGGCTAGGCTAGCCGTTCAACATAATCCACAAGAGTTGCCTCAAAAGGAGCCCACACACGGGTAAATAAAGCTCTTTAGTTTTGATCAGGGCAGCAGTGCAAGTAAACTGGAAGCGCACAGCATATCAGTCCAGCCGACGCGTATCAGGCCCCCTGCCCTTTGTCATAGGCTCATTGACACTGGTGTGCGAGATAGATGCTGCACTTCAATTTAAATGAGTTCCCTGCCCAAGTGGGCACGGCCGCTCGCACGGCCTCCTGGTCCTCGTAGTGCAACCTTGTTTTGCTCATGTGAGCCGTCAAGCTGTCCAGTGAATTAATTTAAAATAACACCCCAGTGGGTTGCTCTGTCAGCTTTCAGTACTAGCACACGGACCTTCCTGCCCTGATTACCAGCTCCCGTCCTGTAACTGATGAATACCGCTTCGCATCATGCAGGTCTACTGACGTAGCGGAGCTCCTTCACGGCTAGGTTAGCCGTTCAACATAATACACAAGAGTTGCCTCAAATGAAGGAGCCCACACATGGGTAAATAAAGCTCTTCAGATTTGAACAGGGCTGCAGTGCAAGTAAACTGGAAGTGCACAGCATATCAGTCCAGCCGACGTGTTTCAGGCCCCCTGCCCTTTGTCCTAGGCTCATTGACACTGTTGTGCGAGATCGATGGTGCACTTCAATTTAAATGAGTTCACTGCACAAGTGGGCGCGGCTGCTCGCACCGCCTCCTGGTCCTCGTAGTGCAACCTTGTTTTGCTCATGTGAGCCGTCAAGCAGTCCAGTGAATTAATTTAAAATAACACCCCAGTGGGTTGCTCTGTCAGCTTTCAGTACTAGCACACTCACCTTCCTGCCCTGATTACCAGCTCCCGACCTGTAACTGACGAACACCGCTTGGCATCATCCAGGTCTACTGACGTAGCGGAGCTCCTTCATGGCTTGGCTAGCCGTTCAACATAATCCACAAGAGTTGCCTCAAATGAAGGAGCCCACACACGGGTAAATAAAGCTCTTCAGATTTGATCAGGGCTGCAGTGCAAGTAAACTGGAAGCGCACAGCATATCAGTCCAGCCGACGCGTTTCGGGCCCCCTGCCCTTTGTCATAGGCTCATTGACACTGGTGTGCGAGATCGATGGTGCACTTCAATTTA
This sequence comes from Calotriton arnoldi, assembly GCA_963921515.1. Taxonomy (NCBI): domain Eukaryota; kingdom Metazoa; phylum Chordata; class Amphibia; order Caudata; family Salamandridae; genus Calotriton; species Calotriton arnoldi. Next base: position 770,606 of record CAWUFW010009552.1, read on the forward strand.
AATGAGTTCCCTGCCCAAGTCGGTGCGGCCGCTCGCACGTCCTCCTGGTCCTCGTAGTGCAACCTTGTTTTGCTCATGTGAGCTGTCAAGCAGTCCAGTGAATTAATTTAAAATAACACCCCAGTGGGTTGCTCTGTCAGCTTTCAGTACTAGCACACGCACCTTCCTGCCCTGATTACCAGCTCCCGTCCTGTAACTGACGAACACCGCTTGGCATCATCCAGGTTTACTATCGTAGCGGAGCTCCTTCACGGCTAGGCTAGCCGTTCAACATAATCCACAAGAGTTGCCTCAAATGAAGGAGCCCACACACGGGTAAATAAAGCTCTTCAGATTTGATCAGGGCTGCAGTGCAAGTAAACGGGAAGCGCACAGCATATCAGTCCAGCCGACGCGTTTTGGGCCCCCTGCCCTTTGTCCTAGGCTCATTGACACTGGTGTGCGAGATCGATGGTGCACTTCAATTTAAATGAGTTCCCTGCCCAAGTGGGCGCGGCCGCTCGCACGGCCTCCTGGTCCTCGTAGTGCAACCTTGTTTTGCTCATGTGAGCCGTCAAGCAGTCCAGTGAATTAATTTAAAATAACACCCCAGTGGGTTGCTCTGTCAGCTTTCAGTACTAGCACACGCACCTTTCTACCCTGATTACCAGCTCCCGTCCTGTAACTGAAGAACACCGCTTGGCATCAGCCAGGTCTACTGACGTAGCGGAGCTCCTTCACGGCTAGGCTAGCCGTTCAACATAATCCACAAGATTTGCCTCAAATGAAGGAGCCCACACACGGGTAAATAAAGCTCTTCAGATTTTATCAGGGCTGCAGTGCAAGTAAACTGGAAGCGCACAGCATATCAGTTCAGCCGACGCGTTTCGGGCCCCCTGCCCTTTGTCATAGGCTCATTGACACTGGTGTGCGAGATCGATGGGGCACTTCAATTTAAATGAGTTCCCTGCCCAAGTGGGCGCGGCCGCTCGCACGGCCTCCTGGTCCTCGTAGTGCAACCTTGTTTTGCTCATGTGAGCCGTCAAGCAGTCCAGTGAATTAATTTAAAATAACACCCCAGAGGGTTGCTCTGTCAGCTTTCAGTACTAGCACACGCACCTTCCTGCCCTGATTACCAGCTCCCGTCCTGTAACTGACGAACACCGATTGGCATCATACAGGTCTACTGACGTAGCGGAGCTCCTTCACGGCTAGGCTAGCCGTTCAACATAATCCACAAGATTTGCCTCAAATGAAGGAGCCCACACACGGGTAAATAAAGCTCTTCAGATTTTATCAGGGCTGCAGTGCAAGTAAACTGGAAGCGCACAGCATATCAGTTCAGCCGACGCGATTCGGGGCCCCCTGCCCTTTGTCATAGGCTCATTGACACTGGTGTGCGAGATCGATGGGGCACTTCAATTTAAATGAGTTCCCTGCCCAAGTGGGCGCGGCCGCTCGCACGGCCTCCTGGTCCTCGTAGTGCAACCTTGTTTTGCTCATGTGAGCCGTCAAGCAGTCCAGTGAATTAATTTAAAATAACACCCCAGTGGGTTGCTCTGTCAGCTTTCAGTACTAGCACACGCACCTTCCTGCCCTGATTACCAGCTCCCGTCCTGTAACTGACGAACACCGATTGGCATCATACAGGTCTACTGACGTAGCGGAGCTCCTTCACGGATAGGCTAGCCGTTCAACATAATCCACAAGAGTTGCCTCAAATGAAGGAGCCCACACACGGGTAAATAAAGCTCTTCAGATTTGATCAGGGCTGCAGTGCAAGTAAACTGGAAGCGCACAGCATATCAGTCCAGCCGACGCGTTTCGGGCCCCCTGCCCTTTGTCATAGGCTCATTGACACTGGTGTGCGAGATCGATGGTGCACTTCAATTTAAATGAGTTCCCTGCCCAAGTGGGCGCGGCCGCTCGCACGGCCTCCTGGTCCTCGTAGTGCAACCTTGTTTTGCTCATGTGAGCCGTCAAGCAGTCCAGTGAATTAATTTAAAATAACACCCCAGTGGGTTGCTCTGTCAGCTTTCAGTGCTAGCACATGCACCTTCCTGCCCTGATTATCAGCTCCCGTCCTGTAACTGACGAACACCGCTTGGCATCATCCAGGTCTACTGACGTAGCGGAGCTCCTTCACGGCTAGGCTAGCCGTTCAATATAATCCACAAGAGTTGCCTCAAATGAAGGAGCCCAAACACGGGTAAATAAAGCTCTTCAGATTTGATCAGGGCTGCAGTGCAAGTAAACTGGAAGCGCACAGCATATCAGTCCAGCCGACGCGTTTCGGGCCCCCTGCCCTTTGTCATAGGCTCATTGACACTGGTGTGCGAGATAGATGCTGCACTTCAATTTAAATGAGTTCCCTGCCCAAGTGGGCACGGCCGCTCGCACGGCCTCCTGGTCCTCGTAGTGCAACCTTGTTTTGCTCATGTGAGCCGTCAAGCAGTCCAATGAATTAATTTAAAATAACACCCCAGTGGGTTGCTCTGTCAGCTTTCAGTACTAGCACACGCACCTTCCTGCCCTGATTACCAGCTCCCGTCCTGTAACTGATGAATACCGCTTCGCATCATGCAGGTCTACTGACGTAGCGGAGCTCCTTCACGGCTAGGTTAGCCGTTCAACATAATCCACAAGAGTTGCCTCAAATGAAGGAGCCCACACATGGGTAAATAAAGCTCTTCAGATTTGAACAGGGCTGCAGTGCAAGTAAACTGGAAGCGCACAGCATATCAGTCCAGCCGACGTGTTTCGGGCCCCCTGCCCTTTGTCCTAGGCTCATTGACACTGGTGTGCGAGATCGATGGTGCACTTCAATTTAAATGAGTTCACTGCACAAGTGGGCGCGGCTGCTCGCACCGCCTCCTGGTCCTCGTAGTGCAACCTTGTTTTGCTCATGTGAGCCGTCAAGCAGTCCAGTGAATTAATTTAAAATAACACCCCAGTTGGTTGCTCTGTCAGCTTTCAGTACTAGCACACTCACCTTCCTGCCCTGATTACCAGCTCCCGTCCTGTAACTGACGAACACCGCTTGGCATCATCCAGGTCTACTGACGTAGCGGAGCTCCTTCATGGCTTGGCTAGCCATTCAACATAATCCACAAGAGTTGCCTCAAATGAAGGAGCCCACACACGGGTAAATAAAGCTCTTCAGATTTGATCAGGGCTGCAGTGCAAGTAAACGGGAAGCGCACAGCATATCAGTCCAGCCGACGCGTTTTGGGCCCCCTGCCCTTTGTCCTAGGCTCATTGACACTGGTGTGCGAGATCGATGGTGCACTTCAATTTAAATGAGTTCCCTGCCCAAGTGGGCGCGGGCCGCTCGCACGGCCTCCTGGTCCTCGTAGTGCAACCTTGTTTTGCTCATGTGAGCCGTCAAGCAGTCCAGTGAATTAATTTAAAATAACACCCCAGTGGGTTGCTCTGTCAGCTTTCAGTACTAGCACACGCACCTTTCTACCCTGATTACCAGCTCCCGTCCTGTAACTGAAGAACACCGCTTGGCATCAGCCAGGTCTACTGACGTAGCGGAGCTCCTTCACGGCTAGGCTAGCCGTTCA